>VWPU01003586.1:129709-186862 GCA_013398955.1 Callaeas wilsoni | reverse complement strand
GGAGGAGGAAGAGGAAGAGGAAATGAAAAGGAAGGGAAAAGGAAAAGGAAAAGGAAAAGGAAAAGGAAAAGGAAAAGGAAAAGGAAAAGGAAAAGGAAAAGGAAAAGGAAAAGGAAAAGGAAAAGGAAACTTCTTCCTCAACCATGTACAGCACAGCCTGATTTGCAGTCGGTTGATTGCAATACCAATCATTCATTAGTTAATTAACAAACCTCTTCCCCCTCCTCCCTAAAGCAGATTCCATCCACTTTTAAAAATTCCTGGCAGCATGATGGTCCATTTAGAGATATCCTGGCTTGTTTATTACACACGGCATGCCAGGTGAAGTGTGTATTTTAATTGTCAGTCCTGTGCTGTGTGTATTTTACTTGCTGTTCTTTCCAAATATAACCTTTTTTTGAAATTCAGGATGTTATGTGGCCTTGAAAAAAGGCATTACCCAGAAAAAATCCCTCATTAAACCGTCAGCTGCTGTGTTTCACATTTCCTTCCTCATCTCTGCTAATTACCAAAATACCAAGATATTTGTTTATAAAAATCTCAGCTAGTGAAGTGAACTAGGAATTGATAAGAAATAAGAAATAATGCTGAATGACTGCATTCATCTTAAACCCAAACTTACTCTATTGGGGAAGAAAAAAATAAGGGATTTGTTTAGATGTTCACTTCTGTTTAGCTTGGCTGTGATTTGTTCCAGTGTCTTTTGGACTGACCAGCAAATGGAGGGAGTGAAGAAATCTTGTGTGCATCTTTATCCCGAGGTTTCTGCTCTGTAACCTTCGAAGGTTAAGCTCAAAACCAGAAAGCTGCATTTTTCAATAGATTTGCAGAATAAAGCTCTGTCCACTCTGAAAAGAACTTGCCTATGTAGCACCTCCTGCTACTGTTCTGTCTCCTGACAGCTCTTTACGTTCACTTCGCTCTGCCTTCCTTCTTATTAAACACCCCTGGTGGAACATGCAGCTATTTAAGGTCTGAGTTTTAACCATGGCTTACATCCTAAGGGAAGATGAAAAAAACCTGTTGGCATCATGGAAATGAGAAAAGTGAGGCTTGTGGGTTCATTCTAGGACATCCACAAAGTGCACTTGTCTGCTCCCAGGGTCTCTTGGTCCCCTCAGACTGTGCTGCTATTTTGGTGCTCTTTTTTCTTCAGGAATGGCAGCTCTTCTGAGCCATTCAAGGGTTGTGACATCAAGGTATGTTGGAAGGACCAAGAACCACCACACTTTCGTTTGTCACGTCCTTAAAACTCTAAATACAAGCCCCAGCTCCAGCGGTTTCACCAGGTGGCCCCTCGCGAGCTTTTGGGACTTGCAGGGGATCCTGGCTGTGCGCTCCCAGGCACATGAGCGTGTTTGCTCACAGACAGACCCCTACCTGCCTCCTCCTTATCTCCTGAAGCCGCGCTGGCGACCTGCTCCCTCTCTCTCTGTTCTGGGCTGACCTGTGCTGCTTCACTCCTGCAGCTGGTCAGGTTTGTGACAGGTGCTTTTCTGTGCCTGGTCCACCACGTGAGGCTGCTGAGCTGCAAAGTGGAACAGAGAGGAACTGGTCACTGCCTGTCAGTCCCAAAGTGGCCACCCATCATCATCATCCTCCTTGTGGGGCACAGGTCCAAGGTGGTGCTGAGTCCTCTTTGGGGCAATCTCCCACTTTCCCTCCCCTCCTTCCTGCACAGGTGGCCACACCCTGGGTAAGAAGGTTGGCACCATCCAGCTGGAGCTGAAAATCTGGGAAAAAAAGTGAAATAATCTAGTTTCTCTCCTTCCATTTTTTAAAATAACCTGTTCCATTCCTCTCTCTGAGGAGTAACCTTTTAGTAGACATTGGAGAAGCAGCTTCCTATTTCCAAGGCTCATGTGATCGATCTGAAATAATGATGGTCTGTGTCCAGAATGGCAGCCCTCCAACAGAGAATGGTAATAAAGTCAAATAAATAAAAATAAATCAAAAAGGAAGCCAAGATACCCTCTCTGGATACAGTCAGTCACAGACAGCTGTTGTGCCCACAGAAGATTTTTTTTTTTAATTCCAGGTTTCTCTGATGGGCCAATACAAGACATTGCCTGTCTCTGCAGAAAGCCACAAAGGACGATCAATCTGCTTTACAAATGCCCAAGTTCTGAAACTCTTATCCTAGAGCAAGCCTGAAAGCCTTCTCCCTGGAACACAGGGAGTGCACGGGAGACATCAATCTTGCAAACCTCAGTGGCCCTTTGGCAGCTGCGGGGGGGTTACACACCCCAGGGGCTCTGGGATTTGGGGTTCAGCCAGGCCTGCTGCTGCTGTGGGGCTGCCCTCCCCCTCCAGCCCACGCTGCCCGGCAGAGGGGCCCAGGGTGGGACAGTGCAAAGGTGCAGTGGTGACAAGAGGGCAGGCGAAGGCACACATGTGCCCCAGGAGCAGCTGCCCCCCTGCTCTGCCTGCATGGAAATGAACTTCTCCAATGGGTCACTTATAAAGTAATGGGAGTTTAATTTTTGAATTTTGCACACACAAATCCAGGCAGAAGCTTCCAGCTGACACAAAATGTTGCATAATTTCCAGAAGATTTATAGCTTTATTTAAATCATTTTCAACCAAGATGAGCATTGGGCAGGGCTAATCTTTCTTGTCATGAAGTGCTAAATTGCTTTGATTTGATGATCCTCATCTTTTTCAGGGATTCTTTTTTTTTTTAATCACTTGGGAAATGTCACTGGAACATAGTAAAGTTTCAGGGTACTAAAGGATTTCCAAAACTTCTTCTCTTCTCTTCTCTTCTCTTCTCTTCTCTTCTCTTCTCTTCTCTTCTCTTCTCTTCTCTTCTCTTCTCTTCTCTTCTCTTCTCTTCTCTTCTCTTCTCTTCTCTTCTCTTCTCTTCTCTTCTCTTCTCTTCTCTTCTCTTCTCTTCTCTTCTCTTCTCTTCTCTTCTCTTCTCTTCTCTTCTCTTCTCTTCTCTTCTCTTCTCTTCTCTTCTCTTCTCTTCTCTTCTCTTCTCTTCTCTTCTCTTCTCTTCTCTTCTCTTCTCTTCTCTTCTCTTCTCTTCTCTTCTCTTCTCTTCTCTTCTCTTCTCTTCTCTTCTCTTCTCTTCTCTTCTCTTCTCTTCTCTTCTCTTCTCTTCTCTTCTCTTCTCTTCTCTTCTCTTCTCTTCTCTTCTCTTCTCTTCTCTTCTCTTCTCTTCTCTTCTCTTCTCTTCTCTTCTCTTCTCTTCTTTCACTGAATCACTGTCTCTGCACATTGCAGCAAAATCTGCAAGGGCTGGGGTGTACCTGGGGCTCAGACTCCACCAGAGAGAAGCAATTCCCAGTGGAAAGCAGCACGGAGACAGGGAACCTCATGGCATCATCCCACTGACCCACTCAGGAGCTGGTGCCTCTTCCATGGCCAAAGAAAGCAAACCACCACCCTAGAGGGCTCCTGGTGAAGCATCACACCAATGCTCCAGCTTTGAGCTCTAGTGGGTTTGGGCTGGCTGCATTGCTTGAGATCCCCCTTCCTCCTTTTTCCACTGGTGCGGGGCACAGCAGCCGCTCTGTGTGGCCATGGAGGCCTCCACGGGGCTGGCTGTGCTTCCCTGGCACAGCCTCCCAAAGGAATGGGGAGGGGAGGCAGGTGGTGGCACGTGTTTTGGATGCCTGGATGAAGCAGGAAAATACTTAACCAAGAATTGCCTACAGGGGAGCTGTGTCAGCTCTGCTGACTGGGAACCGGGAAGTGCTGCCTGAGGTCACCATGTCCAAGGGCAGGGGAGCAGGAGGGAGCCTTGTGCGGGGTCCTGGGGCCGTGTGGCTCTGCTCCCATCTGCAGAGCCACCCCTGGGCACTGATGGGGGAGTCCTGTGCCCCCTCAGTTTGCTCTTCACAGCATCCATGGAGCTGAGCATGTCTGGCTCTCAGGGGCACCAAACGGTGCTGTGGGACCTCCAGCTGCAGCACCTCGGAGCTCTCAGGGTGGGCTCAGGCCAGGCCAGATGGGCTTGGTGCTCCTCCTAAGCCGTGCACCGAGAGGAGACGCTGAAGCCAGACCTCAAGACAACAGGGAAAACATCCCAATCCCAGAGTATACCAGGTGGAACTGCCAATCCACCACCCTGTCTGGGTGAGCCCTGACGTCTCCACAGCAGGTAGAGTTCACCTGCTGATGCAGCACTCGGTGCTTTGTGGGCTGCTCCCCTCCCTTTTCACCCTCGCAGTCTCCTTGGGCAAAGGAGTTTGCAAGAACTCAGCAAAGTTTTTCTTTTGTTGTTTGTAAACTAGAATAAATCCTTCTGTTCCAAAATGCCATCTGGCACCTGACAGTTGTGTTTCAGCTTCACAGTCTCAAATTTAATTGTAAGCTCTTTTGCAGGGTTTTCAAGGACGGCGTGACACAATATGGACTACCTACAATGAAGACATATGAACTCTGGAGCATACCAAACAAATTCCTTGCATACTTGTTTTCCAGCACAGCATCAATCACCACAGGGATGGGAGAGTGTCCAAAACAGCAGGAGAAAATGCTACAGCTTGCAGTTCTCAGATTGTAATTCATTTAAAGCCAGGAACATTAGCTGTACCACTCTAACATCAGATACAAATCTCTTCTCTCCTTTTGCCCATTTACCATCTCCAAAGCATTGAGATTCAATATTTAAAGTTGTCCAGTGTAGATCCTCAGCTGGTGCAAAGCGACATAACTGTGCTCAACAGCTGTTCCTGGTCTTTGAAGGCAATGGAGTTGTGGTGATTTACATCTGCTGAGGTATGATCTATCACTGCATTCCCTTGGTTTTGTCTTTGCCGGCTTGTTTTTCTACTCTTTTTGCTTGACAAAACAAATGACACAATTCCTAGCTCTTGTACCGTGTCTTTCATCATTCCATCTCCAAGCACTGCAGTTAAGGACAAGCAGAACCAGCCCCACGCAAGTCTTAGGGGAGAAGTATCCCAGGCTCAGGAAGGGAATTGATTAACCAGGAAGCACAAAAGCTCCAGAGATCTTCATCCAAAACACCCAGCACAGCCTCCCCCTCCCAGCCACTGCCATGGGGACACTCAGGCTCTTCACCACAGGTTTGGCCACTTGCATGCCAAGTAAATAATGGCCAAACACAAGGGCCAGGTGCCAGTTTCTACCCAGAGAGTCAGAGCCTGGCACATCCACCCTTATCTCCACCTCCTGCCCTTCCTCCCCCAAACACTTCTGTCCCTGAACCACCCCAGCACAGCCACAGACTCGCTGGAGATGAGGGGACAAACCATGAGAAACCATGTCACCAGGAGTGATGGTCCACACCCACAGCTCTGCTCACGTCTAGGGCAAAACCTGGGGTGAATCTGACCCAGGAAAATGAAAAGTTTTGATCTCGGTGCTGCCCACTCAGATTCATGCCAGGCAGGGAGAAACCCAGCTATGCTTTCTCCTACCTCAGTTAAACTCCGTGCCTTCCCCTTGGCTGTTTGCTGAGGAACAAGGGCAGACTTTTTCTGTTGAAATCGGGGGTAAATAATAGAAACTGAATGGAATCAGACAAAAAGAAATGGGGACCGACTCTCCCATTCCTACTGAGCTATGGGAAGAGGGAATAACCGCTTAGTGGCACGAATTTCCTGGCAGTCCATCCCATTTTCCTGTGGTGGGAAGATACTGAGGGGCAGGGGGCACATGGGATGGCCATCACAAATATCTGAGGATTGCTCTGGCTCTCTGTGTCCAGCCTTTCCCTGCCACAGGCAGTATCATTCATTCTCATGCATTTTCTACAACAGAATCTCTTACACAGAGGTCAATCACTGAGCTCAGCACTGCGTGGGATCCATGGCATATCAAAAGGCTGTCCTGAACATCCCTATTGAGCATATTTCCCCAAAAAAGTCCAGCTGATGTTAGTTCCTGGCCAATGCTGCCCTTTAGCAAGCTCTCCTCCCTCCCTGGCTCTCCAGAGGTACCTGAGGCAGGGCAGCCACCACCTCTCATCTTTTGTTCCTCTGGGATAACTGCACACAGCTGCTCAAAATCCTGCCTTCCCTGACCATACCCCTGGCTCTTTGAAGAATGTGTCAAATAAGGTCACTTACATCCAGCACCTATAAACTCACACATTTCAGTAGGAATACCACTGAAAATCACCCCTGGGGAATCTCTTAAGATAGTAACCTCTCTTTCCCTAACTCTTTTATAGTGGGCTCCATCCTGAACTCCCCCTCTTGGAAGATATTTTAAATGTTTTCATACCTCTGAGGTCAGACTAAAAAGCCTGGAGGTGCTGAGGCCAGTTTCTCCATCTCCTGAACTGCTGGTTTGATGCTCACTGTTCACCAGTGCTGTGTTAATGCATCTTATCTTGCTATTGCTGTGGGCAGGGAGCACTGCACATGTTTAGCTATCACAGGTCAGATGATGAGTGGGAACTCATTAAACCACAGTAATTAATTGCTGGCAACCATCTGGCCACCCCTGAGCAGTCATGAACAACGTAAGCAGCAGAACTAATGGTGCCTCCTTGCCAGTATTTCTCTCTCCCATGTGGATCCTCTGATAGCTAATAAAAGCTGAGAGTTTATCTCCAAGCAGACACAAAGACAGCCTCTCTCCCCCCTCCTCTCCCCTATCTGAGCACCTGCTTTCATGTAATCTTTAGGAGCGGGGTGTCTTTGACACCTATAACATTCCATCAAACATTGATGGAGCTGGTTAACGCTTTACAAGTTATGAGGAAGCAACAGATTGATGCCATCGTAGCATTTTCTCTCTCATGCAGTTAGACAGGAAAAAATAGGTCTTTTTAATCTATCCAGTAACCTTTGCTGAGAGGTAGGTGGCAGTTTTTTTATATTGGCAGCTGCTTTAAAACTTGGGACTGGGAAGAGTTGCTTTAAGGTTTTATAATATAAAACCTCCCAACTCTGCACCATTTTAATGTGCTAAGTAAAAGAAAGTTGTGCTTCCCTCAAAGTTATTAAATTTAATTGAGATCACATTGGGACAAAATGTTATTTTCCTAAATGCCCATGTTGCAAAAGATATTAATCTTGTTTGCCTGCAAGATTGATGCTGGCTCTGCTGAAACAGGCTAGATGCTACAATTAGATATATTTAATTTCGCCTCAGCAGTGCTCTGTAATGTGATTTCATCTCCTTCCCCTTCTTCTTTTCTTTTTATTCCAGTTATGATGGGCTGTGGTGTCAGCCCAGCTCTGGGCACAGCATGGGAACTCACACTCAATTTGAAGCACTCAGTGCTCAGCAGCATTAACACTCTGCGACCTGGGGAATAGAGAGAGCTGAGGAGCAAGGGCTTCTTGGCAGCATAAGCATTACACACCCTTTCTTAGCCACTGGAGGAACAGAAAAGGGCAGATCGCAGGGATTTTTGGTATCCAAACAGGGACTCTGGGAAAAGGGTGTCACTGCAAGTCCCTTACCTTTTCTTCAGGGATTGGTGGGGTGCAGAGGCTGATGAGGACGATGACAATGGCGGTGAGGACACAGAGGATGAGGGCGAAGTAGAGGTAGTGCACGTCCTTCAGCACAGCTGGTCTTCTGTCCTCCTCCCCGCAAAACGGAGCGCTATAAATAAACTCCATGACCATCCGGACCAGACCAACAGCAAGCCCAGCCATGAGGCCCCAGAAAGCACCCTGAGAAAAGGCAAGCACAGAGAAAACGTCACTGCAAATTACCTCTGGCTGTAGCTTTCCCTCTCCTCTCCTTCTTTTCCAAGACTTTTTATGCCTGATGGAAATCCACGCTGAGGTGCATCAAAGGAGAATTTTTTCAGGAAAAATCCTCATTTTCTCTCTCTGCCCTTGAACACAGAGCACATAGAGCACAAACAATGCAAGAATCTCCTCCGAACAGCACTCCTCCAATGAGACTTTGACACATCATCCCTACATGGCAGAACAACTTCCCTTTCATGCTTTCACATGGCACTGCCAAGAAGTACCACTTGCTGCAACTTCTTAGAAGCAAACCCACACCCACTAGGGACTGGGCTAAGATCCACCAGTGCTTGCCAGGGAAAGGCTGTCTAATTGTCACACTTGAGCTGGACTGGCTCCGAGTTTAAAGAGTCTCAAAGGCTGAGTACTGAGGGGAGAGAGATTTATTATTTTATCACATTAAATACGTGTATCAATTGGTTGTTGACATTTCACTTACAGGCTCACTAATCCTCTTGCAGAAGACTGCCAAGAGGAAGAGGGCTGTGATTGGTGGGGCCAGATAGCTGGTTATGGACTGAATGTAGTCAAAGAGCATTCCACTGTTGGCTGATTGAATGATTGGGATCCAGAGAACACTGATGACCACAAGGATGAGGATGAAGACTCTGAAAGAGGAGGATAAAATTGTGTTAACTTTGTAGGTAGATTTGCAGCAAAACACACTCGCAGTTGCTCTTGGAATTTCCTAAGAAAAAATCCACAGATCACTCTCAAGAACCTTTCCTTGTGTACATAGGAATAGAGAAAATTGTTCTCCCACGGTGAGCCTGATGTGTCCTAGAGTGTGACATGGTCTTCGATGACCTTGCTCTTGGATGTGACAGAAAAAGGGAGCTGGAAGCTTGTGGAACAATCTTTCTGCCACCTTTCCAAGCAGGTAATGTGCTCAGCGTCTTGCCTTTGCCAAATTCCAGCTCGTTTGCTACTTACTAAAATTGTGTTTGGGGTCTCAGGTGAGTGTTGTAACCTTCCCCTGCCTTTGCAGTGTGTGTCACTGAGGTTTGTCCAAGTTGCTGAACGAGAGGTACTTGTCCTCTCACCACTCTGCCACGGTGAAGTGTGAGTTTGCCTGCAGCCTTCAGCCACCCCTCGGCAAAGTTTAGAACTTAATGCTCATGACTGGAGAGCAAAACCTCCACAAACACACTGAATGCAGCCTAAATTCCCCTGTCTGGAGGAGAACTTTATATGCCCCTGATAAAATGCAGCACCAAAGCTTGTCTGCAAAGGACGCTACAAATTATCACAGAGACAGAGAGCTGGGAGGCTCAGCTCTGCATTTTCCCTGGAAAAAAAAAAGTAATTGCAACATATCACTCCTGTCTGATGCAAAAATAACATGTTTTTATAGACCTCTGGTGACAATGACTCCAGAGAATTTTGGCTTTTCTAAAAGTTACATTTAAAGCAGTATTTATAATAAGTTTAGAGAGAAGAGAGGCAATTATCTGCTTAGCTCAGTGGAACACTCAGAGTTTCTCCTTGACCAGGTCTATCCAAGATGAAGCTAAAAAATGCAATGCTTTTACCCAGGCTGTGCTTCTGCTCTATGTTGCAGGCACCAGATTTTTCTCAGTGAGTCCAGCCTGGAAGATGTAAATGCTGCACTCGCAACAGATGATGAGAGGAACAAGACATAAATAAATGCACAGACCTGCCCACAATCATCAGCTCCTGCTCTGAGGCCTGCCTGCGGACCCGCTGCCAGATGTCGATAACAAAGAGGGTGCTGCTGCTGTTGAAAATGGAGGTGAGGGAACTCATCAGGGCTGCCATCATCACTGCAATCATCAAACCCCGGAGCCCTGCGGGAGCAAAACACAGAAGGGGAATCAGGACTGGACCTTGGGCCCCTGAGCAGCGTTCTTCCCATCCGGCCGTCTGGTATCTGCGGTAAGATTTCCACATCCTTAGGATGGGTAAGGGCAGCCTGATCTCCCCGTGCAGAGCCTCCTCAAGCCCAGCTCCACAAGGGTGTTTCTCACCATCAGGCATGAGTTCAATCACCAGTTTGGGGTAGGCAATGTTGGAACAACCCACAGCAACTCCACAGACCCTTCTGCAGATGTCTGGGTCCACGCAGCCCACTTCATCTGAGGAGCACAGAGAAACAACAGGGGGTCAGTGCAAACCCCACTGAGCCATAGCTTGTTTAGATCAAGGGAACAAATCCTGATGCCTTGTGCAGTTTCGTATAAATTCAGAGGTGGAATACAGCCACAATGAGTGGAGCTGAAAAACGTCTTATATCATATACTAGAAGTGAAACTTTGAGATGACATTTTGAAATTCTGTTCAGGATACAGCTAAAACTCTCCTGGGTGTTGCATAACTGTAATCCTTGACAATTTGTCACTTGTGGGAACTGGACTGTTTCCATGAACTTGTCAGCTGGGTTCCCAGGGATGCTGGAGGCTCACTTACTCCTATTTAGGAAATCTGGGAGATAGGCTCTTTCCTCTGGGAGTGGTCCTTCTAACCAAGGTATTCTTCCTGGAAAGGGGAAGGCTCTGGGGAAACCAACAATGAAAGCTCCCTGGGACATCAGGGAGGCTTGTTTAGCCTAATCCACCAGGACCTGAATGAATCTGTGTGTTAGATTGCTAAAACTCTCCAAAATACCTAATGGATGTAGTCCATAGCATCTGAAGGACAACCTCAGTGCTCCATGAATTTAATTTCACTGACTCCCTCCAGATAGACAGATGATGCAATGTTCACAGCATGGAGCTATATGCCCCCAATGGCAAACTATGACCCTTATGGCTACTCCTGGTGATTTCTGCCACTGTGGGAGAACTGGAGGTGGAGGGAGGACTTGGCAACACCATGGCGCAACAGGAATCTCTAAGAACATGCCTGCAGGACAGCAGTTTCTAATATGTAGAAGTGCTGGCAGATCTGTGTGAGATTAGTGGTCACAGCAGGTATGGAGCCCCGTGTCAAGGAAGGTGGGAAGGCTTACCTGGGTAAAGAGCTCTGCTGATCATTCCTGGCATGACAATGAAAAACATAGGCAACATTTTCAGATATCCTCCCAGCACTGATCCACCTTTGGCATGGGAGAGGTTCTTGGCAGAGAGAGACCTCTGGACTATCACCTGCAATCAGTGCAGAAAGGGAGCAGAGAATAAAACAGAAGCACAACAGAGAGAGCAGGATCCATCCTCTCTCTGTCTCTCCTCAATGGATGACTTTCATCCCGCAGGATCCCAGGGTGTTTTGCATGCCAAGGACAGCTTTCCCACCTCGCTGACTGCAGCCTGCTGCCACCACTCAGAGCTCAGTCCACAGGCTACAGGAGAGGGCAGCGTGGAAATTTCCTTTACAGGAATAATTTCATCCTTGACTGAAATGAAGCCACCTTGAGAGTTGGAGACAGCAGCTGTATGGCAGCAAGAGACACAGAATGAAGCAGATTGTGGGTGTTTTAGTAAAATCTCAGTGGTGGGGTTTCGTAATTATCCCATCTGAAAGTACAGAAGCACTGTGTCTCGAAAAACACACACAGCTTTCCTTGTTGGTAGCTTGAAAAGGAATAACGGGCATGAGACATCTGGGAATATGAATGGAGGAATATTGTCTGGAGGTCTGCTCAAGGTCACAGCACAGCCAGCTCCAGATTCACATTTTTATATCCTTGTCATGCTAACTGCATGAAGACTCCCAGTACTCACCAGCCCACAGTGGGATAAAGACAGATGAAAACAACCTGTTCTCACTGCACTAAGAAATGCATAAAATTAGTAGCTTGCTGAGAAGGTGGAAGGAGTGAGACATTCCGGTCTAGAGAGTAAAAAAGGTAGCAACTCCTGCACACTGAGGCACAGTGATTTTTCAGCTCACGGATCCATCGACTGAGGAGTGGATTGAAAATAAAAGTGGTGGTTTGTCTGCTGGAAGGAAAGATTTTATTTACCTGGTCAGCGCACCAGGACCAAAGAGCCAGCACAGAGAGACCAAATATAAGGCCAGGCCAAGGAATGTCTCCTGTTATGGGATCCCTGAACATATGGAAGGCATCTGCACGTGGGAGGTGACAGGTTGTGTTTGGGACCGTGATCTTTGGTATTGCTGTGCTGTATTTCTCCTGAAGTCCTTCATACCAGCCAACTTTTTCAAACCCTGTAAAGAAAATGCCACTGATTTAAGGGCTGGTGTATTCTGCAAAGTTATTTTCTTATCTGAACATCATGATTACTTTTCTTTTATCTTCCTCTTATCTCCTTTACTTTTCATTCCACCCTTGCTTTTTTGCAGTCAAGGTTTCTACAGAAGTCAGCTGGATTTTGCCCAGAGTCCTTGCGGTTTAAGCAACATATTCTGGAAGAGGATCAATGCAGGAAAATCTCCATGATCCTAATCCCTGCAATGTCATCAGCATCTAGTCTTCACTTGTACACCCTGCAAGAGCTAGAGCAGGAAAGTATAGCATGAAAACAGAGATACGTGGTTTAGATATTTCCGTTTGCCAAGAAGGCTTAACACAAAGACTGGTGACGGTCATTTCCTTGTTGCTCTTTATTTTTTTTATAACGCTCAGTCACGCCCACATGAACCCACAGTAACTCCAAAAGTCAACAGTGAAAGTCAGCAGGATTACTCTGAACTGACATGGGCTTAATGAGAGCTGAATTTGGCTCTGAGAATGCGATGTTCCAAAGCTCTTTGGCAGCTCCAGTGAGGTGAAGTTATCCAGAGCCTCACCTCCATACAGTTAGTGCAAAGGATGAAGAAAGTATTATGGCTTGGAGAATGAGACTTGTGCTGGGAGCACTTCTGTGAGTGGTTAAAACCCATTTCTGCACCATACATGAAAGGGTGAGGCACCCTGCTAAGGTCTAGTGGCCTTGGGACCACTAAACTGCTGTGTGGTGCCACTGCAGGTTCCCCTTACCTATGAACATGAGGACCAAAGCTCCCAGCACCATGATCAGGGTCTGCAGAGCGTCTGTGTAAATCACAGCAGCTAAACCCCCTGCCAGGAGAACCAGAGACAGCAGTCAGTGTGTCACCATGCACAGGGAAACAGGTACCTCACCTGGAAAAAAGCTTTTTTAGCCCCAGCCCTGTGATTTCAGGACAGACCCACTGGGAGAAGCTGGCACTGAGCTGGTCCCCTGAGCCCACAGGTGTCACAAGCCTCCTCCCATGAGGAATGGCGTGAAGGGTTTTCCATGTTCATGAGAGGACTTGGAGGCGGTTCAGCATCTTAACAGCTAAAGTTGCTAATTTTGCAGAAAGGGAGCAAAATAGCAAATATGGGCAGTGGAAACTCCCTGCACAGAGGGAGCCAAAAACCTTGTGCGGTGTTAGAAAATCCTCTTTAAAAAGTGATATTCCCCCTGTACCACTTTCCCTTGGGCCAAGAAAGGAGAAGGGGAGAGTCAAAGGTCTCCAACAGCTGGGAGTGACAGGGCAGGTACTACCAGGAACTGGGGCAATCTCTCCCTCAGACCAGGACCTGAATACTCTTTCCCCTCTGTAGGAAATGGGAAACTTATATCCTAGACTCCAGTTTAGAATGTGTCCTTTAAAATCAGCTATTTACCAGCTATGGTGTAGACAGCAGTCACTGCTAGCAAGACCACAGTGGACAAGTAGAGGTTCCAGCCCAAAGACATTTGGATGAACAATGCTCCGGAAAAAATGTCTGTCTGGAATAAAAAGACCAAGGGCAGTCTGGCATTAGTAGTGCTTCGTGCAAGTGAAATCTAATAAAGCAGCCTGCAGCCCTCTGCGGCTGAAAGCAGTGACAGGGGAGGACACCATGAAGGTGAGCTGGAAGGGGAGGAGAAGAGCTGTTGGGGCTGTTGGCTCTGAACCTTGTTCTGCTGTAAGGAAAAACTTTCCTCCAGGTCAGAGCTTTCCGGATCTGGGAGAGCAGGAGGGTGAAAATGAAGGTGCTACGCCAAGGGACTAAAAAGTTGTCAAAATAAAGTCCATCTTCATGTCACAGAATCCTCGCTGGCACAGAGAAGGACTGGTGGAAACTGCCACTCCTTTTGGTGACTGTGAAGACATCCCTGGATGGCAGAGACCATGTATCCACAGGCAGACACAGGAGGGAAAGAAGGGGAAATAGCAGAGACCTTATTCTTCCCAGGGCTACATCTTGATGGCTTCATGGTCCAGAGACACTCCCTCTTGAAAGACTCCTAAAGAGTCACTGATGTCTTGTACCATGATTTGTTTATCTGAAAAGGTCAGCAGGTGGCTTTTCTGTTCCTGCAGTTTGGCATGTTAGAGTGACTCCAGAAAAACAGGTTATACCTGCTGAGGACCTCACTAGAAACACAGAAACCCCCAGCAGCTGTGTTTTGTTTGAACCTTCTGGCAGAGAGAGTGACACCAGAAACCTGGTGAAACCTGGAATTACACAGATAGCATCATTCAAAAGTGCAGAAGGTGATACAGGAGATGTTTATGCTGGGAAAGCAGGTAGAAGGACACCTGCAAGTCTGGTATGGACTGAAATACATGCGAAGACCTTTGCCAAGGGAGGTGGAAGGGATGGGGCAAGAATTCGGTTCGCTGTGTCTGAAATGAGCACCTTAAAAGCAAGGAGCTGGTGCAACTCCTGACCTCTGCAGGCCTGAGACAGGACAGGCACAGGCAGCACACCACAGGAATCACTGCCCCTTCTGGGGTTCGGCTTCCCAGCAGGACACACAACCACCTGTGCAGCCGTGCAGGATCAGTCCTCTGACAACACTGTTTATTGAGATCTCTGTTTTCTTTGCAAGCCAAGAAGACTCTGCAGTGCCCTGGTTGTTAACCTATGTTTGGGCAGAAAGCACAGGGAGAAAAATCCTTCTTGTAACCAAGTGCCTGCTGTCCAGCCAGCCGCTAAATGAGCTCTCCACAAACAATAGCTCTGCTTAATAGAAAGCACCTGTCATGGCCATAAACTCCCCCAGCCACATCCGTCAGCCACGCGCGAATTGGCTGCACAGAGGAGAAACCACTGAGATGAAACCACAGTGACGGGGGCCAGGGTCCTGCTCTGAAAAGCACTGGCAAATACTGCTCTGCTGAAGGTCACTCTGAAAGACAGCTCTGTTTCATACCTTGACTGGGAGGCTGTGCACACTGTGGGCTGCTGCAGGAGAGAGGTGCCATTTATCCCTCACAGGTAAAGAGGCTTCAAGTGCCTCTTTGCAAGACCTCACTCACTGCCACCGGGGGCAATGCTTTGATCCCACAGAGCAAAGCTGGAGGCAGTGCTGAAAGCAGTGGGTGACATGACCAAGAGCTGCCCATTAGAGGAGGAAATCTACCCCACACTCCCATCCTGGGACTCCTCTCAATGTCCCTCCCAGGAGCTAAGACATAACAAGACTGGGAGAAGGACCTTGAAGCCACATGAGTGTCTTATCTCCAGTCAGTGTCTCCTTAGGCAATTTGACACCTGAATACTTCAGTAGGGCCTAGTGAAAACTGGCTCGTACGGACCTTGGGATAATCAGCTGGAGACAAAGGACTGACATCTTCAGACCCTGTAATGGACTCTCAAATACACTCCTCTCCCTCCAAGGGCACAGATAATTCTTACTTAATATCTGAGCATAACTTCTGCTTCTTTCTGAACGGCATTTAAAAAGGGGAAATACCCAGTAGGCTACACTGGGTTTTGGTTACCAGCAGGGTACAATGCTACAAGCAATCCAGAAAAGATGCTGAGTTTTGTCTAAAGCCAGAAGCTACCTCCCTTTCACTGTACCCTTTTTGTGCAACACAAGTGAGAGAAAGAGAGAGGAACAACCATAAAATACCTAATGCTGAAAACTCAACTACGAGAACAACAGCAGCTTTATGATAATTTAAGAGAATTTCATCTCTACAAGAGGCAGCCAGCTAGATTTTCAGATGGGGTAATGCTGCCCTTCCTCTGCCTCTCTTGCCTAAGGTTTGATGTGATAGAAGAGGAAAAGCAGGCAGACTGCCTGTGGTACTTACACTGTTTTGTAATTAGTTGCACATCCCTGTAAAGTTCTCAATGAGTGTTGCTGTTTAATGAGGGCTCTGTCTCTCTCTTAGGAAAGGTCTCCATGATCAATACAGAGGCAGAAGCAGCACACTAACACACTGCTACTGTTCCTGGGAGCTGGGCTGGTCCTTCCAAGGACATCTGAGTTCTCTCTGAGCAGCCCTGCCTTGTGCCAGGATGCCCTATCCCTGCCCTAAACACAAGGGTTGTGTTCCATTGGATACATACAGATATCCTGGTGAATATATAGAGAATCAGGGACAGCACGGACATGTAGATTTGTATCCTCTGCCCTCCAAACCTCTTCTGCAGGTACTCGGGCATGGTGACTACTCCTGATGTGATGTAAACAGGCATGAAGATCCAGCCGAGAGCCAGCAGTGTCCAGGTGGCCTGTTAAAGAGACAGAGAATAAAGGCATAGGATTCAACACATGGGAACAGCTTTTTCCCCCCTTCTATCAGTGGCCATCCTAAAAAAGCAGAAAGGTACAGTGCCATGCAATGTATTTGAGAAGCAGACTGACTTTTTCTCCCTGCTCAGAAGATGAGCCAGCAGCTGGAGGAATTATTACAGTTCAATTAGAACCTTTTGAAGTTCTCCTTCTAAGCCCTGTGCTTCTCTGTCATGGGTGTCACATCCTCTTCCATCCCCTGGTCTTTTGAGCAAGGTGGTGTATTCTGTTGCTCTGGTTCTCTGAAAGATGGTGGTGTGTTTGCTGGCCTTTGAAACCACTGATGCTGTGGCAGTGAAGAGTTAAGTGATTCAGAGCAGGATGGGAGCATCTGTTTGTTGCTTGATTAGCAAGTGATGAGGCTGAGGCAGCAGACTGTCCCTGCAGAGCATAAAAATAAGCAACAGCAAGACTGCTGGGATGTTCTCCTTGCAGGCTGGCACAGATGTGCTTCTGTCACTGGTAGATAAAGAGGCACTTTAGTTGCTTTGCCACAGGTGAAGAGTCTTTTGGAAAGTGTAAAGGCATTTTCCATCATGTATTTCTTCTCTGATTCCCAGCAAAAGCCCATATAGGAGAACTTAAAGGTAAATGAAAGACATTGGATCATCAAACCTCACCTTCTGGTTGTCTCAGGCCATTATCTTTCATCCTTACATGTTTTTTGATCAGTTATTAAGTTTTCAGAAAAAAACCTGATCCCTGTGAGCAGAGATTGTGACTGATTGAGGAGAACAGCTGTGGCTCCTGCAGTGGCAGAGACTGTCTGAGGTGAAAGATGCTCCCATGATCCCTCCAGCTGAGTGATGTTCCATGGCAAAAGGAGAGAGTAATGGCATATCTAAGTTCTCTTTCCAATCTGAAATAAATTAATCTGAACTCATGAAGTTAGATTTGCCCTGAAACACAATCTTGTCTTCATGAGCTTCTAAAGTGACTTGAATAGATTTCCTTTAAGTACAGCAATATTGTTATGTCCTACATGCACCAGGCTGAACACAGTCTCTATTTTTTTCACAAAGGATTTAAAGGTGACCTTAATGGTCTAGAAAAAACCATTGCAGTGAATACACACCCCAGGAAAGAGCTGGTGGTGGGCCCTGCCTGTGCTTTGCAAGTACCCAGCACTATTAACACTCTCTGCTGAGGTAGGCAAGAGATTCAGTGTTAGGTGAGTGATGCTTCTTGTGAGGCTGGCACTAATCTCACTCCTCATCAGCTGAGAAATTTCATTAGCATCACACACCAAGGACCTGGTTTTCGTGCTCTGTGTGGTGTCAGTGGCAATTTTCCAGGCCACTTCAACAGGGCAGAATGAGACCTGCCTTCATACCCAGATGTTCACCCCAGAGATGCCACATTTTGGCAGCTGCCAGGTAAAGAGAGTGTTACTGATTCTCATGGATTTACACTGAATTTAGGAGCACATGCTGCTTTTTTTTTTTAATTCCCTGTACCCAAAATCCTGTGATTATCCAAGCACGTTTTCAGCATTCATTATCTTTTATTTTAATCTTCATGAGTGCAGACTAAAGCTTAAAAATACAGCCATGTACCACTGGGAAGGTCAAAGAGCTAATAATTCTAGTGAATTCCACTTAAACTAAAATAAAGATCTCACGTTTCCAAGGCTGTCGGAATGTCTGGAGGCTTCTCTCCTGAGAGTTGAGCACTTGTTGCTGCTGATACTGTTAAACACCTGATTTTGCAGAGAAACCCCAGTCGCTTTGTAAACAGTGACATCTTAGTTGACAACAAAACCGACTCTTACGTTCCACTCAAAGCCCCCAACAGCAAGGCCCCCAGCTGCTCCAGTGCCTGCCAGGCCGATGAATAAACCACTGCCCACGTTGCTTGACATCAGGGATGCTCCAATCTGAAACACAGGGCACAAGGATAAAACTGAGAAAGTCACTTTGAGCAACTTCTGTATCAACCCAAGCATTTTCCCCAGGCACTCTCTTTCCCCGGGATCTCATCTCCTTGTAGTTAGGCACCTGGGTGCTAACGGAGAGTTGAGTTTTCCTTCACCTCTCCAAGAACCCTACGTTTTTATATCTTAAAGCACATTCCTGCACCTGTTCCAGGGGCACAGCAGAGGGAGGGCAGTCTGGTGCCGCCACAGATTCCTCAGTGTCCGTGAAACGTGATGGATTTCTCCATTCCCTTGTTAATCAGCCAGCAAGGTGCCATCTCTGACCCTGCTGATCCTTGCTCTACCTCCCCATGTCCTGCTGACAGCCTCTTTTGAGTCTAGCTCTGAACATGTGTGGTGCTAGTTCACGCGGCCATGGTGACAGGAATGCTCTCTTGGAGCTCCTTCTGAGGGAGGAGGCTCCTGAAGCGTAGCATGGACGTGCTAGGAGCATGCAGGTCTTTCTTGTTTAGTGCCTGAGGTGGGTTCAAAGTTAAGGAGCTCTGCAGCAGACTGGAAAATGCTCGTGCCTCAGATTAACTTTAACTGCACGCTGTGGGCAGGGTAGGCTGTCCCTGGCATGGCTCATTGACACCCTAATTGGAAGAATGCCAGCTCCAAGGCTTTTTAAACAGGGCAAAGGCTATCTGACTTAATTACTACTTTTACTGGCACAAAGCCTCACCTCCTTTCTGCGTGCCAACATCAAACCTCTCTCAGGGGCAAATGCAAAGTTACCCAAAGGACAAGTCAAGCCCTTTCATCCTACACCTTGCTCTTAGGCACATCACCTCCGAGGAGCTTTTCTCTCCTTAGTACTGCCACATGTGAAACAATGAGTGATGGAAGTTGATCTACTTCTCACCTTTGAGCAAGGTAAAACATTAACATGGCATTGACACCCACACTGACTCTGCCTTCTTGTCTGTCTGACAAAACTCTTGATTAAGGAAGCTGCTGCAACAGGACTTTGCAACCAGTGCTCTCAAGAAATGCGAGCAGTTTTCCTGATATGTAGGTCATAAATACAGAAATACAGAAAATACATTGGAGAGGTGCAGCAATTTCATATCAGGGCTTAGTTGAGGCTGTTTAATGCACAGCTGAAACCTGTCACTCCCATAAAAACAATAATAATATGTAGGTAAGTCGGTCATGTATTCAAGGTGAAGGCCACAAGGAGTTGAGCCTGCAGGAGAGCTGCAGAGGTAGAATCAGCTCTGACAAACAAATCTGGGAAGTGAACAGCATTAGAGGTTGCTCTGAACCTAAAACGGTTCAGAAGCGCCAAGAATTGACCTGTCTCCAACAGCCTCTGTAGCCACCTGTGGTTGGAGCCAAAAGCAGCGAGAATGTTTTGGGCTTTTGTTGGGGGCTTTTTAATAGAAAAAAAACCCAAAAAACCAAAAAACAACAA
Organism: Callaeas wilsoni; assembly: GCA_013398955.1. Classification (NCBI taxonomy): domain Eukaryota; kingdom Metazoa; phylum Chordata; class Aves; order Passeriformes; family Callaeidae; genus Callaeas; species Callaeas wilsoni. Next base: position 167,392 of record VWPU01003586.1, on the reverse strand, counting down.
CAAAAAAAAACCACCAAAAAACCAAAATAGAAATCTTGTTTAAAAGACCAAGATTGAGGAAAAAATATTCAATTTTAGTATCTTTTAATTTTCCCCCTCCTAATTAGAGAAAACCATCAAGTTAAGCTTTTCCATTAAATGGCACTTGGCTGAGACAGAAGTTTAAAGAACATTTAAGAAATGACAGATTTTAGAGAGGTGTATGTGTCTCTGGTGGAACAGGCTGAAAATCTAGCCTAGTGAATTTATGGGCAATGCACAGCCAAAGGAAAAAAAAGAAAAAAAACTGTGTTTTGTTTGAGAAGTGCATTCCCTTTACCCATGACTCACTGGAGAGATATATGGTTCTAGAGTCTGGCATTGGCTGAGAAGAATCTTTATTCCTGTGGTATTTTTAATCCTTTCAAACTTTAAATTATCTTTATATGTACCTTTCACTCCCAAGAAAAGGTGCCTTCAATAGATTATTTTTTCCTTCATAATGAAGATTTATAGTTCAGTGGTTCGAAGTTTATATCCTTTACATCGTTAGTCAATAAACTCAACTCTGCTCTAAATAGCAAGGGCTCAGAAAGTCCTGGGATTCGGGATTATTTTTAATTCAGTGTCTAAAAGCTTTTTACTGCATAACACATTCCTAGATTACCTAATGCTCTCCTGATTTTGAAACATCAGTGGTGGGTTGAGGCCAAAAAGTTTCAAACATAGCTAGGCATCCAGCATTCCCTTTCATCAATGGGAACATTTTATTGCTGACTTTAGCAGAGAAACTGAGAGTTGGAAAACCCTGCAGATGCTGAGCTCCCCTTTTGGCCTGGCAGCTCCATGCTGCAGCCCTCTGGCAAAGACATATGGGATGGTTCCTTATGGATCTTTCATCTGTCCCCTTCATCTCAAGACTACAGTCAGAACATGTAAGGACTGGGTCCCCTCACCAGAACTGCTCTTACACCTGGAATTGCTTTCAAACCATGAGAAACAGAGGGAAGCATTTCACTCACAGGCCACCAAGTCATGGATCGTCCAGCCAGAAAATAGCCTCCAACGGTGCTCCGGCTCGCTCGTATCGATGACTGGAAGCACAGGAAAAAGAACAGGAAAAAGTGTTTTCCTCCACTCACCCATCTTCGAGTCAGACCAAGCCAGGAGAATCCTTAATGCCTGGTCTCAGCATCATCTCCAAAATAATTTTATGGATCTGTTAAGTATGCCAAGCTTCACCCACTGCTTCTGCCTCTCTTTGTGCAGGTTTCTGATAGTCGTGCTTTGGAAAGAAGCTGCTCGTACCTGTTTAATGACTTCTCCGTGAATGTACCAACTGGGAAAGAAAAAACAGTTCAGCCAAGCAGAACGCAGTAGGCGTCTCTGAGAGAGGCCTTCGCCAAGCAACATGAACAAGTCATTAGCAACAATCGTTCAGAAGTTTTTAAGATCCCATTTCAGTCTTCTCCAGCATAGCTCTGGCTTTTCTTTTGCTGCTGCCTGTCCACACCCAGATGTGAGACTGCTCTGCAGCACAGGAGTTGAGCATCCTTCCCAGAACAACCTCCAGGGAATGATCTCACTGTTGTCCCATGTGGGATGGGAGTGAGGGCTCACAGAAGGATGCCTGACACCCCCAGATTTGCTCAATAGGCTCTGGGGTAAGTTGTGCAGAGGATTTGCAGACAATGTACCCCTTTGTACCCATGTACCCTTTGTACCCAGGAGGAGTCCAGGGAGCATTGAAGCCCCTCTGGCTCAGGCAGACCCAGTCCTCAGGGACTCACCCATATCCCGACAGTGAGGACAAAGGCGAAGTACAGAACCACAACGATGATGTCTCCCACTGCAAAGGTTGCTGCCGTGCCCCCTGGCAGCCCAGGCAGCTCCGTGGTGGCTGTGGTCGGCTGGCTCATGGCTGTGAGCAAAATGATGATTTTCTCACTCACATTGGACTTTGGTGATTGTTGGCCTTCATTGTTTCCCTTGTAATAATTAACAGGGTGAAGAAGGTGTGAGTGGGGAGAAGAAGTCAAGCAGGACTGTGGCTAATGTTTCCCAGCAGGAGCTTGGTCTCCATGGCTCATCAGTGAGGGCCACCACATGGCTCTGTGGTATGAAGATTCCTCTCATTTCCCCTCGCGTCCATGAACCAGTGGTCCTTTCTCCTGCCCATTTACCCACTGGTGATGCCCACTGGAGTGTAGGAGATGGTTCTGCCTTGAGGTGTGGGGTCTGCTTGGAGAAGGTTTGTGCCCCACAGCCAGCTCTGGAATGGCTCTGCCAGCCCCAGCAGGAACCTTGTGTCCCAAGACACGGGCAGGAAGGAGGAGGGGGCTGGACCTTGTCACACAACAAACTGTGAACCCATGTCCTCAGTGCAGCAGGGCCATTTCTCATCCTGGTTTGCAGACAAGGTGGGCACCCTCCAGAACGAGCCCCCTGAACCAGGGCACAGGGAGTGGGTCACACCACACCTCAGCTCTGTTGTTGGGACAGCTTTGGGAGGATCATAAAAGGTTCCTACTGGGGCTGGCAGAGCCATTCCAGAGCCTTCTCCAGGGAGACCCCAGACCTCAAAGCAGAACCATCTTCTACATCCCCCAACCTCCATTACCTGTGGTCTCTCACCCTGTGCCATACCACATGGGGCAGTTTAAACTTAGATGAGCTTTGCTTGTTCTTGGTTTCAAAGGAGGGCAACAAAACCTCTCTCTCATTTTGTTTTATTCCCCTCTCTCCCAGAGTTTTCTTACGAATGGTGGCTACCTACTTGCTCATTAATTGCACTGCTAACATGAGGCCCACAGCCAGCCCTGCTCCCCAGGCTGAGGCTCCCAGGGAGCAGTGCCTCCCCATAGGCTCATTATCCACAGAGGCTTTTTGAGACTGAAATGTTTCAACGAGCTGAAGTACAGTTACCAGAAATTAAATATCTGGAAGCCTAAATCCCCAGGTATAAACAGGCAGCTCTCCCTGCACAGAGCTGATTTACACTCACCCACACACTTCTCCCTCTTAACACCTCAGCACCTGAAAGCAAAAGACAGTTGCCTAATTGTAAAATTCATTAATTACCTGCCCAAGAAGCAAATACAGTGTCTCCAGTCTTCCCAAACCAGGAATCCTCCGCATGGGAAGCTCAACCCAAAGTACCTGCCTGATCCAGCCCTTCACCCCACCTTCCCACAGTGCTGTATCTGCAGCAATTAACACCTGGAAACACTTGAAAACTTTCACCCTGGGCCAGTAAATACATCCAATAAGCCATTCCCAACAGCCATGAGCTACCCAAGTCCATTGGACATACTAGAATGGCACAGGCTTATGGCAGCAGGATGTTGTCAGGTGTTATTATGCTGACTGGATCATCCCAAACTGTAGTGGCCAGCCCAGTTGCTGGGCAGGATTGCAGCAGCTGCACCTCCAACACAGACAATACCTTGAGTGCATGTGTGGCAGTCCCTTCCTCGCTGCCCGATCCTGTCCAGGCAGGAGTTGCTCTGCTCCCCACGCCCAGGACAAGCTGCAGAGGTGTGCTCCTCCCTAGGGACGTGACCAGTGTCCCTGCCCACAGCCAAGGGGATGGCACATCCTGCTGTTACGTGGCTCCCCTGGCTCCCAGCCCTGCTGCAGCAGCCCCGGGCAAGAAGCAGGTGCACAGAGCAGGGCCCTGCTGGCTCCCAGCGGCAGGACAGCCCTTATCTCCCGCTCCATGCACTGCTAAGTCAACACTGGTGGCCATCCTCCCCCAGGAATGCAGTGCTCCTTGCCCTGAGACAATATATGGGAATTCACATACGCAGGAAACAATAAAAATTCATCACAGCTCACAAACAAACAAGCAGGCCTTGGAGTGAAAGATACGACAGCGGCATAAGCCCAGCAGGTGCGATTTGGCAGATCTCTGTTGATTCAGAGAGTAGCAAACTCTGTCTCCCACTTTTCTCCGGGGACCTGGTGAGAGACCTGGAATGTGCAGGTTACGTGCTGCAGCAAACCCACCCACGCCAGGCAAAGGGCTCAGAGCCTCTTGGGCATGCAGAATTTTGCTTGCCCAAAGTGAGGGAATGAGTTGGTTTACATTACCTGTGCTGGTGGGAGCAGTAGAGGTGGCAGAAGAAATGCCAGGCATGATGGCAAGGGGTGACCCAGTGAGCACAGGGGACAAAGCTGTGGTGGGGTGTCACCCATGGCAGGATCAGGTGCTGGCAGAGGTTTTGGCTGCACTCATGGGAGCAATTGGCACAGAGAGCTCAGGAATACAGATCATCCTCTCCCCATTCTTCCCCTCCTGAGACATCACTCTCCTGTACCTTTCAAAAAACCATTCCTCCTCCCTCCAGGACTCGCTTCCTGCTGCATGCCTGGCTTTATGCAGTCTTTTTGTTGTCTTGGTGAAGGCTGAGAGCAGGGTTAGCAAACAGGGGCGGAAGACAGCCCCTTGAAGCTCACATCCTGTGCTGGGGCCACCTTGTCTCCTTGGCCAGAGACAGACCCATTGTCACCGAGCCCTGCATCCACGGCTTCTCCCAGCCCTGCTGTGATGCCAGGCAGAGGTGTGGGGCAGGCTGCAGAGTTGCAGCAGCCCTGTAAAACCCACAGCTTCAGCAGCACCTGGGAGCTGCAACCAGGCAGCCAGACCCTGCAGCACATTTAATACACTCTCCTCTCCTTGCAGCAGAAGTGACAGGACGTTTAGTGTCCCCTTGTGGGATGTTCACCCTCACTCCTGTCACAGCGGCTGAGAACGAGCCCTTCAGGGACTGGAAATTGTAAGTGGCGTTTCAAAGTGTGCAGCTTGGAAAAAAATAAAAAGGTGCTGGAGAGCAAGTGTTTCTGGGGCAAAGGATGTTCGGTGGAGTGACAGGCAATTATTTTCGTAAATGTTAACGAATAAATGGACTTCCTCTTCATTACCAAGCTACTTCACAGTCATCAGCAAATAGTTCCAATGACAATTAGTGAATTTCTAAATGGATTGAGAAATTGGCTTATACACAGATACCAATGCAATGAGCTGAGGCGATAGCCCAGCCTCACTCCTTACCTTTCCTCCTGGGCATTTTCCTGTGTGCTGAATGGGTGAGGCATTCAGCTAACCATTATTTTCTTCTCAGCTCTTTCTCAGGGGAATGGCTCTTGAATGAAATCCAGCAGTTTAATTTTGGTCTGATATGAATAGGCTTTGAATGTATTTAATGTTTAAAGGCAGCTATTCAGCTCGGAGCCTGCTCCAGAGAAGCAGCGGGAAGCAGAGCAGACCCCCGGGAAGCGCAGTGGTGCTACCACAGCTCTTTTCTTCCCTCTGCAGGCCACACTCTGATTTTCACTCCTGAGCTGTCCCATAAACCTGGAGCCAGTCCATCACTTCAAGACTCCTTGCATTACTCTTGTTTGTTTAACCCGCGTGAGTCAGGGATACCTGTGCTGAGGCAGGGATAAAATGCCATGCAGAGGAGCCAGGGAAGGTGATGGTTTCAGTGGGAATCTCTACTTTGTCAGGCTGCTTTGAGCCCTGTCACATCAGGGGAAAGCTTCCAACTCTGTGTGCTGGAAACTGCTCCTCTCCATTCCTGGGGATGGGCAGAGCTCTCTGTGCAGGCTGTGTGGACTCGCAGGTGCAGGTGGGCTCATATGGGATGTGCTTCCCATGTTTGGGCTCCTTTGGCAGGGAGCTGGGCACGTGGATCTCTCCCAGCAAGGGGCACTGGCCACCTCTTACCCCTCCTTGCTCTCTCCCAGAGATCACCTCTAGCTCCTGCCTTAGCACTGTGGGGCCATAACCCTGGCATCCGCCTGTGGACCGAGGACAGCCTTGACACACAGAACAATTTCAAGTTACCACACAGCTTTTGCTGCACCTGAGTGGGACCTCTGTTAAGTAAGTTTAGTGAGAGGAGACACCTAGGGCTAAGCGTGGTGTTAGCAACCAGTGGCTCCAGGCTGAGATGGACTAAGAGTCCTGGCTGTCTTTATCCAGACAACTCATTTGCTGCCCCAAACAAGGGTTTTCACCTCCCTGTTCAACTGAGTGACCTCCTCGGATTGCCCTTTCTATCCCCACATATCCCACTGGGAAACTTCTGTGATTGCTGGGAAATTCAGGTGAGAAGACACAGAAGGAGTTTCAGGTCACACTTCCAGCCACAGCTGCCTAGAAGAATCATTCTAGGACCAAGCAGACTTAAGCTGGAAAAAATATGTCACATTTACTGAGTGACTTTTTTGACTAACAGCCAGACTTTGAAAAATATTAGCAAGGGTAAAACATTAAGTGACAGAACAAGGACACTTTAGATGAAGGATGTTGTTCTCCCTTTAATTTACTCCCCTCTACAGCCTTGCAAAGATCTCAGCAGAGTAAGTGTCCTTATTGATGGATACGCTATCCTTGTTAAGATGGGACAATATACTTATATACAGCTTTCATCATTGTCATGAAGGCACAAAGCAAACAGATATAACTAATGAAGATTTAGCTGTTACATAATGTCTTTGCCAACTCCATGCAGAAGTCTGGGTAAAAACTCTGGAAATAAATCTTTTTATGAGAGCATTTTTTAATGAATTGAAGACATGAAGAGATGTATTTGTAGATTGTATTAGGACTCTGAGTATTGCTTTTCTGGAAAGATGTCTCGGGTTTGGAGCACAAATGAAATGATGGTCTGAGAAACAACATGGAAATGAAAGTAACATCAGCCCTACGATCCAAGCGGTGAATTAGCATGTTCATGGTGATGCTCCATGATAAAGGTGGTGTGAGCTGTGACCATTGGTGCCACCAGCAACATGGAAACTCAGTAATAATGGATCAACAGGCAGAAGAGATGGAGGAGTCGCAGTAAGAGCTTGTTCACTTCATTTCATCCCCTCTGGGTCCCTCTGAAGACGACAACAGCCATGGGGGGGCAACTCATTGTGGCTGGGACAGTAATGCTCCACAGCAAAGCAGGCAAGGTAATGCTTCACAACCCCTGCAAGAGGCATGTTTGGTACTACAGGAACAACCAGATCCCTTTGATGTTCTCCTGAAATCCATTGTCTGAGAATCACAAGGAACTTAGTCCAAGAGTGGTAAAACTGGAGGTGGTGCATGATCACCCGGTAAGCTCCTGTGGAACAGGGAATAGGATGCCGCTCTGTTTCCCAGTATGACCTCACAGAGTCCTTTTACAGATCACACAGTGGGGAAGAAAACTGTCCTTGATGAATGATTCTCATCTGTGCTCTGCAAAAAAACCAAAAAGCATTTCCTAAACACAACTAAAATGCAGTCCGAGGCGTTTAAATTTTCACTCTGTGGCCCATTTCAAAAGAAAATGCCCCATGGCAAAACCACAGATGTGAACATCTGTTTTGGAGCTGTGAATTCAGACATGTATCAGCAGCTTGATCCATCTCCTCTTGGTGACTATTTAAAAAAATCCTTCTCCTTCATGTCAGGAGAAAAATGGCAATGAAGAGTCAGATCCTTCTTTTTAAAGTCAGGAGGCAGGATAAAGGCATTCTCCCTTGTGGCAGATTAGTCAGTGTTTGGGGGTTTGGTGGTTGGTCTCACTGGGAGGTGAAGTCTGGTACAAACCTGCTGGTCCAGAAATACTGAAGTCCAACAGACACAATGAAGGAATGGTTTCTACCCAGCTGGGGCCTCTTCCCAGAGCTCTGCAGAGCTTTTATTAAAGTTTTGAGGTTTTCCCCACGATGTTCTGTGCTCCTTCTTTCCCTCCTTCATACACAGCTCCCTCACGAGGTGCCTGTTCCCCCTGTCTGCATCGGGGCCCCAGGGAAAGCCGCTCTGCCAGCACAGTTCAACTGCTGATGCTCCCTTGGAGGCAGCCTTGAGCATCAGGGGCAGCAGCTCCTCTTGCTCCAGTGAGGGGTTCATCAACACTTCTAATTTCTTTTCACACCCAGGCTCAGCAAAACACAACTATATTTCACTGTCATTTCCCTGCAGTCACTGTGTTACGGTCTCATGGAACTGGAAAGGAAATCCATGTCTTTGAGTCAAACTCTATAGATGCAAGACCCCTTTTAAGCTTCAGCAAGAGCTTTCTACAAAGTCTGTCGATCCATTTCTAGCTGAATCACATTTTAAAGAAAACTGGCCAGATAAGATACTGTTTTTTTGTAGAAAGGAGTATTTTTGAATTGATGCCGAATTTCCTTTGACTAGTCGAGAAAATAGAAGTCGAAAAGCTCTGAGGGTCAAGGATATATAGGAAGTGAGTATAGTCTTCAGAGTTACTATCCCTAAGGAAAAGAACCAGAAAGGAAGGCTGAGACGAAATGGTTGCTGAGAGAACGAAGGAGGAGGGAAGGGGGAAGTGAAGGAAAAAGTAGTAAAATCCAACTTAATGGCTTGCTGCAGTTTGTGGGGACTGAGGAAACAAATTCTGGAACTGAAGGAGTTGTCAGGCAGTGAGATGGGGTTACACATCCTCCACACAGAGCCTGCAGTGTTGGCTTGATTAGGCAAAAGGACTTGGGATCACTACAGACAGAGCTGCCTTGCTCCCTGTCAACTTGCACAAGTAATCAGCATCCCAAAATGACAGCTCCCTCTGGGGCTGAGATTTCTTAAAACACAACTAAAATAAAAATAAAAGACCTCTTTGGTCCTGCTTCAAACCTAGCTGCACTACCAAAAAGAAAAATAATTGTTAAGAGACAGAAAGACTCCGACATTCTCCAGCAACATCCTCAATGCTAATCTTCACCATGATAATAACAACGACTTATATTATTCCTGTATCACAGTTGAGCAGCTCATATCCTGAGGAATACATCAGACTTGATAAACTACTGCCATCAACTTGCACAGTGTGATGAGACTTAGCGAGGGAGGATGCTGATGTTTCGTGATGCCCTAGAGAAGCTGAGGACAAAATGTGATAAAGCTTCCCCCCCTGCAGACCTCGATTTCCAGGGAGGATTTTGAGTACATGCAAGGGGAATCATACCGTTTGGGACATTGGCCAGGACACAGGAAATAATGCCCTTGTTCTTGGCCAAAGCATCAGTGAAGCTTTGTTACTGCCAACTCCAAGCCTTAAAAATTCTTGAGATGGGGGCCAAAATTGGATGATATTGGCTTAGATATGATGACGACTTTTTTTTCAGCAGTAGAGGTTTTTTGTTCTTTCTGGTTTCTGTTCCCAGAGGGTGCATTTTTATATTTTTCTCCATCATAATGAGTTCTAGCAGCAAGTCTCATATATGCGTGAAATTTGGGAAGTTTACTGCACTCCCATGACTCCAGAAACTAGGACTTCAGGGAAAACAATAAACCTCACCAATTTCACAGGAGAATTGCCAATGCTGGTGCTCAGCTGAGGCCCCTTTCCACTCTTACACCACCCCCCCGCTCTCCTGGCAAAGCCTCTGCTCTGAGATGTGCAGCCTTCCAAGCTGCAGCTCCAAGGGTGGCTTTCCAAGAGGGCCCCAAGAAACGAGGTCTTCAGTGAGCAATTAAACTGATGACAACAGCTTTTTTGGGGCTGTACATGGTAGCATAGGAGGCTCTGGTGTCAGAGGAAGCTGTGAGGTCTCACACATCCACTCTGACGGTCAGAGTGAACTGCTGCTGTGGGTTCTCTCCTGGCTAATGAGGCTTAAGCTCACACTTTACTTTTTCCTTTGTGGTGGGACTGACAGAATCTTTCTCTTCTGATCCATAATTTATTTTCATAAACCTTATAAGGACCTCATATATTTAAAACTATCAGTTCTCTACTACACGTAGTTGGTGTTAACCAGGGCACCCACTGGGCTGTGATGCTCACAAGGACCAACGGACCCTTGGAACTTCCTCCCTGTGATCAGCCTAGTAAATCCCCCTTCCAAATCCAGGGAAACAAATTCCTCAGATCACTCCTGGCAGCATCTGTTACACCATTCCTCTCACCTACAAGATTCCTACATGCAGGGAAGGCAGGAATGGTGTCACAGGGCCTGGTGCTGCCTGGGCCATGTGCTGAGCCAGTATTCTTATGATAGACCTAAGACCTGACTCATATTTTTATTGGTAAATATGCAGCAGAACAGTTCGGAAGTTGCACAATTCAATTAGAACCAAACAAACCAAAACAACTCCCAAACCTCACTAGTCAAATCAAGCTCTCAATAACCCCTTTCACTTTTTGCTAACTTGCTTTTCTGTGCCTAAGTGAGCAGAAAGCAGCAGAAACATATTTTAACAGATTGTTTCCCACCTCTTCCCCACCTCCCCAAGGCAGGTTTAACATCTCTCCAGAGAAAACAATTAGTCTCCAATAAACCATCAAGTTTACTGCAACACTTAAACCCTGCTTGTCCTTCAGTGTTCTGCTAGAACGGGATCGATTCCCCCCGCTCACCTCGAAGCGGGGTCCCTTTAGCTCCGCTCTCTGCCGTCTCCTGAGCCCTGCTTTTCCCCGGCTGACGCTGGAAGCCGCTCCGGCTCCCCAGGGATGCCCGCCCAGCGCTGGCAGCAGCCCGGGACGGTGCCCGGCAGGGATGCGATGGCTCCAGGCTCCGCGGGCGCAGTTACCAGCAGATGGCAGCTGGAGATCGCGGAGGGAAATTTGGGAGTTCTCTGCTCTTGCAAGCACAGCCCACAAATCCTGGGTGACCTTGGCATAGACACGGTCTCACCACCGAGCAGGGATGGATCCTCCTCGCTTTTCACCCCGAGCTGGGGGGATGCACAAGGAGCCCCAGCAAGGGCAGAGAGGAGAGGGACGGGAAAGGCACGGTGCTTATCCTTCCAGTCACTGGAAGCAGAACAAACAAACAAAAAATCTACCAATTCACAGGCCACATCTCTCCTCCCTTCACCCCAGACTCAACCTCTCAAGCCACAGAATCATTTAGATGTCATTTTCTAACCCAGCCTCACCACAGACTTGCTCATGCAGGTCCCAGCCAGCCCTCAAATGCATTTTAGGCAGAGTAACTCAGAAGACAGGAGCAATCCCTGTTCTCCCTCCACACCAAAGCCTCACCCAAAACCCATCATTGCAGCAGGTCCCCAGAAAGGAGCATTACCCCATTATCCTTTCTTGCTCCTCTCCTTTAAGGTCCCACTGCCCATAAATGTCTCTCCTTCCACGGCAGTCAGTCCTGCAACAGGACCCACTCACTGTGCCATGGCACAGCCCCAGCTCCACATCTTCTGAGATATCCTTCTCCTCTGCTCTGTTCTCCTTCCTCCTCCTCCCAGCTGATGGCCCGTGTGGGCTGTGTCACAGAAGGCAACTGTGAGAGGGAACCATCTCCACCTGCTCACCCAGAGGAGCTGGCTTTGAGCAGCTGCCAAAGTGAGAGGATCCCCCCAGTCCCTCACGCACTGATTGAATAATTGCTTCTCCCTCAAGAGGCCAAGATGTGCTCTGCTAATGCAACTGCTTGGGTCACCCTTTCAAGCCAGACAACAGGAATACTTTCTATTAAAATATATTAAAAAGCCAAAGATACCCCTGCAGCTCAAAAACAGTCCTTATTGTCTGAGGGCCAGATCCACCTCTGATCCCGGGCTGTAAGAAGCACTGTGCATCCTCTGGATCCCTGGTCAAACATATAGGACAAAGGCGTGTCCTGTGTCACTCACAGCAGAGTGACTTCTGGGCAGCCTGTGCTCAATTTGGGGTCTGCTGACCCCCTGAGCATCTTTTACCCCCAGGAGGACCCTTGCTGTCCCAGCTCCTTGCACAGGCTTCTTCCACAGGCAGCACAGAGATTATTCACACAGAGAAGCTTTTCTTGGCAAGGACAGAAAATGAAAATAGCACTTTTTTTTTCCCCATCCCCCCCACCCTCCAGCCCCCAAAGCTTCTGTTCAGCAGAAGCCAATGAAGCCAAAAAAGGGACTAGACAACACATCAAGCACTACTCATTTAATCCAGCCCCAGTTCCTCATTTACCAACGTCAGCCTCCTGTCCAAGCTTTCTTTGGCTTTCATCTCTTCTTTTATCTGCATACTGTCTCTGGTTTGCCCCTTCTGGTTGCTACTGCTTTGATCTCTTGAACCTCTGCAATCCAGACTCAAATCCATGAGAGCTTATGCTGAAGAGTTTCCAGTTTTTTCCTGTTGTTACACTCTTTAAATTCTTCCTTTGTTTCTCCCCTGAAACTTCTGGCAGATTCCTTCTGTGCAGCAAAGGATGATTTTAGATGTCCAGCCTGGGCAAGTGACCTTTTGACAATTCCCCAGACCCTTGGACATTTACATCCCTGTGCTGGTGGTTTTTTGTTTCTTCCATCCCAACACAGTAGCAGTGCCCCTGTGCAGGCTGAGGCTGTACCTGGCTGGGAGAAGTCTACAAGAGCCCCAGAATTAATTGCAAAGGTTTGCCTATACCATGTTATCTGGTTGCTATGTGGCACAGACAGTCTCTACTGTTCCATAATTAAATTTATAAGAAAAACATGGGAGACACAGTGGGAACTCTGTGTGCTAACTCATTTGATTTCAGCTATTTCTTATCCAAAGGCAGATGGGGATTCTTTATTTCATCATGAATACAGTGAGAAGAGGAAAAAAGGCAGCAGCAGCAGGACAGGCAGGTTTTTCAGCAAGTTTTGCTATTCCCAGGTAGGGATGTAGCCATCATGCTGTTATGGGAGGGCTCCTCTTTCCCATCCTGGAGAGTGCAGGAGCACTGCAGCAGAGCAGAGCATGGCAGGGACTGTGTGGATTCTCTGTGAATGGCACCCAGCCTGCTTTCTCAGAAAGCAGCCCCTCATGCTGTTCTCCAGTAGTTTTAGAAAAGCTGTGTGCGCAGGAAGTGTGCTCATTTTTACTTAGAAGTGTGGGAGAAGAAAAACATGAGATTACATGGCTGTGCCTTGAACTTCCTAATTCTTCACCCTAAGGGACAGTGTCAGGGCAGACTGTCCAGTCTGTCCCTCGTGGCCTCTGCCTGATATGGACTAAGTTGAAAAGGAGCCAGGGTCACTGCACTGAGGTGTCTGCCCCAGAGCCACCTGGGACAGCCACCTCCCCTCACCCCCAGAACCACTGCAGGGTGGGGGCTCCTCTGCCCCGACCCCTCAGCACTGGGGCAGCAGCTGGGCCAGCAGGACCTGCCTCCCCCTCACAACCAACCATCCCCAGCTCAGGGCCCTGCTGCCTCTCCTCAGGCTGATTCCTTTTGAAAGCAAAGCACATAACATAAGGCCTGTGTTTATTTTCCCCTTAAATTAGGGCGGCTTGATTTTAATTGAGAGATCTGCCAGAATAAGGCACGTTTGTGCAGCTGTCATCAGAAATGCATGCTTGCTTTTTTCTCCTTCTTTTTCTTCCTTTTCCTTTCCTTCTTTCTTTCTTTCTTTCTTTCTTTCTTTCTTTCTTTCTTTCTTTCTTTCTTTCTTTCTTTCTTTCTTCTCTTTCTCTTTCTCTTTCTCTTTCCTTTCTTTCCTTTCTTTCTCTCTCTGTCTTTCCCTCTCTCTCTTTCTCTTGCTCTCTCTTTTACATGCCCTTCCTTCCTTCCTTCCTTCCTTCCTTCCTTCCTTCCTTCCTTCCTTCCTTCCTTCCTTCCTTCCTTCCTCAATCTATATCAATTTGCTTGACGCAACCCTTTCCAGGCCAAGCTGCCCCAATTCCAGACAACAGGACAAAAGGGGAAGAATTCCTGGGGGAATCTCAGGGAGACCCAGCTGAAGTGGCACATTTGTTCTCATGTGCCTGGTCACACTCTGGTGGAACTGGGCAAGCCGTGCATGGCACCTCCAGAGAGAGGGCTGCAGGGAATGGACTGACACAACTTCTGTCTTACGAGAAGTTTTCCATTGCTGTGGCCCAGACTTCCCTATAATATGTGGAGTTTGTGAAGCTGGATGCTGAAGGAAGGCTCCAGGTTCATCTCATTCCCAGACTCAGAGCTGAACAGCTGATGGGCAGTGATCCTGGATACAGGATGCTGGGAATCGCTCTGAAAAGAGCAGTTCCCCAACAAGAAAAGGGGTCTTGCTGTGTGGCACCACCACCTCAGCATCCTCTAACCTCTCTAGCCCCTTGCTTTATATCAAAGAAGTCTACTTTATATTGTGGAAAGCAACCAGAGAGATCCAGCCCCGCCTGATCCTTTTCCTCGTATGGAACAGCTGGAAAAAGACAGTAGCCTGAGAAATTGGCTGACCTTTTTGATGCATTCAGCTGTCTAGCCTTATATTTGTCCTTTAAATAATTTGTCAAAAACCAAACAAGCCCAAAACAACCAATCAGCAGGAAAATAAGAGCCCAAACAAACAAGAGAGACTTCCTTTTCCAGCCTTGCCCTTCTGCAGTTGCTGGTCTGAAGCCATTTAATCTAAAGCAGGCTTTGGCAATTGCTGGAGAAAGCAGTGTCCGTGATGGGTACTTAGAGACCGGAGCTCGCCTGCCATACACTGTCCAGGGGTTTATTACCTGCTGAAAAAGCTTAATGTGCTTCAGGTGCTACGTGATGTCCAGATGTCGTGGCAGAAGCCGCTTGGAGAGTGCTGGTGATAGAAATGCTGCTGGGTGAATGCAGAAACATGAGTGCCAAATGTGATATTTAGTCCCAGCTCATCTATTTGTAGAGAAATACAGGAATGGCTGAGCTGGTCAGGGCCAGAGGCCCATCCATCCCAGTACCCTGTCCATGGCAGTCAGCTGTAGTGGGTTCTTAATGCACAATATCAGGGCATGCAGATCACAGCTCAGGGCCAGTGATTTGTGGTGCTGGGATTTCCGGAGCCAGACATAGTGTCTTTGTATTTAATAGCCCCTGGTGAGTTTTGCTTCCAGGAATTTACCTAGCTAATTCTAAATCTCTTTGTACCCACAGTTTCCTGTGGCAAGCAGTTTCACAGCTTAACAACACGTATTGTTTAGTGTTGCCCATTTTTTCATGCCCTGAAGCTGGGTGAGTGTTCTCTGTTGGATGCCACTCAAGTCCTGCCCCGGATCCAGCTCACTCAAGACAAATGGATGGATGGGTGGATGCAATCTGAAATAACGTGGCTGTTGTGATCAGATGTGCAATTATCACTAGGTCACAAGCAGGGTGTGTTTTTGGAGCCAAGACACAGCTCCTCAGGTTGCTAACAGGTCACATGGTGCTGTCTGTATTATGGGCAAAGGGAGTTTTTGAGAGTGAACAGGAACAGAAGATGGGCACAATCTGGGTAGGGAATGAAGGGCAGCATGGAACCAGATGTGTTTGTCAGATGGTGACACTGAAGGCAGCATCCCCTGTCAGGGATGTGGAAATTGTGTTCTAACAGCTTTATGCCCAGTTCAGGTAAGGAAAAGAGAGCTGTAGGATGTGATCTGTGTGCAAAGACTTGGAAACAAGACCTTAAAGTGGGAAATCCTACAGGGAGGCAGGACACAGCACCCATTGTTGCAACACATGAAGGGACAGATTTCTCTGCAGAGGTCAGTGAGACCAACCTGGCAGACACAGCTGTCCCTTTCACCTGAGCAGTGACAGCTTTCGGGCTAAAGCCCACCGAGTGGCTGGGCCCTGGCGAGGTAGAATAGCTGTGTTTAAATTAGGTCACTCAAGAAGTTCAACTTACCAAAGCCACCTGCATCATTTCTACCCTTATCAGGAATAGTAGTTGATGGGAATTGTTCAGCAAGCTATGGCTCAGGCATGGGGGATTTAGAAATTGTTCTCAAATCCACATATGGTAAAAGCATCACAGTGCTTTATTTCTCTATGAACACGAGTGATGAAGCAGAAGTGGGAATTTTTTCTACTTAGAGTCCAATTTCCAGAATTGCTCAGCTCCCATTTAGGCAACAAAGTCATTGGCCAGATGTGGGAAAGAGACAGTCAAAGGGATGGTGCTGAGCAATCCTATGTGGCTCCTTCCTCAGATGAGCAATTCAAAGCCTCCTCAGCTGACTGGCAGCCTTATCCAAGGGCTATTTATGGATCCCGAGACTGTTTAAAAGCTTCACGGTTGACCTCAGGCACACGCTGGATGGTCAGCACATTTTTCTGGGAAAGCAGAGTGCAATTCAAGATTTCTTGTAACTTTCTTTGTTCACCTGACACATGTGCTGCAAAGACAGTGAAAGATGAGAAAATAATATGGGCTTGATAAATGACCGAAAGAAAGTTTCCGATCTGCAGCGGTTCCCATTATTCTTCTTATTCTTGGCATCAGCAGAGTTATGGCAATCTCCCTCTGCCCCCCTTCCCAAGCTCTACTCTGTTAACAATTTTTTTTTCCTGTCAAATTCACAGGAGTGGCACCTGGGAGCATTTTGACCAAGGGGAAATTGACTGAGCAAAGTTGCCTCTTTTCAAATACATTTTCTTGAGGGACTGGAATGAATGAGAATCATAGTCATAACATGGCTAAACAGTCTTTGTTTAACTTAATGCAATATAATAACCTAAGTGTTGCAACACAGCTCCTTGCTGTGACATCCTTTTTCCATTTGCTTAATTTTCACCCCAAACACACGCTGTTAATAAGCTGCTGAGAAAATACAGCTCTTGTGACAAAATCCAGAAACTAAGCCCCTGTATGGCGTGTTAGATACACAACTCTTATTTGGACTGGCAAGTGGCACTGAAATTGGTATTGCAAAATAGATCCATTTTTCTTGCTGCCAAATGTGATGGACAGATGAAAAGGGAGGTTTGGAGAAGTGGATGGCAATAAGCGGAGAACGAGTAAAATAAAATCCCTGACAGAACAGCAACATGTGAGTTAGAATAGACATGTGACTGCCAGAAGGGAAATGCAGGATGCGGGGTGCTTTGTCAACAGCCAAAGTTAAAATAAATGTCACACTGGCACTGAAAACTGCAAGATTAAACTCCTCCTGGTGATTTATAATTTACGAGAGAAAAAGGCAGACAGACACCCAGTGACTGAGCTCAAAAGAAAAACTCCTATTGACTTTAGTGGGTTTTGGAGAGGATCCAGTGCAGTAAAGGTTCAGATCTGATCTCTGGAGTCAGAGTATGTTTGACCAGTGATTTTAATCAGCAGAATCAGGCTCTTAATCACAGTTTGGTTTACATGTACTGCCTTTTTACTTGCTTTGTAGCAAATCTGGAAGTCATACTTGTTCTTTAGGAGCTAAGTGAAAGTAAATAAAGACTGCCATAAAATTTGGACATCTTTAAATTAAAAGACAATTACGTTAGGAATATGGATAACCCTTTCCCTTTCATTTTACTAAATCAGCCCAATGCTTTAGGAAAGCCTGAAATAAACTCTGGTTTTGTACAAGCAACAATATCTTGAAAGTTTCACAAATTGTCCTGCAGATTTCTGGGGAAAGGAGATTTTCTCCAAGAGAAAATGCAAAAGACTGTCTTACTTAGTGAAAGCTGCAAAATGCATTTTATAGAAATTTATAAAAAGTAATTTATAAAAAAACGACATGGTGCCATATGGAAAATAGGAAATAAGAGACAAAGGCACTGGTTCCTAGATCTTTATCCTTCCCACAGCTACAACATCTGTGACTTCTTCATCAGGGATTTCCAGACTTCAGTTGGAGAGTGCATTTGCCAGGCACTGAATACTGACATCCAAGACGCAAAATCACGGGCAGAATGCAAAACAAGAAAAAAATTCCAGCTTTGGCCACTCAAACCTTTTCTAAGAGTCTCAGGTGTGTTTTAGGCAACAAGATCAGTGTTTGTGGAAGGAGTGTTCAGCACGACATTTCCTTTATAGGAGATGAAATGTGTTACAGAGGTGTCTTAGCAGTGGGTGGTTCATTAGCATACAGAAATCAGAAAAATGCTGCTGAGGCTCTCCTCACTTTGGAAGAGGTTGCGCAGGGGCTCTTTTAGCCCTGGACAATTTGGCACTAGCATTCAAACCAAAGAAAAGGCTGCCTGTTTGACACACTTCCCTCAGGAACACTGAGCTGGTGAGAGGGCTGGGCGGAGCCAAATGGACTGCAAGTGATCTACCAAACATATTGTACTTGGTTATTGATGATTTTATTCAGTTATTTATTGGATGAGTAAGTTTTCCTTTCAGTTAGACCCCCTGAAAGCTGGAGACACGCAAGTTATTTTTACATAACGGACAGACTTCAAACCTCAGAAGCCTATGACTTCCCAAAAGAAGAAATATTTCAGATGATAACTAACAAAATTACTTTTCTGTAGTCTGACTACTTTTCTGCAGAATCTCTTACTTCTATCTGCTAAAGCCAAATAAAATGGGTGATTAAAATTTTCCAGTGTTCCAGAAGTTACGTCAGACTCTGTCAAAGAGCTCCTGGGCTGTTCAAAGGGCTGTCTTAAGGGATTACAGCTCCCTCTTGCTGATGAGATCCTCTGCACAGAGATCTGGCTCAACAAAACTGAGTCAGAGTCATGGATTTGTGAGCAGAGCCCTTTTGAAGAGTCAGGAGAAAATCCTTCCCCATGCCACCCCCCTTCATGGTTCTGCTTCTTGCATAGAACTAGAGACAATTCTGAGCAGAAATTTCTGGCAGACAAGAACTAATATATGGCACAGGCATTGCCCTGGTGCAGAGCCTGTGGCTGTGATCATCCAGGAGAGGAATGACTAACTCTGTGGGATAGCTGGAAATCACATAACTGACATGGGAAGATGTCTTAACACCAACACTAGGAAAAGAAAGAAAACCTAAGGACAGGAAAGAAGGCAAAAGACACTGCCTGCATTTGGAAAAAAAAAATACCAAACATTATAGCAGTTGCTCTAATGCATAAACATTGGGAAAAATCTGAAAAGATCTCTGCTTTAAAGAATGGAGACATCTTCATTGTTTGAAGGGGAGTTTTGCTGCTGGGGATGAGAAGTCAGCACAGCTGCAAGGCCTTTGATTTGAAGGACAAAAATTAATCAGAGAATATGGGCAATATTGCCCACATAAACTACAGGTAGAGACAAACATGAATCACATGGGCAAATAAAAACTCCAAGAGCAATACCAAGAAACTTAATGCTGTCTGTCTCTGTGAGAATGGGATTAGATCACACATTAATTGTGATTTTTTGTTTGACATTAAAAATTCCTTTGGAGCAGGCTTTGTGTAACAGCAGCATTGCTGGACAGAAAAGGTCCTGAAAAATGTCTTCATAGTTTTCCATGTATGTGTATAAATATTAAACTGCCTTCCTTTCAGACATGCCACTGAACTCTGCTCTTGTTTGCATGTTGAACCTGGAAACTTCTCAAAAGTTTTGCCTACGGATAATTCATGAGTTAAAGCCCAAATTGAAATGCCATGTTACAACTTGTAGAAATGTTAGACAAATATAATGACCATATTTTCCAGTTACCTAATACCCACTCAAAATATAAACCCCAAAAGAACAGAATTGTTTTCATTGCTGTTAACCAGACAATATCACTCCATCTAAATATAGTATGTGATGAAACCAATTTAAATATTGTCCAAGTATTTAACACTGTAAATATTAGACTTAACACTCCATAAAAACAGGCTTTGATGATGTAGGCTGACAAAAGGAGACTAGTTAATTGCAGATTACATCATGGCTAGGACAGCATCACTGCTAGGACAGCCACAATAAATGTGAGGTGCAAAGTAAATCTAAGAAAAGAAAAATAGTCTCTGTTCAGTGTTCACCTTATCAGTTTTGCTAACCTTTCTTAGCAAAGATGAGGGGGAATGTAGTCCTAGGTAAAGGAGTATCTGGGGTTCAATGCATTGATGAAGTTTGCATTTAGGGCCTGATTCAAAAAAACATCCAAACCTGTGTTTGACTTCTGGGATAGGATTTTGTCCTTTCCACTACAACAGGGCTCGTATGTACTTCTGACGTTTTCCTGCAGTGCAAAGACTTCCTGAGTCAGGGTCTGAATCTACCTTATGTTGTTGTAAAATATGGCACAGCTCCATCAGAGTTGGGGAAACAAAATGTTAAAGCTTTTGGTTCCCGATAACTTCAAAGGATTCCTTCATCTTCTGAGTTCAGATAACTATCTTGAAAATGTGGACAATTTCCTGGCAATACAGGCCTGATTTTCTTCTTGTAGCAACCTGCACCCTTGTGTGTCTCTCAGTTTGAGTTAACCTTCCTTGTCATCTGCCCAGATATTAACATAAAGATGGACTCTGCGCTGTGTTTTAAAAAGGACAGCTTTGTGGTTCCAGGATGTCCTCAAAGCGTGCAGGTGGGATGTGTCTGCATGGGTTTAGCTTCAGGCTCATATTAGTAGGAATTTCAGCTTGCAGGTGAAGCCTGGCCCCTCACTTGAACTCCTGATTGAAATGGAGGCATCCATTCCATCATCCTCTCCCCTCCACCGAGAGCCCCCAAACGTGCCATACGAGGCCTTCACTGTCACTTGCCCAAGACAGCAAAAGTGCAGTTTAATGGACTACAAAAAGTGCATTGATTTTTCTGAAAGGACAGTGAATAACTCCGTGTAAGTTCCCCAGCTGTTGTTGTGCTGAGCTGATAAAGCCTCTTGGAGGGGACCTAATTTATTGTTGAAATCACTGAAGGTACTTCTGGTGGCTGACGCTACCAACAAGTAGTTGCCACTGTATTTTGGGCATAAAGGCTATGTAACTCCTAAAATGCTGTTTCCCCTCTCTTATTCCATGGATCTTCACCTACAAGATTCTGCTCTATCTCTCCTTCTGCTCTATATAAGCTGAATTCCCGCACTTTCTACAACATCTTTCAGTGCCTAAAACACCTAAAATCAGTGATTCTGGAAAGAGCCTCCCACTAACAAAAGGTCTGATCCCAAAGCGGCTTGCAAGACCTGTTAACACATCAGAGTAAAATCAAAATAATGATGTTACACAGAATAAGTGAGTCCAGATGTCGATGTTGACACTCTTGAGCCATGAAAGGAGAAAAGCGATACAACCTTGGGTAGCTGTGGTTTGTGCAGGCCCAGCTCCATTGCCTGACTTTGTGTTTGCCTGCACACAGGGATGGCTACCTGCAGAGATGCAGGGCTTTAGGTGAGTTCATCTGGAGCTGGTGGTCAGCATTACCTCAGCAGCAAAGCCAGGAGCTGGAATCTGCACTGGTTATAAAAACAGTCCTGTGTGTGTGTGTCTTTGCTTCTCCTCCCTGTTAGGTGATTGCTTTTCTCTGTCACAAGGGACACAGGATCACCCTCAGCCATGGTCTGCTTCCGTAGCTGTGTTGAAGAGGGGTGCTAGCACACATTGCAGCAGCAGGACACAGCTTCCACGGGCCAGGAGCACACTGGTCACTAGAGCAGGCAGGAATGGGGTGCAGGCACCCCTCCAGCTTCCCTTGTTTCTACTGTATTTGTCTTTCTTAATTAACCCAGCGCCATGTTACTGACCCAAAGACAGCAGCAGTGTTGAGAACTGCAGGGATTAAGACATTTGCGTTATAATACCTCAGCCATGAGATCATAAATGCCCTTATGCGGTATTTTGTTATCCTGGGTTGATAATGGAGGCTGATAAAACTCCCACTTTCTCTCTGTATTCAAGTGAGTTAATGTGTCTGGGCTCGTGAGATCCCGACAGGCGGAGAAAGCAACAGCACAAAGTCCCCAATCTCGGATGTAATCAAGTAATGAGGCTGTTTGAGGACATTACTTGTTAACATATTAGCAGGTACCAGGGGTAAGTGAGTGTTTATTTAGTCCTGGTGTAAAAGCATGTCTAAAATGATTTATGCTGGAAGCTGTTTCACAGCAAACAGGCTGCTTTCATGAAAGCGGGTCAATCACCATCTCCCGTCTGCCCTCATAAATCATATTCAGGTGCTAAAGTAACCAAAAGGTTTATATAATCTGCACAATCAGCATGGAGGTCTGGGTGGATACAGTAATAGCCTGCCTGCATAAATGCCTTCTGCGTCCAAAGGCTGATATTTGAGGGGAGTCAAATGACTGATTTAAAGAAGAAAGAAAAGAAATAAACTTCCATGACAAGTAACAAAGTGTATGTACAGTTTTCCAGCCACATTTTACACACACAGGAGTGACTTGCCACTGTTGAGATCTGCTGCTGGGACTGGTTTTGCATCAGGATAACTTCCATACATATTGTCTAACAGAAAGTGGACGGTGACTTTAAGGTAACAATGACAGATACCAGAAGCACAACACTGCAAACTGGGATTGGCTTTCTATGTTCCCCAGATTTCCCTGGTTAAACATTAGTTTCACATTACTGAACTCTTTTTCATACTGGTGGAGGACTCCTTCGAGAGATGACATAGGTCTGGAAGGACCTTTTGGACCTACATTCAAAACATAACTTCATTAAGTTCCATCTTGAAAGTTGCCACAGATCATTTTTTTCTACTGTTTACTTCTTCATCCTCCCTCCTCCTCTTGAGGAGTGCTACATGACCACATTTCCCTTCTTCCCAGTTTTCAGCTCGAACTTATTCATGGCCAGTTTATACTGGTAGCCGGATTTTATCCTGTTCTTCATGTTCTCTTTCCTATGCCAACAGTTTCCTTTAGTTTAAATAGCTTTTCTCTCCCACATGTATTTACCACTGGATCGGTTTCTACCTTGGGTCTTCATAAGGTCTTAGACCACAGAACACATAACCCCCATAAAACCTTCCACTTTCTTCAGAGAAAAATCTTATTTTAGTTCACATTAGTCAACAGTATCTTCTCTCAGCCTTCAGTGGTTCACATCAAACAAGAGAAACCATTTGTCACATAAACCATTTTGGATCAGTCTAACAATGGTGCATATCCTTGAGTAGCACACCTTACTTACTTACAAAGCTGCAGCTCCCTCTTTTGCCAAAAAGTCCTTCAGCCAGCAATTTCACTAGCACTGTTAGTGCTGAAAAGAAGGTTTCAAAATACTGTACCATAATACTTTGATTTGAGAACAATGTTTTATGAATACAAGAGGTGGACATATTTTTTCTGAGTAGCATCATGTTACTTGTTTGCTGAAAGTGCCTGGAGACTTACTGACGGACCATGAAGTCCAGACTGTAGGTAATGACTGTGCTTGGACTTCAATTATTAATTGCTCTTCATTATTTGCTTCTTATGAGTCATATTATACCATTATAAAGTCAGAAAGACTTAGGAATTGAATAAGGACACAGGAGGGGTACTGAGCAAAATAAATAACCAGCCGTGGGCAAAGATCAGTGAATATTTGGTATGAAAAGATTGAAGTTAACAAATAATGTTAAAACTTAGTGTTCAGTGACTAAATGTAAGTAAGAAAAGAATTTGTGGGAGTATTCAATAATAAAGAAGGTTTTTTGTGACTGGCAAAGCTAATGAAGTTGCCCTCTGTGGTTTTGTTTGGGTTTTTAAAAAATTTCTTTCCCCATGACAATAAACCACTTTTTGTTTTTGGTAATACCCTGTACTAGGTTAAGGACAGCCAAGTTTTTGTATGAGCTGCACCTCTTGCAAAAGCAAATAAAAAGGATTAAGTCAATCCAGACTGTAGAACAGCGCAAAGGGACTTAAGAATGTTGATTTTGTTTGATGTGCATCATAGACAAACAAAACTGCATCTGCAAGGTGTGTGGTAGTTCCAGCTACAAAACACTGCATGCTTGTGACAATTCCTGTATTATGTCCCTTTTAGTTAATCTGTGGCAGACCAAAGGAACCTTTTACAGCAAGCAGAGGTGCTGCTCAGCTGCTAAGAAAGCTGGTTTGGGAACAGCAGGGGCATGATGAGTCTAGAAAAATCCAGGTCTGTACATTAGGTGCACAAATGAGATGTTCTTCCTTTCTTGGGAAAACTGATTTCAGGATGTTCCAAGGAACAGGGACTTCCAAATGTTCCAGTAATTGACTAGAAAATGTTTAGACAGTGACTTCTTTCTTCTCCAAGAAAGTAGAAAGCAGTGGCATCAGTCCTCCTTGGTTTTGTTTGTTTTGGGCACTCTAGAGAAGACGGCGGGAATCGCAGTCAGTACTTGTGTCACCTTGTATTTTTCATGCTTTATTTCATTCCTGTTAAAGTAATTGAGGTAATGTGACAAAGGTCATTGAAAATTGTCTTAAATATTCTTCTCGAGTCTCTTTGAGCTGTGTATTAATTAGGGTGTGAACTTGGCTGGGTGTTGGTTTGGGTGTTTGGCCACCACTGATGCCAAGTGCACTGTTCTCCAGAGATTTGCTGCATGATGTTGGGCAAATCTTCCAGCCTGCTCTGTTTAGCTTGAAGGTCCTTGGCACTGAAGTTTCTGTCTGGCTGTAGGCATGGCTTCCACTTAGCATGGGGATAGGGGGCCTCAAACTACACAATATTAGTACAAAAAAACCAAATTTATAGTAAGACTGTTTATTGCACATAATGAATCAGCTTAACTGTGTCATTCTCATTCTGAGAATCTCATTTAGGCATCAAAGCCATCACCACAGGATGTAAATAGTCTTTCAAAAATTAAGTAAAGATGACACACATGAGCTGATTTTTAATTCTTTTACTCCAAGTCATGCACATATTGTGGCTTTTTTTCTGTGACAATTTATTTCAATTTTATTCCTTTCTCCAAGGATCATTTATTGACTTAAGCCATTTGTCATTTAGACAATCACTGTGATCTTTAATTCTGACTTAGAAATCAATATAATATGAGACATAATTAATAGAACTATTGCCAGTGATTAGACAGGTCTACCCTGATTGTCCAGCCAGCAGCACACACACAAAGAAGAATGCTTAAAAGTGCTTTTTGCTATTACCAATAAAATATACAATTAGCCAGCAGGTCAATGGGAATCACTTGTCATTTATCTGTCCTAGAAAGGAAAGTAATACAGAATGGAACAGAAAATGGAACTGCCTTAGAGCAATTGGTATCCTCAGTTGTGATTCATCTATCATGTCCAAGATAGCTCAGGTGAATGGAAGAGATGTTGTGCAACGACCTTAAACAAGAAACCTGTTGTTTAAAATACCAGAGTTAAGGAAACAAATTTCACCCTTTCACTGCAGAATTAAAGGTCAAACTACCTGACTCCTAAAACAGACCCACTGAATAACCCTGCTGCCCAAGTCCCTGTGGCAGCCTTTCCTCAAGGTCGTACGATGAATGCAGGGTAATGTTTAACATAGCTGGGAAGAGAAAACAGAAGGAAGCAGGATGTGGTGCTGGGAAAGGCACACACGTTATCTCTCTGGTACTGCTAAACTGGGTTGCAGGGACTGTGGGGACACATCCTCCATGCCCTGGGAGAAGTCTCATGTAAGGGTTGGGAACAATAAGAGCCAATGCTCCTTCATTTCCTTACCATAGTTTTGTTACTGCCCACGTGTGAAAAAAACATCCCTGAGTGGCCAGCCAGGCAGCAGTCACAATTTTTTTCAATGTGTAATAGCACTCATCCATTAACCATAAATAATCTATATTTATCCAAGGGTCCCTAACAAAGCCATGTGTACATTGCACAGAGCATTAGGCTATCAAGGTATAAACTATTTAAAGCAGCCAGTGTTTGAATTGTCATTTCTCAAGTTTAACATTATGTTGTTTCAATATCCAAAGCCTCCTTCCCAATGCAGCAAAAATGCAAAACACATTGAGAGAAAATGTAAAACATACTAACTTGATTATTATGAGTGCTCTGGATTGTGTCACAATTCGCTATTAATTTAGACCACATTCCAGTGGCTTCTCCCTTCCCTCTGCATTCTGGACCAGTCTGTCAAAGAACTACACCACCGATTAAATAAAAAATGTATATTTGCTTCTATGTATTTTAAAGTCTGCTGCTTGGAGGAAATGTTTGGGATATGCAGTTTAGGGAGCATTGTTTTCCGTTAGAAGTGATGGACTGATTTTGAGGGTTATTTGCATAATAAATTTCTTCTGGGCAGCAGGGACAAGGTCAATTCTGTGAATATCGTCATGGGCTTAACGGTGAAGTTTGTCTCAGCTCCTCCCACCCATGACAGACACTCAAAGGATGGTTAAATCCCCTCGCTGAGAAACTGTTGCAGCCAGTACCAATTTCTGCTTTGGTAGAGAGGAATGGCCTTGCGGTTACAGCTCCAGAATATGGTTCGGCAAAACTGGGTTGTGTTTCTGCCTCTTTTATAGACTGCCAGTGTGACTTTGGGAGAATAATTTGTTCTTTTCCACCTGTAAAGGGGACAAAATGAATTTTTATATTTTCTCAGCTTAAGAACATAAATACTTTGGGGCAAGGGTAATCTTAGCTAGTGCTATGACAGTACTAGGCACAATGGGATCCTCCTCTTAATAGAACTGTTGTGAATGTAACATTTATTTAGGGCATTTTGACATCACTGTGTCCAAAGCAGTTTTTGGAAGGAAATGAAAATAATGCATATAATCAGGCTTTTTGAAGGGGTGTTTTTTAGGGGAGTTTTGCTGATTTTCTGGCCACAGAGTGTGCAATCAATATGGCAGGCATGTATTAAAGAGGCAACAACTATTCCTGGTCATCTCTGTTGCTCATTCACAAGTTGAAAAGCCAATCTTCAAAACACCTTTTAAAAGTCTCACAGAAAGATTTCAACTCCAGGCAGAAAATTGCTCAGAACTCACCATACATAGCAACAAAAGGACCATGTCATGGTTTATCTCCACCAGAACACTGGACAGATCCCTCTCAGTCTGTGAGGGTTTGATGTATTTGTTTTTTGTGCTTGGTGGTGGTAGTAAATTTTGGGCAAAGAATTTGGGATCCAAACTGTAGCTGGACAGCCCAGCTGCAATGTGTCTCTCCAGTTTGTACCCAGAGGGGGCCATAAACGCCCAGCTGAGCACTCCCATCTGAGTTTCTTGCTTATGGGAGAAGAGCACGTCTCTCAGGGAGGACATCGGCTCCTCGAGTCACTGTCAGTGTGCGTGGGACAATAGTTTGAAGGATTAAGTGAGAGACCAAAAAAAAACCTTTGTGATCTGTGCTAGGCAAATCCCATAGGTACATCTCCTGAATAGCAGAGGTTTTCAAAAGCTGCCTAGGGTGGTCTAACTGCGGAGTCGTGACCCCAGGGAGAGCAAAGTTTAGCAAATATGTGGCAGAGGTTGGGGAAGATCCTTCCCTTGCTGAGTGGTTCTGCTTTAAAAATGCCCTCTTCTTTCTCCAGAGACACAGGCCTTTTGTGTGCTGATGCCCAGCTGCTCCTCCGAGGGATAAAACCAGATTATGCAGGGTTTGCTCTGGAAGGACTGGAGCTGGGTTCCAGCCTGATACTCCAAAGTTATTAGCTACAGCTCCGGTGCATCCTTGTTGCTTTCTGCCCTTTGCTGTAGTGCCCAAGCCAGGGCACTGGTCACCCTACAGTCCTGCTGTGTCCTACGGCCCAGCGAGCACCTCCAGCAGCACTCTGACAACCACGCTGATCCTTTCCACTGACTGGAGAGGGAGCCCAATGCAGGTGTTTCAGTGAAACTTATACAAACCAGATGTAAATCCAGTGGCAAGTCCCTCAGGATTAGACATGTCTGGAAATGAACATTATTGGGCTGATAAGATTTCTGAGCATTTTTTCCACAGGAAACCCACTGATTTTCATCTCCGGGTTTGGCATGCAAGCTCCCTAAGGCTCCTGGAGAGGCATACCTTGGATTGCCTGTGACAAGATATGAACAGGAGAGCTCTGGCTGACAAAAGGGCCAGGCTGGGATGGCAGTTAGGAAGGAAAAAACACTCTATTCTTTACTGTCGGCTTTGAAAATGTGTTCAGGAAAGGATTACAATGTCAAGATTGTAATACTGGTTGCGTAAGAATAGCTGTTTGGAGGAGTCGCTTTTTGGAGAAAAAGCTGAGAGAAGAGGCCATTCACTTCATTCCTGCAGATACACCAAATAAAAAGGGATCAGCTAAACCACAGACAAGACTCCTTCTGCTTTTGCAACTGTTCATTTTTTCCATCAGAGCTCAGACCATGGAGCTAAAATCCAGTTATGAAAACCTTCCTTGCAGCCCATGGCTTTGCAGTGCCCTAGACCAGGCTGAGATTGAAGTCAAATGGAGTTGATCCCCAATTCTCCAAGCTGCAGCAGGGCAGATGATGGTCTGA
This sequence comes from Callaeas wilsoni, assembly GCA_013398955.1. Lineage (NCBI taxonomy): Eukaryota > Metazoa > Chordata > Aves > Passeriformes > Callaeidae > Callaeas > Callaeas wilsoni. Next base: position 139,470 of record VWPU01003586.1, on the reverse strand, counting down.
GTTTCAATCTTCACACAGATGAAACTGCTGCAGTGGGACTGGTTTCCGGGCTGATGTTTTTCATCTCTCAGTAACTGAGAGCCTGAGAGGAAGCAGAGAAATGTTATCAATTCCCTCTGCTCCAGACCATCCATCTTTCTCTGCTGGCATACCTGACAGCTCAAAAATGATCAGGTAGCAGCTGCTTTTTGATTTCTTCTCTTATCTCTAATCCACTGTCTCATGAAATGGCACGTTAATGCTTTTAGGGACATTCTAGCCAGGGGAGTGTGCTTTCCCCTCTAGCCAGCAGGTAGAGCCAGCAAGCCTTGCATTGTGTCACAGGTTAATGGCAATTTCACAGAAACCTGGATAAACAGATCACTTCCTCTCTCCCTTCCTCCCCCAGAGAAAGTCCTGACTCTAACAGTAATCCTAAAAACCTGTGCACAGAATGAAGCATCTCACAGGTGGAAAATACTTGCACAGGTGATCTGTAATGAAGATTTCAGCATTTGCTCAAGTGACAGCACAAGTAAGACCAGGAGATGGGAATCTCATTGGATGTAAATCAGCATCCAAACTGAGCCAGCTCTGTGTTTGGGGTTTTTTTTAGTAGGAAAGCAGAAAAGAAAACTAATACCTTGCTGCTTTCCACAGACATGTCCCTTACACTGCAAGGGGTGGAGAGCCCAGGAAAGGCTGCTCTGGGCATGTTTGAAGCCATGGTCCACTTGTTTCTTCTTCTCCACTGCAATCATGACTCTGAGTCATTATCTTCTTTCTTTAGCATTTAAAAGCGGTGTGTCCCAGAATCTCTGTTGGCTCAGGAGCTTCATAGGCCACTACCTGTGTGCTTCAGTCCTCATCAGAACTCACCTGCCTGTCCCCCAGTCAGGGAAATGGCCTTAAACCATGTGTTTTACAAAAATCTACACTTCAGCTTGTGTAAAACATTGTGTTATATTTAAGACAAAACCTAAATAATCCTACAGACAGTAGTTATATATAAAGAATATATAAAGAATTTTTCATTAAAGCATATGTACACATACATCTTTGATGACATTTGTGAATCCTCAGACTGTTGCATTTCGGCCTGTGATTAGTTTGAATCATTTCATTTTAATATCATTAATGAATATAGGTTTAATTTCTCGTTTCAAAACCATAACTGATGTTATCATCAACATTTCACTTTTTATGTAAAACATGTAGTTACTCTTTTTCCCCCAGTGCTTTTAAAAAACCTTTTGAAACTGCTCTCCAGTCCAATTTCTAAGCTTTCCCAGCACAGCCACTTACCTCTGATAGGCACAGTTTTTCAGAAAGAGGTCAAGGATGGTGAAAGTTGCTATCACATCACAAGAGTTGATAGTGCTACTTTCCCCTCAATGCTTTCTTTTGCTTGCCTTGCAAGGCCTCTTTCAGTTCCCTTGACCCCGCTGCCCTGGTCCTTTCTGCTGATACAAGAGCATTAATAATAGAGCTCCGGTTTTCACCGGAGCCGCACCGCCACTGGGATATGGCAGTAAAACACACAAGCAAACGCTCACAACAGCAAAGCCCCCCCACCTCCTGAAACCCATTTTCCTTGATGCCTTTGATCTGAGGCAGGTGGGAAAGAAAGCAAAAGGCCTCTGGGAGAATTATGACCGTAGTGCCTTCCTAGGTGGCACGGCCTCTTCCTTGAGACCCCTGGTGCCATTAATGGCTCCTTTGTGCCAGCGTGTATCAGACCACCAAGGCATTTACCCAAAGGCTAGAATGTGTGTAGAATAAAAAGTAACATTTTGCTGCTTCTTTCTGAAGGTCAGATTCATTTCAGTCACACAGCAGCTCATGCTTAGGCAGATGGGTAATGGGACAGCAGATTGGGGGAAGAAGAAGTTTTCTCATCTCTGTTCTGTGGGAAAAGCCATGACTTCTCACATAAATGTACTCTCCCTCCCCCACCCCGATTTCCTTAAACCACTGGATAAATTCCCTTTTGATCCACTTTCCAAAATCCACTAGCAAAGAGAAACAGCTCATCTCGTTCCACAGTGTCATTGTGGCCTAAAAGGCCACCACTGAATAAACACCCAGCTCTGTTCACAGATGTTTTCTGCTGTTGCAGATGTGCCTTGCTAGGAATGCCAATGTTCTGGGTAAGTCTTCCTATAATTTGCAGAGATTACGTGCTGGACAGGTGATGTGGGTAGCCCTGCGTCAGCTGGGTACAGAAGAGGTCAAAGAACCATGGAAGTTCCCTCCCAGACTTGTGAAGGACCTTTAAAAAGCAGAAGTCTCCGAAAGTGGTGTTTTGCATCTACTGGACTGAACAGAGAAATGAGCAGGTTGTACAAACTCCTTGTGAGTGCTCTGCCCTGTCAGTGGTGTCAGGCATGAGGAAACTCTAATTGTAGCTGAGCAGGGGACAGCCAGATTCTTCTACAGAAATCTCTGTCCCCCTTGTCCTCTCATCCTGCCCCTCTCACTTCCTGTCCTCGCCCTGCTCCTGGTACTCATCCACAGACCACAGCCATGCAGCTGTGCCTGTTCCATGGAAGAGTGTGGAACTTCTTGCTGTGGAGGACACGTTCAGGAATGCTTTCAAACTATATGAAGGATGTCCCCAGGCAGAAAGCTACTGAGTTTGCCTTAAGCAGTGCAAAAGCTGTCTTAAACCAGAGGCAGAAATGTGACTATCAGGTTAATCTGCCCTGTTAGATTAACCAGCTGCCTTGTTTTGCAGAGAAACACAAGTGCATTATTTCCCCATTTTTCCTGAGTCTCCAGAAAACTCTTTACAGTGCAGGCAGCAGAAACAACCACTGAAGTGCTGGGCGTCCAAGGCAGTGTTTGAGTGGAATTTCGATTTACAGCCACAGTGGCTTTGGAAAAGTCATCGTATTTTTGAAACAAAAGAAAGAAACAGAAAAGAAAAATGTCAAGGGGGTTGTAATGTATCTTTATAAGATCTTTTGTGATAAATTCTCAGTAAAAGGTCAGAGAAGTCCATTCAGACTGAATAGAAAAAAATATGCTTGAACTCATGATCGTTAGGCTGGCTTGGCTTCTCCGGTCTCCTGCATCTGTGAGTGAAGTATTGACACTGGAAATTGAGAGCGATTCCTTTCCCCAGCTACCATTCTTGGACAGCACTGCTCAGTCATGTAACTCCCTGAAGACATTAAAATGTCTTTCCCTTCCTGTAAGAAAAGATTTTCTTTTCCTTTTCTTAAGACATTAATTACAGGGTCACTGACTTTGGCAGATTACTTGCTAAATTGAGTTGCATCCCGATATCCTATATTTTATTGGGATGACCACCCATCTTGACACCCAGCTTGGGCTTGACCTGAGATTATCCAACAATGAAATCATGACTCTTTAAAGGGAGAGGATGAATAGCTGCTCTAAAGTGATCTAAGATCATTGAAGAAAGCCACAAGCACTCACCTTTCTCCAGCTCCTGGCCATATGGACCAGCTTGTCCTTTTGTCTCAACACCAACAATCCCAGAACGGCATGGGGAGTTTAATCTGCTTGGTGATCTGTCTAAAAAAAATTAAAACATTGCAAATGTCTTCTTGTTAGGGTGGTTTTAAGCCAGGTCAAAGAAGAGGACCGAATCTTCTATAATTGTCATTGTCACCACTAAAAGGTCACAGGAGTAAAGCCTGCTCTGGCATCAGCAAGGTCCTGATGAACTGTGGGAGAACCGGTATTTCCTCCTGGAAATGGAAATTCCCACAGGAATGGACCACAGGAAAGCACTGGAGTGCTGTGAGCCTCAGATCAGGTCAGTATCTACACTGTACAGAACTCCAAAGCAAGGAATGGCGTTCATCATGCCCCTAGCTGACCCAGGCAGGAGCTCAGAAGGAGCAGCAGAAGGAGCTCAGGTTTGTCTCTTCAGACCAGCAGCAGTTTCATGTGGAAGAGGGCACACAAGCTGGTCCCTGGGCTCAAAAGTCTTTCCCATCCCTTGCTTTCACATCTTGGTCTCTGCTTTTATGTAACACAGACGCAGAGCCATTCACTGGATTGCCGTAAACCCTCACTATTCTACTGCCCATTATCAAACTGAAACAAGCTCTTTGGTATTTGACAATTGAGAGATTTTTGTGAAAGAAACCCAAAAAACAACTTTTCAGCTTGTGTTTTGAAGTTGATGATAGACAATCTCATAATTTAGTAGCTATGACAACAATGTGATTTAATACAGAAATACAGCCTTCCCGATGCTCAGTGGAAAAAGAAGTGGCAGAGATTTTTATTGCCCCACCTGCAGGGAGAGGCTGAAACCCCAGCTCTGGTGGAGACAACCCTTGGCTGCAGTTTGGGATCAGCAGTGTCCTTGCAGAGTCGTGGGTCTGGCTGGAGCATTCCTTCATCAATACGCACCATTTATCACCAAGATGCGGCTGGGTTCCAACAGCGACAGAAGGAAAACACTGGCAATGTTTTCATTAAAAGGTACAAAAGATTTGCAGTGTAGCTGACAGAGGCCATATGTGACCTGCTCAGTGTTCAGCAGGGCTGATAAAGAGCAAAAGGAGTGTCCTGTGAAGGTAAAGCTATACCTCACCTTAATGAACAGCCACTCGGGGTAGGAGGCGGGAGAGGACGATCAGATTTCCTCTGACCTGGAGTTCAACTTCTTTGGATGCAACCAAGAGTGGCTGAGATAGCAAGGTAGCTCAGAATAAAGAGAGTGAGAAAAGGGAGAGACCATGTTTTTCTTCCTTAACGGAAAAGCTCGGCCTGGAGCTGTTCACAAGCCGCCAGCAGCAGCAGTGATCTGCATGCAGACCACTGTGTTCTGCATGTCACAGCAAAACCTTACCAGGACAAGCACCAGAATGAGTGCAAAAATGTCTCTTGTTTTCACAGGTGAAGCATTTTGGAGGTGTGGAGGAACAAAATCTGCCCAGCCAGCCTTGCACACCCATTTTACATACCCACCATCAGCCATGGAAATGGCCATGAGCAGCATCACCAAGGTCTTGGCAGACAGATGAAGTGCCCCATCCCCTTGAGCACGGTCAAGAGTTCAGAGAGCTGCATCTCCTCTTCTCATCTTCTATCAAGGATGCACAGAAGTGCTACAGGACTGTGGGCAGAAATTAAGACAGTTTCTTACAACAGGGAGTCTGCTCTTCTCTAACCTCGGTCAACACAAGATGCCCATCAGTCCTGTTCACCTTCCTGCTCCTCTTCCCATCTGCCTGACCTGCTGTGTTTTGCCTGATGTTCCATAGTTACATGTTTACAGAGTGTTTCATATTTGGCACCTTTTATTGCATTCTAGTGTTTTCAGATGTTCTGTGAAATCAATAAAAAAGCCTTACTGACGCAGCACAGGAGAAATTGTCTGTACAATTATACCAGGCATGAGAGAAGAAGGAAACAAACCTCGACCTTATTTCATGCTGGTGAAAAACACTTGAATAAATCCAAACATTTCTTCGAAGTTAAACCAGAGGTCATGGATAGAGGAAGAGCCTTGAAGTTGCTTCATTCCCTGTAGGCTTGAGATCAGAGTAAACCACAGCTTACTTGTAACACCAGGCACTGACACGGAGCCAGCTCTGGGGTGGCACTTGGCAATGCTCAATCCAGCCAGACCAGAGGCTGCAAATCCTCTGGCTGAAGGCATTTGAGTGCCAATTCACCTGCCAGTGGCTGGGGCCCTGGTTACAGCAGTGCTGCACAAAAATGCTTTATCAATTAGGCGTGTGAACCACAGAGAGCTGAATGTCCCCACAGCTAAAAGGTTAATATAAATAACTATATTTAAAAACATTATTTATTGTTTCTTCAAGTAGCAGGCCTTCCCAGACCTGACCCATGGCTCTGTGGCTGGGATATGGTTTCACAGAATTTACGTGGGCACTTGTTGAGGTGTGTGAGGGGAAGGTTTGTGTTCCAGCATCCTGACACCCTCTCCTTGTATATCACTTGTTACTCACCTCGCTCCTGCCCTCTGCTCGCCTCCTTCGCTGCCCCATCTGTGCAAAGGAGGCTTTGTAGAGCTGGCAGGGTCAGTGATTAATTACACAAAGACAAACAGAGTTAATATTCTTCCTGGATAGAACTAATTACTCAAGTGTTTGCTTTTATAAACCTCAGATTGATTGTTTCAGAGACAAATCAGTCTAATTGAAAAGACCGTTTGTTTCCAAGAGAGGAAAAATAACATGTTTGTGCATCATGGGTTTGGGGGAGATTTTTTCCTCTCCTTTTCAAAAGAGAGGCAGTGAAAGAGTTGGTGCATATTGTTTCACCCTCTCTGGACATAAGAGCTACCCCTGTGGCTGTGCCTCAGCCATTCCCAGACCATTTCCCCTTTCACACAAGCTGTTATTTCTCTCACCAGCACTTCGTGGAGGATCATGGGGTGTGAGGTGGAGGGTATGGACATACTGAGAAGCAGTCCCAGCCCAACATGCTCAGGATTTAGCTGAACAAAGGCAGGAAGAGAGAAGGGGCACAAGATACACTCATGTCTTTTGCCTGTATATTCTCTGAATCAATTCCTGAAGCCTCTAACATCTGGGGAACTGAAAACAACTGGCATATAATTTCTGCTCCAGTGCACTCAAAACACTATACTGCCTTTCTGCTGCCTTAGCCTGGTGTGTCACCTCCTACTGTCTCTTCTCCTTGGCACCTCACCATCTCAGAGCACTTTGAACTCCTTTGTCTTTCCTTGCAGCCTACCCCCTCTCATGTCTTCTCTCACTGATGTCTCCTCTGACCTTTTTCATTTGTATTTGTTCCTTTCCATTAGATTTAAGCAGACAGGATTGGATTCATGGAGCAGCTATGAGACAAGAAAGCTGCCTGGGTGCCATAGCAGAAAGTACTCACACATGAGACAAGGTACAACAGAGAGCTGGCATGGAATGCATGCCTGGGCCCTTCATTCCTGACAAACCTGGCCCAACAGACTGAAGCAAGGAACCGGAAAAAGGGCTTGCATGTCAGGAGAGACCTTGAGTACTGCGATACCAGGATGTCCAGGGATGTAGATTGAGGCTGGGCATCGATCTGCAGCTCCTGATCCCACTTACCTGCTCAGCTTGTGTCTGCATCGCTGTCCACATGGCCTCTTGGGAATGAAGGGAAGAAGTTCCTGCTGTGGAATTTGGCTTGTGAGTGAGCAGAATACTTGCAGGCCATTCGGTTCAGGTTACTGTTAGCTAGGGAATTACACTGGTCATGATAATGCAGGAGGCAGATGAAATTCTGTGTGCTTTGTCACGTGGAGCAGCTGACCACTTCCCATTTTTGGCTCCAAAAACCTCTCAACAGAGATGCACCCCATCAGTTTGCTCCCTGCTGTCTGTCACCTGCGTGAGGCTGCAGGACGTGAAGGCCACCTTCCATTCTGGCTAGAAGTAATCAATCTTAGATTACCCACACTTAGTGATGACTGAGACAAGGGAAAACCACCTCCAAACAAGTCAACTGCACAGAGGCTGAGGCCCCGAGGGACAGGAGGTATTTCCAAAGGAAGGTGATGTAGCACAGGAGCAGGAGGCTGATCTCAGAGTGAAGTGGAAAAACAACCCCAGGAACACTCTGAGGAGGCATGAGAGAAGCACCAGAGACTGCCAGGCAAAAGTTAGCGGCATCATCCTGGGAGAGAAAATGTGGAGGCTTTGCAGGCAGGAGGAGAACCATGTGCAAAGAAACCATCTCCTGCTGCTGGTTTTCAGCTGCTTGTTTTCAGCTGTGCTTGGGAAAACACAGCAATAGGGTCATTCTTCATAAATAAACACTCATAGCATCCGCTGCTTCGCCAGGGAAAATAACACTGCGGGCATTTTGCTAACTAGCCATCTCTGAGAGGAACAGAAATATCACCGCTGAATTGAGCTGAGAAAAGAGTGGAGGGAAACTCCAAAAAAACAAGTCGGGCCCAATTGCTGTCCAGCTTTTCTTTTTCCTAAAATAAAAAATATTTAATGCAAATTTCTCCATTCTCCACCACCACCAAAGCCAGGTGAGCATTTTGCACGTTGAAAGAATACAAACCATAAAGCAGAGAAACACTTTTTCAGGAATGCTCTCATCAGGCAATTAGCCAGCCCTCTTCCTAGGCAGTGACAACAATTATGGCATGCTGCTGCCTCCCGCACTTTGACTTAGGATGAGAAAGCCCAGCAGCACCCTGTAAATCTCAGCACTGCTGACAGCCAAAATCAGGAGCAGCTCATTCCCCTGGGAAAAAGATTTGTGAGAAAGGTGCTGAGCTTTCCTTACCCATATGCTTTCTGTTCTCACTACATCTATTGCTTCCCCTGCTTTTTGTTTATCTCTGTCTCAAAATTCGTGTGTGAGAGCCTAGAACTGAGAAGGATTTTCCTTTTCCCTTCCCCACTTCCCCTCCCTCAAGAGAACACACTTCTAAGTATTTGAGCATTTTCTTACAAAGGGCTTTTCTCCAGCTCCTGGCCTTCCCTCGCTGTCCCTCCCTTTTGTTCTGGATGAATTATATGGTGTCAAGTGTCCACAGCAGCCATCCCTGCTCTAGTCCAGCACTGCAATCTGCAGGAGATGCATGGTGGAGAGGGAAGAGTGCAGAGAGAAAGGGAACTACCGGATATTAAAAATTGCTGACCCTTTACAATCATTAATGCTGAGAGAGGATATATTTTTCATGTGGGAGGGCTGGGCAATTTTCACAAAATTGCTGGGCTGTTTGGTGATCAGGCAGAAATTCGACTGCAATAACATGTTCTCCAGTTTCCTGGATGAATACCAGGAGGTTTGGAGGTGAAGCCACAAAGGTTGACACCTTTGATCAAACCTTTCCTGCTCTTGGCAGGAGTTGTTGCTCTGAGTGTGATACATGCCGTTATGGAGGTAACAAAAACTTTCCTCCTTCAATTTCAGAGCTGATTCCACAGAAAGCACCTGCTGGTACTGCTGTAATGGAGAAATGCTGCAGAGCAACAGCCTTTCCCCAGGCTTAGTGGGAGCAGTCAATGGAAATGATTTGAGACATTTGCTCTTTCCCTGTTTCACTTGCAGCTATCATTTCTTATTTCTAGTTGCTAATAACAACCACCAGCCTGATCAGCGGTAATTCCTCTCTGCATATTGCAAAATCGGAGTCTGTTTTTACAGAGTGGGAAAAGCAAAGGACAGGGAAAAGCAAGACTTGCCCAGCATCACTCAGTAATATGCCACTATAATAACAATATTAACATGCCACTCCAGTGGCATACAGACAGATCTCTTGAAGCCTGATTCAGCAACAGAGCCCAGAAGAAATGCTACCTGACAGTAAATGTTTCTTAAGCATGCATGCACATATACATCGATGACAAGGTAAAAATTGCACATAATGTTTGGTAAGAGTGCTGCAAATTGGTACGTGCCAAAATGTTTTCCAGAAGCAGCCCCAGCTTTCACTGTCAAACAGACAACATGATTGAGCAAGTTATCCTCGTAACCACCTCCCTCTTGCTCTCCTCCTTCCTGCTACCTCTGTGATCTTATCTCATCACTGAATGCCAAAAGTCAAACCTCAAATCTGAAGGGTTTTCTAAGTGTTCCATGACAAGAGGTTTGTGGAGATTAACATGTCTGAAACCAAACTGACTTTACAAAAATCAGGCTGCACCACTCTGGAATTTGCTACACAAATATACATCCTTTCTACAGGTACTTCTGCTTTTTTATTTTAAATCAGTGTAGTCTGGCCAAAATTTACGAGGAGAGGAGAGGAGAGGAGAGGAGAGGAGAGGAGAGGAGAGGAGAGGAGAGGAGAGGAGAGGAGA
>VWPU01003586.1:0-129543 GCA_013398955.1 Callaeas wilsoni | reverse complement strand
GAGGAGAGGAGAGGAGAGGAGAGGAGAGGAGAGGAGAGGGCTTGGCTGATTGGAGAAGTTTCCTGCTGCTGTTTAATCCATTGAACAGGCAGACACCTTGCAGGACTCATGTTTCAGCGTTTCAAGCACATTGTAACGAGAATATCTACAGAACTGCTATAATGAAGCCCTCTTTCCAATCCTTATCTCACCAGCAGAATGAAGAAATTGGTAACAGAAAAAGCACGCCATGATTTTTCTCTCTTTCTGTTGCATTTGTTTCCTGGCATCCAATAATACCATTCCATAACATTGTGTCATGTGCTGAATGCTTTTCTGTGAAAATAAAACCAGGACAACATGGTTTTTGCTTCAGGAGTGAACAGCAGTTGATAGGAGCACTTTGTGGTCAGATATGGCTACTGTAAATTTTATTGAATTTGAAACAGACACTGAGAGGCAAATCACTTTGCAGATGTCAGGGCAATTCGATCTGCAAGGAACCTGATCCTACAAGCTTCTGCACTGCACTGACTTTCAAACATTAGGAAATTTTAAACATCTGAAACAATCACTAGAAGTTAAATGTTCTTCCTTACTTGTAAGCACAACCTTGTAGCCCACAGAAAGGATTTGAGGATTTGACCAAACAGGCAAAGATCGCTCTCTCAGCTGAGGTTTAGCTGCACTGCCCAGCTTAGAGACGGAAACAATGTTCAGATCACAATGCCACCAGTCAGGACAGACAGAGCCACAGTGGTCCCTCTGGTCTGTGACTGCATCCTCAATATGCTGTGTGACTGCAAGCATGTTTGGGAGCGCTGCTAATGCAACAGATTTCACCCCACAAGATATTTTTCCACCTCTGAGATGCTGAGAGGTTTAGTAATGACTCTTTTGAGGTCCTTCTGAGACAAAGGAAAATTATTTTTTAGGGTAACCATATTTTCGTAATTAAAACTTGGGCATTTTTAGGGTCAATATTTCTTACTATTGCAAAACAGTCCAAATGCCCTTTCTATGGTCTTCTGAAAATGTCAGCTTTTGATTATGCCTCAACATGTATATATTTCTCAGAGCAAGGACATGGGGGTTTATTTTGCCACGAAACACCACATTCTGATGAAGTTCATTAATGTAGCTGATGGGAAAATGTCATCTCTGTCCCTGCAGTAAATACCATTATTTTGACATTTGGATATCAGGCTCCACTAGGGTCAAAGAGAGAAAAAAAAATCAACCTTAAAGTCTTAGAGGATGTAAATACTTACAAAAACAAACAAACAAAAATTATTTTTTTGTTCATAAATCAGAACAAACCCTATAGTGCACACCTACACAGCTGCATATTCAGGAAAAGGGAAACTGACTGGGCCAAGGGCATGAGGTTTAGATTTCCTGGAAAGTACCAAAGGAGCTCTTTAAAAAGCAGCCATTTATTTTTACCTGAAAAAAAACCCTCACAAATTTCAGGACACCAAAGTAGAGGTTTGCTTTGACCCAGTGAATATTCTCAGAATCTCCTTCACACACACTGAACAAATCCCACTTCAAGCAGAAGATAGGATCAGACTGGAACGGTAGTAAAACAGCTGAGCACACGTGATTTTTGGGGACACTTTCTCACATCTGTTTTTTGCCTGTCTCTAATGGGGATGCTGGGTGCACCTTTCTCAAACACCTAATGTCCTGCTCCACTCAGGGCTGCACCTCTAACAAACGTTGTTTTGTTACAAGAATTGAACACCAATTATGTTGAAATCAGTTAACAGGAAAACACTTGCATGAGGCAGATTTTCTAAAAGAAGCTACTGAACAATAGAAAAACAAAGTTTTGTCTCACAAGAACTGGGTCAGAACGAGACAACTGCAGCATATCAACTGCAGTTTGAAATGCTTTGCTCTTCACATTTTAATTTTTCACTATTTTCTCACAGCCTAAAACTTCTCGTAAACCAAATTGAAATACTGAAATGAAAAGCCTTGGAGTTTATTACCTCGATGTAGCACTAGCATTCCTGCTCAGAAGGTCAAAGTCAGGAGGTAATAGTTTTAAGCCAGAAAATCTCTTTGGAGGGTAAGATCAATTTTAGAGGATTTTTTCATAGCTTCATAGCATGAAAACATCCTACCATTACGTAGAAAGCAAGGCTCTACATCAGCAGTTTATTCCAAGTTATTCTCTTTTGACCTGCCTCTCAGCCAAGCCCCAAATTTAACATTCAATGCTTGAATCATGCATTATAAGATAAAACAAAGTCCCCAGAGTCCTCCACCCTGCTCCAGCTATATAAAAATAAAATTATTTCAGGCAGAGAAGTCACGAACAAGCCAAACACAACAGGGCCATAACATGCAGCCTGACATTGTTGGCTCTAAACAAACAAACAATTGCACATTCATTTTGACAAACATCTGAAGAGCTGCACTGCACAGAGAGTAGTCCAGAGGCCAATATTCATTCCCAGGCAAGTACATTGGCTTTGGTGGAGTTACTCAATAGGCTTGCAGAGCCATTGTGCTTCTCTCACTTCCAGCAGTCTCCAAGCACATCTGAATCACATTCTTCTGCTAACCGTTTCCTCTCCCCCTGCACAAAAGCAGCCCTGACATAGGGAGCAGCAAAATGATCAGGCTTTGTTATCTTTTCTGCCTGCTCCAATATTTCAAGTGCTTTGGGGGCTTGCTAGCTCCCTTGAACAGCAGCCATTCCTTGGTTTATGCAGCATAAATTATACAATTATGTTTCATATCATCACAAGGCATCCGCAAATGAATAGCAGACACCCCTTGCACTCAGCCTGTTTAAACAGGATGCCGGCAGAGGAAAGAATGTGTAATACAATGACTCCACACTATTTCCAATGGCAAGAGCCCTTTTACACCTGCATAAATAGAGCTGGGCCAGGCTGGTTGTACAGGCATTGTCTCTTCCAGCTACATGCCCTGCTGTTGTACCAGTTGTTGTTTTCTTTATGGTTTGGTATGCTGGCCTGCCTTCTACGGGGAATTCATCCTCTACCTGAGTGGTTACCGTTGTGAAAAGGCAAGTAACAATAGAAAGTAACAATATATTGTAAAGACCTTGCTGGAGCTATGCAGCACAGCAAAGTTTCACTGAATGAACATGCTCCTGAACCCGACCCTTTGGTTGCCATAGAAGCGAAAAGCAACTTGTTTCAGTTCCTCCACTGTGAGATTTGTTATAAATTAGGGTTCTACTGTCAATAGACTTCAGAGCTGTGTGAGCTCTGGTTGAACATTTCTGTTTATAGTTCAGGTGCAAGCCATAATCCTCATCTTTCATCCAGGATCACTTTTGAGGCATTCTCCTTCCTCACATCAGCTCTCTAGAGAGCTTCAGCAACCCTTCTTTTACTCTCTGATGAGGTCTGGCCCAGCTGTTGCAAATGGTGATGTGGTGGAGTCTGGGAATGAGATGGACCATCTTGGACATTCAGATGGATCACCTTGGACACTGAGCATCCTTTCAAACCTTGCCTGGTTGCTACCAAACTTTCTGATCTGGTCCTTAAACAGGCCATGGGTGCATGCTCTTGTTCGAAGGAATGACCCACCAAATCCTGGAAGGAAGCTCTCAAGGAAATAATGAGGAACCTTAATCTATCTTAGGTAGCAAAAGTGCTTCTCCAAGAGTAGCCATGTCAATAAAAGGTTTCGTGTACAATTTGTCATGAATACACTGAGGGAGGAAAAAAATATAGAAGAAACATGTATCCTCCAGACACTTCCAGATGGGAGGATGAAATGCCCCATCACCAGCTGTCAGCTGTCACTGGATGATCAGAAGACTTTGATATTTAAAACAGACCTTTAAACCAGATGCAGCATCAGATTAAAAACTATAAACCTGTTTAATTGTTTGGCATTATGCAAGGAACGGTTTGTTTAATTAGAAGGTATTTGGCAACTTGTTAGATTGTAAAATGTTTGACAATATGCCAGTCAGACCCTCGAAGCGATAACAGCTACATCAGACTAGTACGTGTTGTACATTTTGTGCCACATGTGTGGTACATTCTCCAGTGGAGCCATTCCGAAGCGGAATTTAACGGCTGGGGAAGGTGCCGGATGAGCAATGCAATTATTTTGCAAAATAGCTACTGCACGAGCAAAGTCAGCGAAGGATTTTTTGAGGCTCAATCCAAGCAGGACACCTGTCGTTTTGGTCCTCAGGGTCTCCCACTCTTACCCTCTCCACTGGAGTGCTTGGCCCCAAACTGGGAAACTCTGTGTCTTGTTTACTAACCCTTGGTACATGACTCAAAGCACCTCACTTAAATCGGGCTTTTAATGGCTGACTGCCACATCCAGTTGAAAGAGATGGACAGACAAGAGACATTAAGATAAAATGCTACTCCTACAGAGAATTGGCTTTTCTGTGACTGCCAGTGAAGGACAAAAAACGCAGGATGGGCAGCACGACACCCACCCAGACAGACACGAGAGAGCCATCTGCATACAGACTTTTCTGCTCAGGTTATCATGCTCCCTGCACGTGTTTTAAAAAGGGAATATTAAGTGGATACCAGCTCAGTTCTTTGCCTTTTCAGTGGAGGCAGCCAATTTCACTGCATTGAGCATGGTGATACAAAAATAAACAGATGACGACCCAGTAATTTCACTGATTGGAAATGTGAAAGAAGCAGGCCTTTTGGGGTTATATCAGGTAACGCAGCTTCCAGTTAGAGAAGCCTTGTGTGTTTTTTTTTTTCTGACCATTCAGAGTTTGGTCTAGCAGAGAGAGAAATTGTAATAATGAAAAATACATTGACAGAGCTGCTCATAAAACATGTTTGAAATAGGCAAATTTTGATCCAGCTTGGTTCAGCAAAACATTCTGATTGCAACTACATTTTTTGCATGAGGAGAATAACAATTAATAATTTTTATTTCTTTCCTTTTGTTCTTTAAATGCTAAAATGCATGTGTCAGTGATAGTGTTCTGATTTGCTATTTGAACATGAATATACATCAGTCACTGCAGTGCATTAGTGTGTGCATCCTTCCATACTTAACATTATGTTTCAGCATTGAATGGAACATATTATCTTAAAGCCAATTCTGAATAAAGACATTGCAAAATATTGGAATTCTTTGCAGACTGGAAATTTTGGTGTTTTGGTCAGTTTTTATTAAAAGCACATATGAGCAAACAACCTGAATCTTAAAAATGTAAACATCTGGCTCAATTTCAGTTTCTCTTTTATTTGATATCACGCAGTTGGATAATTATTTATTTTTAATATTATTTCCTAACACTGTTATATTTTTTGCTCAGTAAGCTAATAAACCTGATTCCTACTCTTGCTCTAGGTTATCCATTGTGCTGCCAGGAAGTCATTTCAGTGTTCTGTGCTTATGTTCTCCACCAGGAAAATCCTACAGCTGTAGAGTTAGAGACCTTGAGAGATGTTACCGGCCAAATATTCCTCCATTCTGCTTTTAAAGACTTACAGAGGCAGAGGCTCCAAATCCAGGCAATCTATCCCTGTGGTGTTTTTTTCATCCCCTTAAAAAGGTTTTCCTCCTGTCTAACCCAAAACCATCTCTACTGCAATTTAAGCCCACTACTTCTTGCCTTATCCCCAGTGGAGATGGAGAAGAGTTCATTACCTCCCTCTTTGCAGCAATCTTTTACATATTTGAAGACTGTTATCATGACTGTCTCACAGTTGTCTTTTTCCTAGACTAAACAATCCAACTTCTGTCAATCTTTTCCACAGAAGTCCTATTTTCAGTCCTTCTCATCATCTTTATCATTTTTCACTCTTTTCTCTATTTTGTAGCCACCATCACACTGCCCTCTTTCTACCACCTTCTTGGTTTTTATCTTTGTAACAGGAATAATTTTTCTCGAGGTGCACAAGTACCAGCTGGCACAATTCAGACTTTGTTGATGGGGCACTGCTGTTACACCCCCAGTAAATAAGAGCAGAGTGCCATGAACCACATCACCACAATGTGGAAATAACATTATCTCAGCCATAGACATCAGGGCTCTACATTAAAATATGGAGAGATTAAATACCAGTCAGCTCAAGCTGATCATTGGCATGAAAGTCTTTGCTTCACTTAGCTTTGGTTTTCCTTTTTTTCCTTTTTTTTTCTTTTATTTTTAAAGAAGAATTCTAATGAAAAAATGTTCAAATGAGGTCTAGAAGCAAAACTTCTCAGGAAGTTGGTTGTCTTTGAAAATATTGGGAGGCATAGTTTTCTTTTCGGGTCAAAATAGTGATTTTTATTTTATTAAAATCAACTGTTTGAAAATCTGAAATTGCTGGGAAAAAAAAAATGCCTGGCAAGTATGCCTAAGCATATGAAAACCACCGAGCAGGTCTTTAACTTGTGGTATGCATGCTATTTCCATCTGTGTCACTAGCAACCATTCCAGCAAACCACTCTGATCTAGTATCATAAGCAACAAACGTTACCACATCTCTTCTGCTCCTAAAAATACTCCCCGGAATCACCATGGAGTGACAGGTCTAACACGCCAGGGGTGACTAACGTTTATGGATGGTGTTCCTCTGTACACAAGAACACAAGGTGTCTATTATATAAATCTGGGCTGTTTTCTTCATGGCCCATAGATCTCTGAATAAATACAACTTGAAAAGGGAAGATAATTATTTCAGCACAAGTCTTTGTATGGAGATTTGGAGCAAGGAGATAAATACTTATTCCTACATTTATTTCTTGGAAAGCTGTCTCTGTAAACTGTTCCAGGCTGTAAATTCCTCTCTGAAAGCTAATTTCAGGCATATCTCAGATACCTTCAGAGTGTGCTTTTGTTTCAGATAAGGAATAAATGCTTCAGAGACTTATCTGTGTCTCTTCTAAAGGTCTTCCGTTTGCAAAATTGAGCTATAAGTACC
The DNA here is from genome assembly GCA_013398955.1 of Callaeas wilsoni. Classification (NCBI taxonomy): domain Eukaryota; kingdom Metazoa; phylum Chordata; class Aves; order Passeriformes; family Callaeidae; genus Callaeas; species Callaeas wilsoni. The sequence continues at coordinate 122,665 of VWPU01003586.1, read as the reverse complement.
TTGACAAAGAGCTTCTACACCTGAGTTTTTTTCTACTTTTCCTTCCACTGGAATTTGAAGAACAGTATTTAAGATTATTCCTCCAGCACTGCCTTTTGCTTGATAAAACATAGGAAATGAAAGAGAAAGCAAAATTTAACCACTGGATATTGAAAGGGAATACATGGAGTTATGGGCAAATTATGCCAACAGATGTGGTTAGTGACACCCAAGTGACTGGGGTCCAGGAGAAACTTGGTTTAAGCCAAGTTGTTCAGGAGGTCCTGCGCAGCAGGGTCACTGTGACAATTTCTGCATTTCCTTGCCCCTCTGCGGGGCCACACTGACAGCAAGGGAGATTCTGCCCTTTGTTTATTTCTGAATAATGCTAAAATATTGACTAGCTCACCTTTTCCACCAATTACTGTCGTTCCAAAAAGTCCAGAGCTCTGGTGTTCTCAGAGCAGTCTCTGGTGAGGTTATGGCTGGTTGAGACCCATTTTTGTGTCTTCACCCAGACATTGGGCACTCCAGTAAAACCAGGCAGGCACAGGGTAACCAGTCCTTTGGCCAAGCATCTTGTTTTTCTGGGTATGACTCTCTTAAATAGAAGTCTTCCATGTTTATGCTGAAAATGAATTCTGTTGGGAAAAAGAGCGTCACAGGCCTTGGGGAAAAAAGTAAACAAGCCAACCGAGACCTTTAAATCTGTTTTCTGAAGAATCCTGTCTTGCCTCATGGATGTTGTGCTCCCTCTCATTGCAACATTAGCAATGCTGCCTGGAAATTTCCCTTTTCAGCTGGCAGCCTTGTGCTACATCAAAACCTCCTATCCTGAGGTGATCTGAGCTGCAGGTTGACTGAAAAAAAACAGCTCCTCTCATTTCTGGATGTAACTGGTAATAGCAATGATAAAAAGCAGACTGGCTCTTCAAGTTGGCATCTAAACTGTTCCTGCTTTCAGGGATCCATTCTCAGATATCATCTTTCAGGAGCTTTCTCAATACAGCCAGCTGGTTAGAGAAGGAACTGTGGGATTTTCACTAGCATTCATATTGTTATCACTGTTTAAGATTCACAAGGGTTTGGGACCTTTTGAAGATCTCACCCTCTTTGTGAGCACAGAACACATTAAAAATCACGGTCTCAAAGAGCTTGTTATCTAGCTGGCAAAAAAAAAAAAAAAAAAAAAAAAAAAGCCCAACCCTGAAACTACAGAGGAGGAGGGTTGCAATTGTAAAACAAAGATAGGAGTTCTTGTCTTTGCAATAAAACTTGTACTGGGAAATACTGGATCTGTTAATATAGCACTGACTGGGTTACATACATGGTTTTAGCCTTTAGTTTGGACATCTTTGGCTCCTACAGATCCCTGTGTTTTACTGGTGGCCAGTACCCAGTGCTTCTTATTGAAGATGATTAATTCGGCCAAATGCCAGATGGAGAGAAAACCTTCCCTGGCATTACTCCTGAGTTCTGCCCTTCTCCTTTGGAGCATCCTTCCCCTCCAGCTAGTGAGGCATCTTACATGTGGAGAGGGGCAATTCAATGGGAAGTCCATGGGAGAGGGCTGTTCATTATCTCTTCACCCATCTCAGTGTCAGAGGAGACCTCCTCTTCCTCACAGCTCCTGGAGGGTTTCTGGTAATCAGCAGGACCTTGTGCTTTTCCTCCTGGCATCAGCAACTTTCCCCTTTTATCACATTTGTTGCTGACTCCTTCCAGTCTGCTGCTCCTTGCAGCTGTCTGCCAAAACCAATATTCTCACAGCTGCCAGAGGCAGCTTAGACTGGCACATCATAAAAGGCAGCAAGGGCCACATTTCCAGATTAAAATAAACGCAGCCACTTCAGCGCCTTCTGACAATGTGTTTGACATGCCTGTGCTGTGGCCTCCCTCCTTGGCTCTGACAGGACACAGGCATGGCCGTGGCAGCTCACGGGGGCATCTTGCTCCCCTCTCCATATGCCCAGCAGGAGTGGCCTCTAGGATGACACAGTGGCATAGACCTAATCCTGCTCCTCCCTGATACCAGCCTTCTTTCCTTGGGATCACAGAGGGCTGTAGTGGAATACCAGACTGTTGCCTACGGTAGAGCTTCCCTCCTAACATTTCCAGGATTATATGCATGTACCATTAATGTATTTATTGCTGCCTTTTGATACTGGTAGGAATAGGCAGAGTCCTTGGTCATTACAGTACAATACATTTTATTTTGGAAGGTTATTCTTTGTGTCGATCCACAGCTGGTAGCAAAAGGGAAGGGCATGTCTACACATTCCCAGACAGCACTACATCCTTGTTTTCTGACAAAAAAATTATGAAATTGGCACAGAAGATCGCAATTCTAGAAGACAGGAATTCCCAACCCAGGTGGTCCTTTCCCATTCGCCCTTCCAAAGAAAACTTTATCTCGTGGACAATGTCTAGCAGGAAAGAACTTAAGTGGAAAACAAAAAGAGCAAGCCCTGGGCAGGACAGAATAAACAGTGCCTGAACTTTCTGCTTTGGGTGAAAAATATACTCAGGCTTTGAAGGTATAAGGCCTCTTTGCTTTCTTACTTAAGTCAGTCAGTAAAGTCATTTGAAATACTCTGGGGGAAGATCCCAGGGCATGTGTTTATGGGTCACTAAGGGTGAAAACATAACCTAAGTCATAGGGTAGAAATCAGTGTTTGCTGAAAACTCACCTTGCAAGGACACCAGCTCCCACATGCTCCTCAGCCTGATAAAAAATGAGGCCACAGGGTGTGGCACACACCAACCCCTTCCAAGGACCCGCAGAAATGCACAGGTGTGTCTTTCATATGTTTCTACTTCTGACCATGAAGCAGGCACAGTGTTTTGGGGCAAATGCCAGGCTGCCCTACTGCTGGTTTTCCCAGATGCTTTCCTCGCTGCTGTTCTCCCCACTGTCATACTCCAAATGAATTGCCAGGTTTGCAGCATCCCTCCCTTCACTCCATGCTAGGATTCTTTAGACACAGAGGACGGTTTGCAGGATCAGTGAAATTTTACAGCCACCAAGAAGCATTGTTCCAACTTCTAGACTGCTACCATCAGGAGGCTGACATCAGCACTGCTATGAAAATCAAAATCAATCAAAATCCACCAAAATTTGATACAAGGAAATTAAAGATTGCACCATGTCTGGAGATAGAAGCTGCTTTTTAACATAGCTGGTTAATTATATTTAAGGACATTTCTGTCAGGTGCAGTAGATGGATCTAATCAAGAATTCTTTTAGGTCTGCCTCATTCTGCCTCTCTCTAGACCTCTTAATTTTGAGGCAGATCTTTGGGGATTTGTGTTCCCTGCTTCTTCTGAGGGTGGGAAACATATCTTGTGCTAGGTAGCTTATCCATTCATAGCATCTTTATAAACTGATGGTGGGAATGACTCAAGTATTTTAGTGGAGTTAAAACGGTCCAAACTTCCTTATGAGATGCATCTTCCTTACTCAGAGCTGTGCAAATTCCTCAGATTTTAACACAGTTACAAAACCTATGAGATGAGTCTCTCTCCAGAGGAGCCTGTGTCTCTATATTGAGCATGGAAGGAGATCAAACATTGCTTATATTGGATGTCTAAATTTTGCATGGGTACAGTGCCAGTGTGAAAGAAAAGGCCCTCATAAACTTCAGTTGTGGAAGCCAAGATTATTATGGCTTTCAATCTATCAGCTGTCATTTGTATGCTTCATTAGCAAACAATTTTCTACTCTGTTTTTTAACTTCTTGGACCTGTTTCTTAATTTTTGAGTGAAAAATTTTCCCGTGAGAAGTCAGGGTGTCATCTCATTCAAAAGTCTTCCTTATGAAATGGTTGATTTTTAGGTGATTTTTTCTTTGCCAGAAAAAATGAAGATAAAATATTTCTCATCAGTGTCGCACTCTGTATCAGCCAACATGTTTCTCATTGAAGATGCAGCTCTGAGTTTGTCATGACCTTGTCTTCTCCTCAGCTGAACACTCTCTCCCCCAAAAAATTTGGAGGGCATCAGTTAGTCAGATGAGATGTCTGGGTTCCTTAACTAGCCAGGACAGCAAGCAAAGTTATCTCCAAACATGCAGTGGTCTGTTGTATCTGAGCTGTGGCGTTCAGAATGGAAGGACTTTCACTCTAGACTGACTTATCCTTCTCTTTCTCCCATTTTAGAAGACATTTTAGGCAACAACAGCTATAAGAAATTAATCTGAGCCTCCTATGACTGAAATGTTCCAGCGTCTCAGGATTCTCCTTACATTTGGATGCGAAATAATTTAAGTCTGGTAACACCTTTTATTCCACTGGGGGAAACATTGGTACTCTCCTCTTCCGCTCTGACATGGGATAAAACAAGTATGTGAATTTCCCATGAGTCAGATTTTTTTTTCCCATCCATTGCTATTTTTTATGCTGTGATGCTATATGTGGAGTTGTACAAGAAGGAAAGATTGCCAAAAATATCAGCTCTTCCCAAACAGCATGACAGATACAATATATGCAATACAGATGGAAAGCGGCACAGCGTGGACACTTTTATAGTATGAAGATTCTCAGCACTGTCAAAAGAAGAGTGAAAAAACAATAGGCCTGACTTTCCTCCCATCTGTCCTGGTGTAAATCAGATACAAATCCAGGAGAGCTGCACCTCCATAAAACCAAGAAGTGAGATGAACGAAGAACTGGACCCATCTCATCTTCTAATCCCTGCAATCATTCAAGTTAGCACCACACTACAGACCAACTTTTATGAAAGGCAAGAGGAGAAATGCGCTTAACTTTTATGTGGAAATTGGGGGTTTGTATAAATTCCTGTCCTCCCCTTTTTATATGCTTACAGCTTCTGAAACTTAGCAAATAGAAGTTAGAAAACTAGATATTCTTTCAGGAAAGAATTGCAGCACCTTCACAACAAAACATATAATCTAATCACTGCTGTCCAGGTTCCTCCCCATCTCCTGTTTCTCCCTTCCCCCTATATTACTGAAAACTCTTCCTGATCCTCAGCCTGCTACACTTCTTAACCTACCAGAAATAAGGTGTGAAATTGATACAGGAGCAACATTAAAAGACATGACTGAGAAGGAGAGAAATAGCTGTCTGCAAAATCATGACTAGTCTACAGAAGATGAAAACAGTATAATTATTCACAGTCTTTCAACTCAAGAACAGGAAAGAATAAAACAAACTGAAAAGTTGAAGACAGCTTAAAAAAAAAAAGGTGGCTCTTCATTCAGCTGTGGAAATGCTTGTCACAGAAGCTTGTGGAGAGTAAAATTTTACAACAGCTCAAAAAGTGGTTTTGGGGAAAAAAAAGCCCAAATCTAACAAGAAGTGTTACATGGAATACAGGAAGTCACCTGAATTGTATCATACCAGAGCCTGAGGGGTATTCTGCATAAATATGCTCTCTTTACCATTATCCTGGACATTGGAAGTAGGCTGACTTTGAACAGAGGGATGGACCATTGGCCTGTCTCAGTGATTGTTCTTGTGTCAATCCATGGGATGCAGCCTGCTGGGGCAATGCCTGCATCTCCTGCTCTGGGAACAGGAGATGACTGCAGAATCCACATGTTCTTCCAAAAACGACTCTTGACTTGTGTTCATCCCCAGACGTCTGGCATTGCTTTTTGCCTACCCAGCAAGCCAGTGGTAGGAGACCTGGCTGAGTCTCAGGTTCACATGGGAGCTTCCTTCCTTCCTCCTTGATCCTGTCAGTCCCACATCCTGCTCTCAGCTGCAGAGTGCCTCAAAATCCTTTTGACAGCCCTTGAAGGCTGTGGTCCAGAACCCCAGCATTTAATTGTCGTGCTATCCGAGCCATTTAAATCACGGGTAAAGAAAGAACAAAGTGAAATCTGCTCTCTGAGCCCAGCTGCACATATCACAGAGGGGTTTTACAGCCTAAGCCCAATGGGGCACTGCAAACCCTGGTTGAGTGAAGAAGCCAGAAGATATTCTCCACAGGAGAGAGTGCAGTTCTAGTATACAACTCATCTGGATACGTGCAGAGGGAAACAAGGCAGACGAGAAGAAATATGTGGGACCTAGCTAGTGGATGAAGGCATAAAAACTGGCCCAAGCAGGATTGCAGCAAATTTCCCACTAATACAGCATCACCAAAATGAAATCCTTCTTGAAAGAGAGTAGAGCATAGGATTGAAGAGTTAAGGGTCTGTGCATGCTGGGGGAAGGGCCAGATGACTGACTTTGCAATGCCTGAAATCAGACATCTGTTAAGGATTGTACGTGACAAACTCTTTGCTGGGAGTTAATGAGGTCACTAGAAATGGTTCAACATAATACATTTAATGAGGCAATAAAAATAATTAGAAATGGCCTGGATTGTAAGAGTTTGGATCTGAACTTCCTCACAGTTCAGAGCTATTTGGACTGAGGGCTTTTGGCTTGGCCCATTACAGAAGGAGAAGTGAGGAAGTAAACTGGAATTCATATCTATCTCTGCCTTTTAGGTGGCTGGGTGTGCATTCAGGGCAGAGTTTAGCTGGCTCTCATTTATTTTTATGAAGCACTGTAATCATACATGTACAAAAGCTTCATTGATTGAATCTGTCTAAAGTAACAGATGTTTAGATCCTGTGACACTGAAGACAACAAAACACTAAAACAGGTAGCTGGGAAGAAAGATGTGAGCCTAAGAACCGTTTAGCCTCAAATCCTCTAAAATAGGGATTTGGTTATGCAAAAAGTACGCAGTAAAATTCACCATGTAATTCACTCACTCTTCAGAACTTGCAAATCCATTAGTGTCTAGCCCTTAATTACTATCTTCACCATCTTGAAAGTTTTTCAGGCTCTGGAATTAGATGACAATACAACTTAGAAGTATCTTATGCATGGAGATAAACCAATCTCACATCTAGAACTCTGCTGTGATCTGGCAGCAGGTACCTAAAGCCTTGGAGATTCATGAGCCACTAATACTAATCTTAAGCAGAGCAAAGTCATTTTATTATGATGATGTGTATTGGTCAAAGAACTTTCCTGGAGTGGTAGTTCAGATTTCCTGAAGATAACCTTAGAACCTGTATCCATCCCCTGGGATGAATGTTCTGGCCACAGAATTGTTACCGCTGCTTTGTTTTTTAACAAGAGCCAGGCCCATTTGATAATATTTGTGGAAAGAAGACTTAACAAACTGTATCCTGAATGGAGATATGTCTTTATAGCAGGTTGGTCTTCTACTGTAAGAAAACCTGCAAGGAGGGAATTGGATTTCTGCAGGCACACAGAGGGATCTGCCACCCTACACTGGCAGGAGACACTTGAGTGTTTACTCTCAGGGTTTGAATTACACTGTAAACAGAAGATGAGATTTTCAAAATGCTAAGTTCTAGGTGTCTAAATTAGATACCCTATCATCCTGCATTAATACATGTATAATATTCTACAAGGAATTATATATGCATCAAGTCAGTACAGTAGTTGCTTCTTGGAGAACAAAGTGCTCTCTCATACACGGAACAGCTGAAATTGAAGATAAATGTGTAAACCATGTGCCATTCCCTCGCGTGTGCTCTGCAAAAGTCAGTATAGTCATGGCAGCCCTTCCTGGTGTTGCTGTCTAGGTATGGTTACCATACATGGGTAGGCTGAGAAACAGATAAGAAAGAGCAAAAATAATCAAGAATCTGAAGATGAGCAGGCTGAATGACACACTGCACACTTCAGCCTACTGAAAGTGCCCGTGCTATCCATGTGGCACAGCCTTCACTTAATAATCAGCCTCAAACTATTGATGCATTCAGACCATGTGCTTCTTATTTCAGGTATTAACACAACCTATCTCATGCTGCATCTGGAATGTGGGCTTCCTTCTGTGCCTGATCAAGGCTGGGAGGCCGGGTTCCCAAGGAAAGAAAGCTGCTTCCAGGTTTTAGTGTGTTTGCTGAAACAGTTGGATTAAGAGAAATCATTAACACCTTGGCACAATGACTTTTGGACCCTGCTGTTGTTAAGAAAAAGCACAGCTAAGGCCAGTGCTGCAAGTCTGAAATGAACAGAAGCCAATGAGCGCCCTTTCATACTCTGATTCAAAGCTGCGCTGTGTCAAAACCTGCAGTGTGCAACGGGGACATCCCCACTCTTGTGCAGAATGAGACTTTGCTGCAGCAGTAACTCTCTCTTCACACAGCTGCCTTGTTACCTTTTACTTATTTAACTTCCACTGCTGTCTCTTGTTGGCTGTTTAATCCCACGGCATCAACCCTACCAATATCTGCTCTCACATGCAGGAATACCGACACCGGCAGAACAGAGAAATCTATGGGACAATGTTGAATTCACAAGCGGAGCAGGTAAATGATGCCATAAGAGCTGTGAGCATGAGGGGCAGCAAAGGAAGAACTCAATTGCCTCTGTGCCAACTCCTCATCCTTACTGAGGGCCCATGTATGACGATTGTGTCAGATCAAAAGGGCATGACTTCAGCAACTCAAGCCAATGCTCCACAGATTTAAAACTAAGAACCACCTATCTTCAGCCCAGAAGCCATTGTATCATTGAAAGGAGCACGTTTTCTCGTGAGTGGAACACATGTTATTTTGTCACATCATTTGTAAATCTCAAGTAATGCTGCAAGATTTTTATCTCCAACATTTTTTTTCATGTTGGGTTTTCGACAAGGTAAATGAAAATCCATCTTGCTTGGCTGAGTTACAGAGCATAACTTCAAGGGCATTCTTTCATTTCCAACCTTCTGTTGTTTTTGACATAAATCTTGGGAGCTGGACTACTTAGAAAGCAGCAGGACACCCCAGTCAACGTTTCCTATTCTTTCTTTTCAAAATATTCTTGTTTTCATTATAAGGTACTCTCAGAAAGGGGAAGGTTTTATTAATTTTTTTTTGTGAAATGCTACAAATATGAGGAGATCAAGAGCAAAACCCATGTCAGACAAAATCGTAGCTGCTAAAAGTGATCCATTGAGTTGTGCTACATTTTGCATATGTGTGTATTTAACCTCCTTGTTGCTACAGGATTTTTTGTTACTCTTTCTTCCCCCTCTTCCAAGTGCTGATGGAGTTTTAAGATTCCAAGGCTAAGATATTTTAAACTTCAGTATTAACTGTATGTTTCCTTTGGGATATCCTAGGTAAACTGAATGCTGATTTTCTTGGCATGCTCTGCTAAGATTTTATTGGTATCAACATTTTCTCTGTCTCAGGTCTCATGGCAGCAAAGTTCCTCCTGAAAGTTCAACAAAACCCACATTAAGAAAAAGGCACTGTCCCCTGATTTTAAACCACTATATATTAGGCTCTAGGCAGTGGGAAATTACGGGAATTATTCCAATGTGTTCATCTATATACAAGAATCAAACATGGGAATGTATGGACCAGGATCCTGGTGATTATAGTGTTAGAAAGAAACAAAATATAGAAGAAACATATCCCTTCTAAAAAAAGATTTGTATGCACACAGAGATATGCTTCAGTGCATGAACATATACAGACATCAGACAAAACATGACTGAAAAGTATCAAAGTGAAAACCCTTCAGAGAGGGTATGACAGAGAGATCTGACATGTCACTCATTTATGGTGTTCCCAGGCTGCTTTTTAATGCAGCTGTGCTACCAGAATACAAAAGGCAATTTGGAACATAGTGTCTATTTTGGGCACATGCATTTACACAGAAATGTTGGAAAATGTGTCCATGAATTTGTGTTTTGTTCTGAAGACCCACCTACCCTCCGGTGAGATGTTCTACAGGTTCTCACAGTTGCTGTCACTGAGCTTTCCAGGCCCTCCCTGATTTCTGCAGCCAGTCCTTGGGTTGCTGTGTTTGCTGGGTTTTGTGGTGCCACATGTTCTCATGTCAGGCCTCAAATTAAAGGCATAACTACAAGAACCTATGTGCATGTGGCATGTGGGGCTCAGAAACTGAAAGAAGGAAACCCAGCCACTTCTTCTGTTGGGAACTGCCTGTGGGAGGCAAGACTGGGGGATGAATTTAGACATAAATCTGTTCTCAGTTAGGTGGAAATTCTCATATCTTTTATCTTTCAGTAAGAACATTTCACAGCGTGATATTATTTAAGAATAATTAGAATATTTTTAAAAACCAACAAAAACAAAAAAGAAAAAAAAGCACCAACCCCCTCAAATCTAATCAAAGCATCTTAGAACTAAAATACAGATAATTAATGGTAATTCATTTGACTATGTAAACTATCCCACTTGGAAAAGATTTTGAGTTTTGAGGCTGGACTATAAATACTTTACACACGACTCTCGGTATAATCAGCTTTTAGCTGGGGTCTGAGTGAATAACTGATCTGTTCCAGCTCACCTTGCCATCTGCTCAGCTCTGCCAGTGCTGTCTGCCTTAACATCCTGCTCTGCTGTTTCTCTAAAAACATCACCATTCACTACACCCTGTTAGGTCCTTTCAGAAGGCTCAGTCTTTCAAGGATGCCTTTAGTTAACCTAGTAAAGACTCTGCTTAGAGATTATGTAGTCTTTCATTGGGAAGGAGAATTTTTGGAGACCAGACAAGTCTGCCTGTTGGAAATTAATTTACAGCCACTGATGGAGGAAGTGCAAAGGTGTAAATTTCTGACAGGGAAAGGGAAATTTACTATACTCAATTTTATTTAGTATAAAGACAATAGTAAGTCATTCACACAGCACTTCTCACTCCTGTGGTCAATGTCTTGGTAGGGAAAGACTTATTGAGTGCTCTTTGGGAAAGGGACTTCTTAGGGCCTTTCTTATGTATTTGAAAAATATCTAACAAGTTTCTGTTAGAACAGCAATGGCATCACAATAGGAAAAAACCCTTCATGGGAATTTTCTGGAAGGATGTTTGAAGGACTTTGTAGAAAGAGGTAATTCTTCACAGTCAATGTGCAAAATTTATCATGTTGAGAATGAAATTTCGTGTGTAAGACAGCCTTGGATGAGAAAAAAAGAACCACCTTAACAACATTAGTCATCAAGAACCCTCAGTGCCCAGCACTAGACTCCTCCATAAAGCAAATTGTTTTAGGTTTATTTCCAAGTGACAAAGCCCTGTGCAGGATTGGATGCTTATATCTAGATGGCTTCTCACATCAGGACATCTCTCATGCATGCCCACCAGCACTCCGAAAGTTTAGGTGTCCCTATGTGCTCATGAATGCTCCCTGGTGCATCAACCCTTTGGAAGTTTCTGTTGGAATGGTAATTGAGGAAATCACAAGCCTGCACTATTTATGGAGATCGTCTGGTCTCACAGTTCACTATGCAATATGGAAACAACATGTAGCTGAATATCAAAGGCCATGACAGCTGCAGAGGGCCACATCTTTTTCCAATATCACTGCTTTGAGGGGGGAAAAATGTCTCCTTTCTGAGCTCTTCTCGATCATTGATTTGACTCAGAGCCTGCAAGGAAGGTCTGCAAATCAAAAGGTATCAGTGAATGGTTTGTGAGTTATTTTGTGAACAGCATACAGATCATTAAAGCCAAGTTCCCTTCTGTTTCTAATCACTTCACCTATAATTTAATCCCTTTACAGCAAGAGAAAATACAGAATGAGTGAATGGCAGAGTCTACAGAGTGATGTTCACAAAGAAGAAACAAAGAGCATTGGTTGCAGTCAGCCCGGGACTAGGCTCAAGGCCTCAGCCGTGTGGATGACAAAACACAGGTAGGTCTGAGAGCAGTTAGCGCATTCCTTAGAGCGTAGGGAACATGGTTTAAAATGGCAGGAGCAATACGGATCTGAAGAAATCCAATGATGAGATTTGACTCACATCAGTCCTTAATTTGCTGTTTCTACATAAGATCATTGGAAAATCCAGTAAAGTTGGCAATGAGCTTTTGTTGCCCATGGCAAAGTAGCCGCACCCTTGACGTGCATCATTTGGAGCTCTGCTGTCTTTATACTCTGAGTCCGTGTGCTACAAAGGCAAGGCCAGGCAAGTTGAGGAGAAAATAAAGGCAGGCCTGTGGCATCCCCAGAAGGGCCACAACTCTGCCTATGTTTCTGAGCATAGCCATTTCATGGAAAGAATAGCAGAGGGTTACTTATATATCAGGGAGTCCTCATAGCTGCAAAGTGTTCCCAAATTCTATGGCACTGACAAAGCAGGCCAAAATTTGTTTCAGGTTTTCTTCCACCTTGGCAGCTTTGTTCTCTTTAAAGAGAAAATCTGTGTAAGTTGCTGCAGAGTAGACAAAAGACATACTTCTCCTTTTATTTGCTTATTCCTTCATGACTATGCCAAAAAGAGACGTGGAACATGTTACTTTGCAAATTCTTCCCTGAGAAAGCACTTGACTGATGCTGAAACATGACTACTTTGCTTCCTAAGACGTCAATCCTGATTTGCCAGTCCTGTGCTCTCAGTCCAGTTCTATAAGCAACAGGAGCAGCTATAAAGATAGCAGCACAAATACAGTGAAGCTGAGTGTGGCTTTAGGATGGGATCACATTCCACATACATTAGTCAGTTGACTTCTTGGTAGAGCAATCCCTAGATAACGAAGAAAATGCTATTTGTCCCCCTTTCTTTCCAGAAGAAGGCTGTTGGAGAAAAGAGTTTTCTTCCCACGCACCTCTGTTTTCATCACAGATGCTCATGCTCTGGTGAATTTTCTTCGGTGCTTTGATGACCTCAATTTCAAACGCTGTACAGAGAAGTCTTCCACTTCCCTGACACCTTCCCATTAACAGATCTCTCTGTTAAGTTATTCTATGTCCCCGTAGCTTCCTTTCCTCAACTGCATGATCCTATCTCCTCAGACTGAGTGAAATCATTCCTTTTAAATATGATTTTTTTTTTTTTTTACATTGTATGTAAGGAGGAGAATGAGTTGCATCTATACTTTGTCCCTTCTTCATTCTGTGGAGAAGTTTTTTTGACATACACAAAGGCCATCAATGTTGATAACATTATATTTCTATGTGGCATTTCTTAGCCACATTTATCTGCTCTTGGCCACACACCACGCAACTGCGGTGCTGAATGCATTGTAAGACTTAGACAGAGATGGAAGCGGGAGGATCAAGAAAACAAATGTTAAATGGAACTGTAGATAGATTTGACATCCCAACATTTCCTTATCCCTCAGCAGACACATTTATTATTTGTACATTTCCAGCAGTGTAGAAAATGCCTTTTCCAAATTCCATGCACTGAAAGGAGGATAGTCCCCCTGATGAGGGAGATCCCAACATAATTTGTTCAGCTCAGACCTTCAGCTCTGAAACCTCTAAGACATGACTATTTTATGTGTTTGTATGCTTAAGAAACAAAATGTGGCACTCTCTACCAGCTTCAAATTGGATATAAAGGCCATATTACTGCCATCTAACCTAGAAATAATGAAGTCTCCAACCACTGAAGGGCCACACTGCTAAAGGAGTCAGCAATCAGCCTCAAGAGGCTGAATGATAAATACAGATATTTCTGTTTAGAAAGGAACTCTTTTGTGTTCAGACTTCCTTGGTTTCTTCCACTTCTAGAAGTCTTGAATTTGAGGCTTCTGCAGTTTGCCTCCGCAGGTCCTTCTGCTAACCACAGAGTGCTTTGGATAGGCAATTCTAGCTTTGAAGCTGGCAAAAGTCTGGAAACTTTGTATAAAACAGGGCAGTTTCAAGAAGGATTTAAATACAGTCAACTGTGGCCCTTTTCCTGACAGCAGAATAGAACTAATTACCATTAGTCACACTTGCAGAACAATTAATACATTTTTCCTTTGCTAAACAAATGCAATTTGCAAGACCAAACCATAGAAAAGGGTGGAGGGGTTTTAACACATGCCAGCTGGATTTGGTTTCTGCGTCTCCAGATGGCAGCGAGTACAGAACAAGGCTGCATTTCTCGGCGTGAACAAGAATCTCCATCTGCAGCCTCTGTGTGCCACAAAGCCTGTGACTCATCCGACTGCTTTGTACTGGCTGGGCTACTGCTGGGTTTGTGTAACCGTGTCCTCCCAGGACTGGGCTCCCAAGTGCCTCGGAAGGCCCAGATCTGCACATGGTTAAGTCAGAAGAAGGCAGATCTAAGCACATCAAGGATGTTTACCAGCCACAGAGTTCAGGATTCAATTTCTGTCCCTGAAAGCCCATCTGTCCCAAAAGCTCTTGGAATGATGCCCAGGACAGCCGACTGACCTGCCTGCCCATGTGTTTTAAACTCAGATTGCAGAGCACTTTCCAAAGCTTTGAAACCGTTCACATTCCCAGAAATGTGAATGAAGACGGGTCATGCCCATCTTTACAGACTGAGCACACATGCCTTTCTCGTCTCTTTTCTTCAGCAAACTCTACCAGCCTCTCCATTTCTGAGTAGCTCACTACAGAAAGGAGATGTCCCCACACTTTGTGTGACCTGTCCCCTCTGAAGGAGAGGCTTGTCTGCGAGAGAGATCAATAGTTTCACACCCATAGAACCACCAGACATAGGCAGTGATGTAAAACTGCTTCTAATGCATTTCCTAATACCCTTCTAACAAAAAGTACTGAAGTAGTTCATAACCACGAACTTACGTGAGTGCAAGTCTCTACCCATCTGTCCCCTTTGTATGCTGGTGAACTCTCTCAAAGCCATACAGAGGAATGAATCAAACATCATCTGATCTTCCAGCTCTACCTTTTCCAATCTTTAGTCATCCATTCTCTTAATACACAGATTTTCATTCCTCAGTGAAAAGTAATAGTGTTTATATTTTTCTGTGCTGCTGTAGCTTGAAGGATCTATAGATGTGTCTGAAATCCACAGGTGTAACTCAGGATGAAATAACATTACTATTATCTAATATCTATGATGGGCAAAGGCAGAACAAGAGCATGAGACAGAAGAGTCTGAACGTCTGTCTTTTAGCACTAGACTCTGGACCTCCACAGTAAATGGCAATTTCCCCACATCAGATATACATCAATGAAGAGTTTCTAGGTTTCTCTGTTCATGGGAGATATAAGTGGGAGAAACTTGACAGATGCACATTTATATGTGTGTAGTATAGAAATATTATCAGCTACCATGGAGAAGAGCAGGCCTAGAAACTGTGTGAGGGCTGTCTAATGCCCAGCCTTTCCAAGTGCCAACCAAATACCATGAACAAAAGGGTGGACAACTAGGTGTGGCTGTTGTCCCCACTCTCTGCTCACTAGCTGGTGCAGAATAGAAATTTGCACTAATTTCCAAACCAAGAAAGGCCAAAGCTACTTCTGGGTGCTACTGGGAGCCTGCCAGCACACATCATGTGGCTTCAGGGTTCAGATGGTGGGGGCTTTACTCTTCTCACCACTACAGAGGAGCACAGCGCCTGTGGGAATTCATGCCTTGGTCGGTTTTACAAGCTCTGAATGCATAAGACTGAATTTATAGAGTTTTCTTTCTGCTGTTTTTTCAGTATAGTGGCTCCATCTGTGAGACGGCAGGCAGGCAAGCAGCTAGAGCATTAGGATGTATTGTATTTATTGGGTCCTGCAGTCATCGAGAAGGTGGGAGGCAGAAAAAAGTATTCTCTCAGGAGAGATACAGATTAGACTTTGAGTCAGTTCTACAGCCAACTGTTTTAAAAGCCCCAGAAGAGGCTTAACTATTTAAAAATGATTTAGCTGGTGAAACTGCTCCATATGAATTACTTGGTGGAATTAAGGAGACGAGAATGATGAGGAAGGAGTAAGGGGCTTTATCAACTCAGCATTAAATGTTCAGCTGAAAAAGGGAGGGCAGGCAAGAAAGCTCATAGATGCCTGTGATTTCCAAGCGATCCGTGAATGTTTATTGGGACGTCATGTCTCTGACCCCGGAATGGGATGGGAGCCAATCTGTATAAAAGATACTCCTATATTCCTGGCATAGTTTTGTGGTCAGCAGAATCTGCTGTATGTATATTTTATGTTTCAGGTTGCAGGGCCCTGTGTGGGAGTTTTATATAATGTCTTTCAATATTTATTTGGTTAAACTTTACAATTATGATCCTTAGAGAAAATGATTCTCAGATGCTGGATCGTGCCTGTGTAATTTGACTGAGATTATGCACACAGACAATCTCTTACTCGTACACAGCAGCATCTCTATCTTGTGTGCTCCTCTAGCCCTTCACTCCTAAATATCTCTGATAATATATTTATCCTCTCAGCCACCATATGGGTAAACCAGTGACAGCTGCCCACGGCAGATTAATACACAGACACACTGGCAGACAGTGCCTACATTTAAGTGTCTCCCCGGGGTCCTCGTGGTTCCTGAAGACAAACTGGTATGTTCAGAAAGTGTCTCCTTTCTGAACGTACCAGTCTACCAAAGACCTAACCTACCTGTGGAAGGCAGAAACTTCCAGGAATATGTACTGGTTCCCTGAAGAATCAGTAATAGTTTCAGCAGTTGATGTCAACAGATCTAAGTCCAGACAGAGCTAAAGGTACCACTATAAGTGATTTTTCCTCCCTAGACTTCCTTGCCTCTTTGTCTGCAAGGGTCCCCATCTACAAGTTTGACTTGTACCAGGGAACACGTGCCTGCTATTGCCTCATTCCAAACAACTTCTCTAGAGCACTTGAAAGGATATATGAAAGGTGTCTAGAGTTTAAGAAAAAATTTTCAGACTGGAAGGATTAATGTAGGAGAGGTACTGTGTTGGCTGACAGGATGAGGACTGAGAAAACACAGCCACGGGTGGAAGAATAATTTAGCTAAATACCTGCTCTGCTGTACATTACTGTGCAATGGGAAGAGGGATGTTCTCCAACATGAAGATCCTTTGCTTCTTAATCATTCCAGACCATAGAAACTGGAACAATTTGATAGTAGAATGACAGTCAAACAGATCCAAGAGTTCTAGACCAGTAATGTGGAGATACCAAAGATATTCCAAACACTATCCAGCACATTGGTCTGCTCCCTTTTGTTTTCTGCAGTTCTCAGCTGGTATCATCACTGTTGTGTTCATTGGGAAAAGCCTGTGGTGGTGTCTCACTCCACTGTCCTCCACATGGAGCTCTCCAATTTCTGAGCTCTTCACAAATTATTAAAAAGATGCTAAATAGACAAAATTCTACCCTTCTACTCCTTTATCCCATATATAAATATCCCCAGAAGGAGACTGCTGTATCATTTTGGGTGCATGAACAATAAAACTGGTCAGAGGTTGAGAGACTAAGCTGTGTGTGGGTTGGGTTGGTTTGGTGGTGGCTGAACCAGCTCGGATACACGATGAGACAAACGTGTGCCACACAGGCCACCAAACCCGAGTGGCTTGGGACAGGCCAGGGCAGGCAAGCATGCGGGTCTAGTCACACCAGCGAGAACAATCATGTCTTTACCCTTCCCATGGAATGGAAGCAGCCAAAGATCTGTCAGCACAGTAGTTCTCATTAAACCCCAGCATTTGCCAGTGGTGAGTGGAACCTGGCACTTCCCAGGCAGAAGTATGTGCTGCACACACACTCTCTCTCCGAGGTTTCTGGGAAGCATCAAGCTGTACAGCCACTCCGTGCAGGCTCTTAACACCAACATCTTTGATTTGCACATGGCTTACTGCTCACTGAAGAACCCTCTGTTCAGTGTGGGTACAGTTAGCTCAGAGCTTCCAGGAAGCACAGAGCTGTGGGCTCCAGAAAGGGTTGGGATTTTCAGGTGCAGTGGAGGTATGATCAGTTTATTTCCTCTGAGCTATGCTCAGTAGGTCTCTGCTCTTCCTATTGGGTAAGGAAATCCTAGAAGAATATCAAAAATCCTCAGATTCTACCAAAAACTATATCCAAGAAAAAAAACAAGCATGTTTTTATGTAAAGGCAGATGTGAAGTACCTCAAGCCTCTGCATAGATGCTAGAGGCAGTCAAAAGAAAAGTTAGGCTTTAATCACCGCTATACTGTGTTATGTTTCATCTCACATTCCCATGTGGGTAGGAGGGAGAAGGAGAAATTAAATATCCTGAAGTTGAGTTTAGGTCATCAGGAGTCTTCAGGGTTAATGGGAACTGTTATTGCTGAGATGCCAGGGAAAACTATTTCAGAACTATCAGCTCTGCCAAAAAGAGCAAAATGAATCAAACATTCGAGTTCCTGTGTAGGAAGTAAAAATAATTATTCTGTTATTTATTACTGTAAAAAAGGTCTAATTTCAGCCAAACTGTCTGAAAAAAAAGCATTCAAATTTTATGCGTTTGTGGCTGTAGGAGGATTTGACTTGGATGGTTTAAATGAGTCCCTCTGTGTGTGTGTAAATGTCACAACATGCCAAATAAGCAAGGGTCTGAGGAGTCTGAATACGGCTGCATTTGAACTTTGGGAAAAATCAGATTCATGGCCTGCTTGTATTTTGGCACAACAAACTGAGCCAAAGCCTTTACCCAAACACACCCAGGACTGTGAAAAGTTCAGTCCTGTATCCAGTCTCTTGTTCCGTGTCTGTTGCTGCCCTAAGCAAGCATGAAATGGGCTGCATAGGCCTTTCGTGTGTCACAGATGAACCAATATATTTCCTGCTTCGGTTTGGAAGTGCATCTTGTTGCAGCTTCATAATGAGCTGTCTCTACAGCAGATGTCAAAAGCCAAATTAAAAAAGTTTATTTTTCATCCTAGACTCAGTATTTCCTGAGCAAACAAACTCTTTGTGAATATTTAAATCTGCACGGTGACCTGCGTTTCTCCAGTGCCAATGCTTTGTGTGCTATGAGAGAAAACAAGAGCTGATTCCCAGTGTCCTCTTTTCCTTCCCACGCCACTGGAAGCCAAGCCTTGTGCTGAGGCAGCATGCTTGGACCTCCGAGGCACTGAGGGAGATCCTCCAATGGAGAAGTCGATCAGGAAGCTGAAACTTCAGCTGTCTGCTGAGCTGCTGTGCACATCCCAATGCTTCGCTGTGTCTCTGCTGGCTGAAGTCCCCTTCTCAGTTTTTCTTGGAGGACTCTTCCTGTGGAAGCAGTGTTTTTGCAGGCAGAACACCTCCAGCTGTTGCCAGCGGTGGGCTCTCACCTTCTACCAGAGTGTGCTATAAAATAATGATTTCCCCACTAGTTGCAGAACAGTCATACAGAGTAATAGAAAAATCACATTACAGCTATCAAATTCTGCAGAATGGTTCAATAAACATAGGTGACAACTCAATTCTCTGCTACTTCTGTGGAGAGGTCAAAAATAACATACGTAGATCCTCTGGGCATCATCCTCATTCTTTTAGATGAGACTTTGCCACAAAAGCATTTAAAAAAATAACCATGAGAGTTGCTCTTTTGTCAGTTTCGGAAGATCACTGGGAATTGGTCCAAGATTGGATCTTACATAAGGGAAGGTTTCTCCAAAGGGAAGTTCCACACGAGATGAGTTCCCTAGGGATGGAAGAGCTCTTGGCTCTTGGCTGCTCCTTTTATGAGATGTATCTGGACTGGCCAGAGTGAGCTGTAAATGAGACATGATCAGAGCTGGCTTTACAAGACACATTTTCCCAGTCAGGGCAACCTCCAAGGCTGCACAGTTCAGTGTGAATTCACCTCCTGGAAAACCAGGACTGTCTTGACAATCTGCTCCAGTCCTGCTTGGACTGATCTTTTGGTTATGTTATGGGTGACCCTTTACAGTGTGTTTAATGACTTTATGGGAATCTGGGAAAACATCCAATCATTCATAGTTGAAATATTGCACTTTGGACTTGGTACCAATACAAGCAACCTTGTACTTTATAAAACTGACTGGGAACTGGTTTCCCACCCCTTTTACTCTTCCAAGAACTACAGCCACCACAATAAAGTAGCAGTAGAATTTATGATCATTTACAGTAAGTGGAAATAAGGCGCTTCTGGTATTCCATCCTTGGTGCTATTTTCCTTAAAGCATCGAGACTCCTAAGAAATGCTTCATGCACAGTCACATGCAAGCATCTATCAGGCCTGTCAGGCTGCTTTGACTTGCCCCAAAAGGAACAGAATCTCTTTGCAGTTGCAAAATAACACACATGTTAACTCAGATCAAGTCACCCACAAAGGCAGCACTCTTAATTCAAGGCCTCTAAAAGATTCTCAATTAATTTTACTTCTTTGCCATCAGTATGTTTTATAAAAGTCCCTTCTCATGGTAATATTCTTTCATACATCCAATATAGATTCTGACAAATGCAGAAGCAGCTTTAAAGCAACCTGGACAGAGATGAAGGCAAGGGGTCTTTCATTTCAGAAAAAGCTGAGAGAGGGAGATCTTCCCAGCTTGAGCAATGGCTCTGCAATTTGAGTTAAGACAAACACAGATTCCAGCTCATCACTCCAGTGTATGGACTGTTTTTGAAAGAAGGAGATGTTATGTCTGTCAACCTGCCCAGAAATCCTTTAGCCGGCAAAAGGAATCTGAAACCAAGACTGTCAAAAGCCAAAAAGGAGTATTTTGCAAAGGTTTCAGGGGTGTTTGGGCTGGGGAGAGGAAGAAAATTGCTAGAAAACATATCTGGGAAAACAGATTGTCCATTGACTTGTAACAAGACCTTAATCTGCTGCAGTCAAACATAAACACGTGCATTCCTGGGGCTGTGGATTGCTGGATAGAGTGGCCAGAGGAAGGAAGTGTTGCCCATGATCTCACTGTGCAGAAAAAGGGATTGAGAATGTAATATGGATGACCCTGAATTATGTGGGGGAGGTAAACTCTCCTGCTGTAGCTCCTGTTCTTTCTGGTATTGCAGTTCAGGAGCTTCTATCATAAGGACTTCACACTCCAGAAGTCCTGGAAGTTTGGTTTAATGTGTGAGTAGAAGACCCATGAAGGGACCATGACCTCAGTGAGTATCCTTTGGAAAGCATTCCAGCATGAACCTGACTGGTCCCACAGTGCCAGGAAGGATTTTCATTATGAATTATCCATAAATGTGGAAACTCAAGCACTGAGGAGAGCAGATCTCCAGGTCACAAGGGATCAAGGGCAGTGTTGGAGTTGAAACACAAGCTCCTGACATAAAGAATGTAATTAAGTGTTTCCCAAAATTCTCTGTGATTCTAGGTGTGGATAGGAAAGAGAAATGGGTGAAAACAGAAAGGCCTCTTAAGAGTTCCTTTAGAAACGCATAGTCTCAGATCTTCAGAAACAAGTGGCTGCTTGAATACACCTAAAGTGAAGCACCTAAGGCCCTAAATAATAACTTAGAAAAATATTCTTTGAAAAGGAAGGCATAATCTCTGATGTCACAGACATCACATGTTTGCTTACATCTATCCCACAGAGTTTAAACAGTGTTTGATACAGCACATACACAGTAGGAAATACATATAAGAGATAAGGCAGCAATGGAACCCTGAGTTTGCAGAGGCTCTGAGCACCTCTAAATTGCTCCTTGCCCACAGGGTTTGTTTTTGATTGGTTTCACCACTTACAGCATACAAAGAAGCCCATCGTGGAGTGCTACAAAAGCTGCTGTCCAAACTCTTGTTGAATGTACACACTCAGGGAAGGGGGGAAGGTAGAAGACTTTCACCTTCTTTTGAAGGAGGCTCAGCTTTCAAAACTTGAGAAAAACTTAAATCATGCTGTCTCTCCAACACATAATTATGAACTGAGCTAACCATGCAGGTTGGTTTCCTCCCTCTGTATTGATGCATTTTTGAAGTCTGCTCTGCTGGTTCTGATATCATTCTTTGAAAATTGTTGCCATTATCTTCAGTTAAATAACCTGAAAGTAAAATGGAGTGGCCCAAATTGACTAATTTTATTTTTCTTTTTTTTCACCAAATGGCCCAAACCACTATGATTTGGTCTGACAAAATCCAATTCTCTGCTTCCCTGTCTTAATTTCTCCTTGTGACCACTGGGAAGAAAAAAAGTCTTTTTTTGTGCAGGTCTGGCTCACCTGCAAGAGACTGTGGCTGATTTGAAAGCAAAACGTTTAATCCAGAAATGTTGTTTGTTCTTGGTCCGTCTACAGTACCTAGAGATAGTTTTTGCTAACAAATCCCTCTGCAAAAGCAAGCAAAATCACAGAAACCTGCTCTGAGTGCTGTAGAGACACAAAGGAACATGTAAAGTTTTCTTGGCAAAACTAACCCATGGCTTCCACATAGAGAAACAAAGAGTCATGACAATATATCAGAGGGCAAGAAAATGCAAATAAAAATCTTAGACTTCTTGACATGATTTTTTGCTTTAAGAAGCATTTACTAAGTAAGCATTGTAGTAATTATACATTTGCACTTTATTCTTCATTTAAACACGTTAAAACATCACTACTAGAAAAAAAAAAAACAAAGAATCCATTACATTAAATTATGATCAGTGTAATTTTGCAATGGCCTGGAGAGGCAATCATTTGACTTTAGGGGCTATAGGGCAAATGAAGGGTTGTTACCCTTCTCGTCTCAGGAATGGAGCCTTCAGATGGGTCAAGCTTCATTTTAGAAATCAAGGGCCCTTGTAAAATCTCTCCCAAAACATTCCATCACCCTCTGGCAGAGCCGTTCTCAGTGAATCCTGCAGGTAGAAACACCGTCTCTACCCCTGAAGCAGAAACTGCTACTGTTTGAGGCAAAGCAACAAAAGTTACTTGCAGCTTCTCCCCAGGATGAGTTTTCTCACTTCTCATCCTTTTCTTTTTCCCAAACAAAAAAGCTGCTTAGTGAAATATTAATAAATGCTGTTTAAAGAAAAAGCTCTGTGAACTGTTCTATAAATTTCATATCTCACTGCATGCTTTCAAAAATCACATTTTTTGCTTTATTTGAAGGCATAACACTCTTCTCTGAAATGAAAATGTCAGGACACAGCAGAAGAGGCTCAGAAGAGCCTGGATATGACAGCAGCTTTGATTTCTTCCTCCCTCTCAATTCTGAACAAACATAGCCAGTATTTTCAGCAGGGTTAAGTATGCAGAAGCCAGGCCAGGTTGTAAGCAGACCTAACTTCTCATTCATGCATCAAGGAGGAAAAAAAAAGCATTGTACCCTGAAGTTTTCGAAGTGAAAAAGCACTTCAGGCTTGGACTTTGCACAGCCACGTGCTTCTAACTTGCTGTAAGGAACAAAAGCAGGGTTCACATAATGGTTTGCACTGCAAACACCATCCTATAAGTATGGCAAATCCTCACTCTCCGAGCTCTCTGTGCAACCCTCAGTGAGTTACTGGAGCTGAAAACCTCTCATCACTTAAGGACTCTTCTCTCATTCAAACAATTCATTCTATAAAGGTGTGGAACCATCTGCTTTCATTCCTTGGGAAGCTATTGAATTCATTGTCATGACAAAGATTCCTTGCCTACAAGATTCCTTTGACTACGAAAGAAGAAGAAAGACAAAAGAGAAGAGGCTACAATTAAAGTGGACACACTACCTGAGTTATTACAACTCTTAATCTCCCCTAGTAACTCCTGTCTCCTCAAACCCAAAACAATCAGGTGTCACCCAGCATGTTCCTCATGACATGATCTGATGACCTCTGGAATATTGTCTTCCCCCATCAATTTCAGAAGAGGACAAGCCCAAGGATGTGTGAAGAGGAGTACAAAGGAGTGGCCAGTCCTGGAGTTCCTAGCTTCTCGAATATTTCTTGGATCTTCAGTAGAGCTGGGACAAGAGCTGCTTCTATACCTTGGATCACTACAGCTTCCTAAGAACTGCCTCCAAGACACATTATATGACAGGAATCCCCTGAAACATCACCACGCATTCTTAACTAAAAGATTAAAGCTAGAAGGGTATTTTTGTGTCTTTCATCCTCACATATTCAATTCCAGACACCTCTAAATGAAGGTCAAGGACTGAGATTAGCCCTAAACTCCCCTTTCTTGAGGATACTAAGCTCTTGGTCATGGATATCCAGGTGCAAGAAGCCAAAGCCTCTACACAGTCATGAAGATGATGTCCACAAGATCATATGAGCCACACCAGAGTGTGCAATATCCTCAGCTCTCTTCCACCCGTAGCTCTGTTGATCAAATATAAGTTTGAATGAATAAGATACACCAGGGAGGCATCCAAGATAGAAAATAATCAGTCTCCATACTGCTGTAGGTCTATATATGCTACTGCCCAGTTTCATCTGTGTCATTGACCTATCAGAACAGTGACTTGGTTGTGATCAAATCCTGCTTCAGTGACTTACTGTGAGGCTCTCTGACTCACCACCCTACAAAGCCCACAGTGGCTCTCGAGGGGGTTAAATGGATCCCTCATTCCTTCTCCCATACAGTCAACATCCCACAGGGGATTTTTCTCCACCCAGTCCCACAGTGGGATTTCCCTTTCTCTTCACCCCATAGATCAGTTCCAACAAAGGCTTTGGAAAAGTAGCAAGGGAAAGTGTTTGCACAGTTGCTGCCCATGTTTATGATCCCGCCTAATTTCTTAGATTCTGACCTCTGAGCCCTTCAAAATGCGAGGGACTTACCTCAGTCTCGCAGGCACTGATTGGGATGGAGAGAGAGTACTAGGTCTGATAGAAAGCTCTGGCTAAAGACTGCCTTGAAATAAATGGGATGAAAATGTTTCCAGCTCCCTCACCTGGCTGAAAGACACTCCAAAGAACTAGTTTACTAAAATGCACTCCTTTATTCCATTTTTGCTGTTCATTTTATTTAGAGTCCTGATTTCTTTCTGCCTTCCAGTTTTGCCTTCGTTGTTGCGTTTTTAAGGAGTCTGTTAGACACAAGGAACAGCGTGTCTCAACACACAAGTGTGTAGGGGTGCCAGGCCAGGGAATGTCATTAGCAGACTTGTTTAGAGAAAAGGGTGAGTTAACCACAAAATGCTCTGTGATAATTCGTTTAACTGCTCCCGTGGTCAGAAGTGTGGTCAGGCTCACAGCATCCAGGAGCTGTTAATCACCTGTCAGTGGGCTCTTGCAGCGTCTTCTGCAATTGCAGCCCTCGTTGTGTGAGGCTCTGTCAGCAAGGGAAATGAAAAGAGCAATATTCAAAAAGCTTGAGAGAGACAGAGCAGAGCTGTGGCTGAATCTCCTCCGTGGTGTATCTCATCTGGGAGTGGATTTAATTTGCTAATAGAAACCTCAATTCTTATGGCAGTAAGGGACCATGCAATTAACATTATTTTGCAGCCGGAGTTTTAATGATTCCATACAGCTTGTCTTTGCTCTTCTGTTACTCCATCCCACCCCTTACAACTTCAGAATGCATGGGCCAATATTAACAAAACTGGAGACATAGGAGAAGTCCTGTGCATATTATGTCCCTGGATCTCACTAAATCAGGGCAGAAGAGACAGCGCCATCCTGGAAGAATACTTTCAGTGCAATCTCAGCTCCTATGTACCTCAGACAACATCTATCTCCTGAGTGCAAGTGCCTCAACTGCAAAAAAACCTCGAGGTCACATGTAAATAGAGACATCAGAGAACACAGTGTCAGAACAGAATCCCAGGCTAGAGGAGTCCCACATGGTGCCTCAGACATATGCCCTGAAGAGCAGAGCGCACTTTCCTGGTGCTCAAATAGTCCTTATCAAAGAGCCAGAGTTGAGTCCTTTTCTCTACCCTTAACACTGGAAAACTCAGGGCCAAACCCGTAAATCAGAGAGAGGAAAAAGCAGTGCTGGCCATGAGAGCTAAGAGCAGAAAGGGGACTTCAACATCAAATCTGCGTGAAAGGTGTGTTTTACCCTTTCCCTGAGGAAAGAAGAAAACATGAAAGCTCCAACTAAATGCATATTTCCAAGAAAAATGCTATGTGATGAAGTGGTATGTTTTGATCACTAGCGGTGGATATTTCATCATCCAGGAAATTACTGTTAAGGGTCACTGTGCACTAATTAAGCTTTAT
Source organism: Callaeas wilsoni (assembly GCA_013398955.1). NCBI lineage: Eukaryota > Metazoa > Chordata > Aves > Passeriformes > Callaeidae > Callaeas > Callaeas wilsoni. The sequence goes on along the minus strand of VWPU01003586.1, from coordinate 96,991 downwards.
TTGCTCCGAATCACCTCATCACACCCCACAGCATGTGCTCTGCCTTTACTCTGGCTGCAGGGTGTGGAGTATGGACTGTATGTCCAGTTGTGGGCACACACACAGAGAACTGGTGGAATGATACCCCGTGTGCTGGACAGAGCTCTGCTCCTGCCCACACCGGCTGGAATACGCTGCTCCTCACTGGCTCTAGAGCACCACCTCGCCTCTGTCCCACCAAGAAATGCCTGACTCTGCTGAATTCCAAGGCAGTCTTTTAGGGCTGTGAGTTGCCAGATGATGTCTGTGCATTTTTTAGAGCCCCTGGGAATCCACAGGTTAATTTTGATGGGCTTTAGGCTGGGCCATTACATCCAGCAGCGGGCTAATGCAGACCAGTGATTCCAGCAGGGAATGCTCCAGCACAGGGGCCATGTTACTGGGGAGACTGAATCAAAGTGACAAGGAATAGATAGATGGGGAGTGACTTTGGGGGTAATTAGATACAGCAGTGATGTAGGATTCAGACTGGCGCTCAGTGTGCCCCTCTGTATGAGGAAATCCTGTTTGGTTTACACCTGGATTCAGGTTCTGGAACTGGCAGGGCTGAGTGAATATTTATCCAGGATAGACATCAGCTCAGACACGTTGATTGCTCACTCTGCTCTGGACACTCTGGACTTAATTTTCAGAACAGCCAATAAGCAGAGTCATGGGAACCAGATCCAGTCCTGCTCTGCTGGATTTCGAGCCCATGAGGGACTTACGAGCCTCTTGGTTGACCTGCAGCAAAACTGAGTCCATAAACCTCACCCGGAGTTTCCTGCAAGTGGGCCAGGAAGATGTGGGGAATGAGGCTGGGCCTTCAGAAGGGGTTGGCCGCCTTTCCACTGGACTTCCTGCCAGGTACAACTACAGGACCTCTCTGGCTTCAGATGTTTTGCACCACGGTGTAGATATAATATCATCTGGCCTTGCCTTCCCATGCTGTATCTCAGTTAAGCCCAAATATTTATGCCTATTCAGCACTCAGTTTATCCTAAATGGAAAGGAGTGCTGCCAGCATGTAAAAGATATATGTAACATGGATCTGCCAAACCTGGACACTGGCAAAGCTTTCTGAGACTGCAGAGCAGGGCATACGCCTGCAAGCAGGATTTCTGTTTCCTTGCTGCCAAGGGACTCATGTCTATCTTAGAGACTTTATTTGTGGGAAGGAAAAAAGTGGCCCATAAACATAAAATGTAACAAAAGAAAATGCCAAACTAAATCTGACAGGCTTTTCTCATACCACTTCGTTTTGTGGAAAAACAGCATCTGTCCACTTAAATTAGACCAAAATACTGAGATGTTTCCTAATGAACTGGCAAATACAGATGCCAAGGGGGTGAGAGCTGAAATCTGGAGAGGATATTAGCTTTTCCCCCCGATTCGAATATGATCTTTATTATTATTATTTTTGCTTCTTCTTTCCATTTAATTTGGCAATGGACTTACAGAAGAAGTAAGGTTTTTTTGTGTTCTCCCTTCTGTGAACTCAGACTGAACACAGCCAAAATTAACTTCTCCCTGGGAGGTGAAGATAGAAGAAAAGGAAACTAATCTTCATTTCCTACCTCCATCTCCCTGACATTATATCCTTTATTTACAAGACCCTCGCATCATCTCCATATAAGAAAGAAAGAAAATAATGTCTCAAACTGGAATCTGGAAATATTTATTCACTTTATAATGGCATTGCCATAAGAAGTTTGATTTTTTCATCTACTCCAGATTGCACTGCGTAGGAATAGTAACCTCTTTAGCCCACCACTGAATTCTGTGATTCATCAGTGTAACAAAAGCCTTTCGGAGTGTTCAAAGTATTTCCTTTCTATTCTGACAATACACACTGGAAAAATACACAAAATAAACAAGGAAAAAAAGCAATTGTTTCTGAGGAGAGGCCAAAGAGGGGAGGAAGAAGTTTGCTATTCAAAGTAAAGAGTCTAATGAAAAAAAAAAGTGGAATAAATGGGCTTTGATGAATTTTAGACATACACTTTAGAAAGTGTATGCCTTTAGAAAGCAAAACAAATACTCAACTAGCATTTAGTTAAAATACTAGCAAGTATCTCTGTTGCACTTGAGCCCCCAGTAGGGAGAGATAGGAAATTTTGTATAAATATGATGGAAATGTTCTGACTCCCCAAGTGTAACACTTGTGATTTTATAATGCAACTTCTCCTACAGGTTATCTTTCAGATGTAGACAATATAAGTCTCTCATATTTTTGTTTATGCTGCAGTCAGATATAAAGGTTGTAAATTTGAGTTGATCACAAACCTTGTCTAAAGCACGTGTGCACTTCCATGACACTGTTTATCTTCAGTGTTTGGCCAGCTGAGATAACAGGCTGGTGTGTCAAACACGTGACATGTGTTATCTGGACACCACGAACGCTTTTGTTGCAGGGACATGTTGACACAGCACTTTTGAGTAGATGTAGACAACACGATGGCTCCACTTATGCTGAGGAACAAGATGAGTGTTCTTATGTTAATGTGTGTGTCTCCCCTGATGCCTAACACTGTCATCTTGGGCTTGCAGTGTGGAACTGCTCAGATGAATCCAACAACAGAAATGTTAAAAAAACCCCAATGCTTTCTTTTGGGTATGAGAAGGATTTAATTTTGTTATCATGGGATCAGAGAGCAAAAGGTAGCCAGTTCTTTTCTATAGAAAATGTGTACCCATATGGGGAAACTTGCCTTGGAGTTGTTTTTTTTAAAAGTGTTTTTTTCCTTTGTTAAGAATAAAAACACAGTAATTGAGACTGATAGGCTTGAATATATTTGGAGTGAGAAAAATTAAGAAATGCTACTCTTGAGGTCCTTCTCAACCACTAGGACAAATCACAGCCTCACTAAACATCACATGTCAAATTCTGTGATGTCTGTATCCCTGAAAACTGCAGTTTTTCAGGGCTGCATCTTTGCTTGGGGGACTCTAAATCCACTCTGCTCAATCTACCAACACCCTTCAATGTACAAAGACGTCAGAAAGGACAGAATTCAGCTGGGGAGCTGCATTTTTGGGGTTGCAGGGAGAAATTTAATCTCAAAGTGAATAGTTCTTTATGAGCATGTCTACCCCATCACATGGAAGACAGCAGAGAAGGGCAGGAGCTGGTAGGGATCTGAACTGGAGGTTCACTGAGCCCTGTGTGAAAGCATCAGATTTAGATGTGGAATATGACTGCCACATCTGTGGGATACCAGACAATGCCAGACCTCTCAGGTCCAAAGGCAGGACTGAAACAGGCTGATTTCTGCAGGTAACACTACAGAAACCGACCCGGGTCCAGCTGCCTCCCAGGTTCTCTCCCATACAAACAGTTTCAGGGGAGGTGAGATTGCATGACAAATTCAATTAGAGATGAGCCTGAGGGGGGAAGAAGCTGTCAAAACAGATGATTAAAATGAATGCAGTTTGCAGCCAAGGGGAGTAACCAGCATTAAGTCATGCCCACAAGCAAGGGAAAATAACGTGCTAGAAACTACAAGGTAAAATGGACTAATTTTTTTTTCATTGTGTTCCTCCTGTTTCTCCTTTTCCTCCCCTCCCACTCTCTATAATGCTACTGCTTGGCTACACATTAAACACTTTGACAGTCACACAAAATCATCTAACATTTCCATGGCAGTGAAACACTAAAGCATAAACTGTTTATTTCTTGTGAAATTTGTAAGGAAAACAAACATTTTACAAGGCTCCGGTTCCCTCTGCCTTTTCCTCCCCTGAAGCCCCCAAAATTATTGCCAATGTAAAAGACAAGAGAGAAAACAGACCTTAAGTAAACAGAGTCGTGAGTGTTATTTACTATCCCCTGGTTATATGCCAAGGAGATATCAACCAAGCAGACATTAGGAAAATATTTATCCAAGCATTAATATATTCTTTGCACATGACACATTGCACATCATTATTTAGCTGGGCTGATAACACGGAAGCTTTACTAACAGCATATTTCTTCCTGTGCTTAGAAGTCTTTAAAGCATTTTTAAGCCTCGCAGTAAATCACAGCGCAGTCTGCAGATATATTCTGTATACACATGCAGATTCCGCTTCGGCCTTTCGAATCACACGGTGGAGTGTCCATATCTGTTCATCCCTGGAACCTGAATGTCATTTCAGTGATTGAAAAAGGAAGGGCAAAACAATCAATGTCTGCCTCATCCTAAGCTCCTACTAAAACTCCCAGCAGCATCCGCCTCCACTGCTTAATGAGGGCACTGATCGGGTGAAGCAGATCAGAAAATACAAGAACTGAGGCAAATCTGGAAAGACTCTTGAACAAATCAAGAAAGCCTTTAAAATGTCTAAAGCACTCTATTGTTTCAGGGCTGGGAGGTCGTGGGCTTTTGCTGGTGATCTGTCAATATATATCCTCAGGATAAGTCCTAAGAAGACTTATTTTTGGTCTTATTCTCATATTTTTTTACTAAGTTTGGCAGATGAAAATGTTTGGAGAGCTCCCATCTGTCCTAGGCAAGAAACTGAATCTCTCACTACTCTGACTGTTTCTCCGTAATAAATACCAATTCCAAAATGTGGGAATTACAGCAAACCTGATTGGATTGACTGAAAATGGAACTAATGGACACAGAATTAGAAGCATGGATTTTTCAAGTGTTTAGTCAGTATTAAAGATGTATGATCCACTGACCAGAGGACACCATGGACTGTGCTCTGAAGGGGAGGAAGAAGAGGGTCAAGGACAGATGTGGGTGGATTAGGCAGTGGGAACCCCTGAGTTTGCTCGCATCAGACCTCACAACAATCCCACCAGGACTCTGAGCCCTTTATTGTGTCATTTTCAGTAACAAGCCCAGGGGAAAGACAGAGACATAGACACCAGTGTTCCATAACTGGCACAGATCTGAAACACTTCCTGGTGATGCCATTTAGCCAAGCCTTTCTCTAACTATTAACAAAACATTAAAATGTTCCAGATCTTTCTATATCTGTTTTATATGGAAAGCTGGAGCCTGGAGAACTTTAGTGACATGATGAGAGTTGGTGACACTCTCTTAGGAACAGAAACTGAGTCATGATTCCTCTTGTCCCGTCTGAATTCCCAGGCCCTCATCAAAAAGCCTGGACAGTCTTTGTAGCTACAGATTTGTGCAGAGATCCATAGGGACTCATAAAGGCTAAAGCTGCCTTTAAAAATTACTTCTTAGACATGCAAAGGCATAAAGTTAAAACTTTCTGAGATAAGTTGTAAGTTACAGCCCCAGCACATGCCTGCCTACTAATCCATCTTCCCAGCGAAAAATGTCACAAGGAATTGCAATCATTCTCTTTAGAGCAGCAAGATCCACAGGCCACTCAGTCCAGCGGCATCATGCTTCCGCTTAGTTGGGGATTTGTCATGCTCTCTGACAAAGGGTTCACTTAATAGTGTTCAAATAATGCACCATGTTAAGATGAGAAATAAAGAAGGGAATTGTTAACACAGTGAGATTTCCCACACACACTTAAGGGCTTGAAGCCTGGGTCCTGCGACCTCTCTGCGCTATTGGCTAATGACACGTGCAGTCACTTGCCTCTGGGACCTGGCTTTCCATCTCTTGACCCATAAGGGAAACTCCAAAAATCTCCAAAGTCTCTGGGAGTGCTGAAGTGATTGAATTGTTCCAATTAGGCTTATTACTGTTGGTTTACAGTTTAGCAATTGTGGAGCACCCCAGCTACAGGTTTGAGAGAAGGGGAGGGGGGAAGCCTGCACGTTATTTCCCAGTGAGAAACTCTAGAAGAGATAAGAACATTTCAGAAATAACTGATAAACTACATCCTGCTGGTGTTTGTTTTCATTTATGTTAATGGATTAGCTGAGCTGAATCAAGGATTCTGGGTGAGGAATGTCTCCAAAATGAATGGGAAGACAACACTCATGAGAGTGATGCTCAGAACAGACTGAACATTGCCTGATTTAGTGGCAAGAATGAGGTTTGCTTAAAGAATTGAGGCTTCGTCTCAAAATTTCATAGTTTTTTTTTTTTTAAGACCAGATAGGATTATTAACCTCAAGCTGTTGTCTTCTGTGGTAAAGTTTCTGCAGCACCTCCTACAAGCCCATAATTTCTGTTTAACACCTCTGTAAACAGTCTGGATTGAGATATTACAAATGACAGGGACTACACCTTCTCCCAGAAAATGCATTTCATTTCAACACAACATCAATAGTCCAGCAAGATTGTGACTTAAACTTGAATTACAGGTGGCAATAAATATATTCCAGCATGGCTTATCCAGTTTGGTTAGAAAGCCCACTCCCATATGCTGTGCTAGTATCTCTCCCATGCTGAAGCTGGCACCAGTTAATTCTGACTCCTACATACCTCTGGGATATCCATCCATAGCCTAACTGGTGGAAAATTGGTTGTTGATGCTCAGGAAATAACCGATTTTCCATCCATTATATTGTAGCCTTACTGAGAGTATTATGCTGCTGATACACAAACCACTGATTACAGTTTTTAGTTAACAAATAGGTTTTGTCAATGGCCCCAGGCACTGCCTAACAAAGTTGTGCTTAACAGCTAAGGAGGCCGATTTCTTTGGGGATATTGCTTAAATGGAGCACAGATCTAGAGTACACAACAGTTGCTATTCATCAGGCACTGGGAAAAAAAAAGCCTGGCAGCAAGCCAGAAATGTAAAGCAGCTTTGGAAGTTGGCAGAGTAGTTTATAATTACTGCTATTAAAATATATACACACACATACACATATATATATATATATGCATACACACACACGTCAGATTTGCTGAGATACAAAATGCGGATACTAACTTCAGGGCAATATTTCTGTGATGATTTCATTCTGTGATTAAGTGTTTCGGAAGGAAGATACAAGATATTAATTAAAGCAGAGGATAAATACCTTCTTAATTAGCTGATGAAATACAATTTGCATGGAAGTGAATTCTTGTTAATAACTGCTGAATGTGCCTGGGGCAATGTTTCAGCACATCCTCAGTTTTTCCTTTCTGTCATCTTCAAGGAGTTCTAAATAAATATTTAGAGACTAATTCTGATCTTGCTCACTGTGGTGGAAGTACTGTGGTCTGAGAAATCAGAAAGTGAAATCAGAAGGGGAAATCAGGCCAGCTGATTTGCCTGCTTTTTCTTTCCCTTCCTCCTGCATGGCAGAGTGGAAAGAAGCACTCAGACCCGTACGAGATATTCTGGGTTTGAACAAAGAAGACAGCAAGAGAGATGCTACTACAAGGCTTTACTACACTGACAATATTATTATGTAAATCTTCACATGGGGTTTTTTGTTCACCCTCTACGTTTTCTGACACCATTAGATATTCCCTGCTTAGACATATGCCAGTCCAGAAAATCTGAAGAAGGATATCCTAGCAGCTATGGAATTGCCAGTGTCTGAGAGACATCGTTATTCATTTGGGTTTTGCTTGGTTTTGGTTTTGGTAACATCTTTGCCTCATGTAACAGCCTACAAGGAGTGCTAGTTTAATATGGAGATGCTGAATATTTTACTCTAACATCCACAATCAACATGTGGTCCCAAGGTCATCTCTTTTCAGCACAGTACTCAAACTCTCTTCTGAAGTTGGAATTATTCATTTCCTTGTGGCCTCTCCTATGTCATTTATCACAAAGGAATCCAAGCATTTCATAAATGATGATGAAAATGGGTTTATTTTCCCAACTTGCTGGTGAGGAGTTAGTTTGGCTGGTGTCACTGCTGCCTTATGGATGGGAAAAGGACAGAAAGATGTATTAAATCCCACATTTCTCCCAAGCCTGAGAAATTCAAGGGACCTGTGACTCGATTTTTTCAGCTGACAGTGCATCCTTCTTTCTTCAGAACTGCCAGATGAGCTTCTGGCTGCATTTTCCTCAGCCCCTTCTCACACTTGCACCTTACCAGACCCCTGCATCAGCACGGCCACAACAGACAGATCCAGGACTGTGGAGAAGACAACTGATGCCTGCTTTACAGGAGGCATCTGCTGATTCCCCAGGGCCTCCTAGGGAGTACTGGATGGGGACCACTTCCCGATGCTAAGAATTCCTACACTGAACCTCTGACCTCTTGAAGATTTTAGAGGTTTTTTGCTCTTTCACCACTTCATCCTTCTAATGCAAGTAGTGCCTAGCACCCAGGAGGGAACAAGCCTGTGGTTTTGGAGGACTTTCTGACCTTCCCAGTTAGGGCTTTGTTGGCAGCAGAGGCAGATGTGTGCAGATGATAACTTATTTCAATCTGCAGACTGAAACTTTCCTCTGCATTAAGAAAAGGACAAGAGTTTTGGGTTGAAAAGGCCAGTGTACATAATTAACTGAAACTGTAAAAACTGTCATAGAAAGTGGCTGAATTAATGTTTTCAGGGGCATTTGGCTTCACTATTAAATGACTAACAAAAGAAATAGAGAAGCGGGATGGCCTGAGTGGGATGGACTTCAGCCACCTGAACAAAGACCAGATCAGCCAGTTCCATAAATTGTCACATCAGCTGAGCACGTGAATTAAGGCAGCTTGTCCCTGGGACTGAGGTCTCTGCTGATGGCTGAGCATTGGGAAGAGCCAGGTATTACAGGCCCCATTTTAAGGTTGTATATGAGTAAGGTGATGTAAACTGTCTCTTCTTCCTGGTCTTTCCAGAGATCTCCATCTCCTTTATTCTGTTCCCACAACAGAAGTTCAGAACAAAGGAGGAACTGGAAATGTCAGATTAGCTGTTTCTTTCACCATGCTGTAACTAGACAGGGAAAGGTTTAGAGGAGGGCAGGGAGGACATGGCAAAGATATTCACAGGCCATAATGTGTCACCTCCAAACAATGGGCCCAAGTTTATGCTTTCAGATTTTTTGAGATGAATATTTGTGGGTTTTACTAGGCAAAATAATATAATTTTCCCCTGTACATACATTCTGTTTGGGTTTTTTCCTTGTTTTCTTTTAGTGCAATAAGACCACTTTTGGCACCTGACTTGTTAGATTTCAACCCAAGGTTCAACTAAAATACAGAATTTTATAATGACAAGGTCTGGCCTACCCTAATAATACAGCTGGGCTCCCTCCCCTCGACCTGTGCTAAGCACGGGGTAGGTGAAAATCTGCTGTTCTCAAGCAATATTGAAGTCTCAAATACAATTTCAGCCTTGCCATGCAGACTGACAGAGAATTCACAGCTGCCTGGTCAATTAAAAAATCTCCCCACTGCAGACATCAAAGCCTCAAGGCCAAATTTCCCCTGCATGCTCCCACCCTGGCACCGATATGCTCCCAGTGCTGCAGAAAGCACAGGCTCTCTCTCCAGGCAAAACCTCTTCCACAGCCCAAGTTACACAGGTCAGCCTCTTTACTAGGTTACTAAAGATACTCTGGTTGTCTGTTCTGCTTTATTGCATCAGCAATTTCCTTTCAAAAGTCCAGCCTTTTCCCTTGGCTTCTTATTTAATTTTCCAAAGAATTTCCACCATGCTATCAGGAGAAACTTCATACTGAACCCGCCCATGTTCCCTCTCCAGTGCTGCATTCCTCCGTGCCGAGGATGGACAGGTGCTCTCAGACGCACTACAGAGCCACAGAAAAAAGGAAATCTTCTGTCCAGCCCAGGATGAAAATAGGTCCCTGTCCTGGCATATGACCCAGGTCCAGAGTATGAATTGGGAAGGGGGATACTCATACTGGGTTTCTAATGAATGTCATCTAAGGCAGGACCTTACAGTGACGTCACATGGGGACAGCACCGCAGGGTTTCTCAGGAAAAATCTAATATAGTGTATAAGGGAGGAATATGATATTTTTGTGTGACTTGTTTTTGAATTCTGGGGTAAAAGAAGGGGGGGAAGGCAAGGAATCCTATTCAGAACTAGAGAGTTCAACAAATGATTTCTACAAAGAAAAATGCTATTCTTTTTGTGCCAGCACCTTTTAGTTGTAGGACTTAAAAGAGTTTGGGGTTCTTTGTTAACCACTTGGACTTATGCCTAACAGTTGTTTTCATTTATCCTCGACATTCTCAACTGCTCCCATTGAAGTGAGATAAAGTAGCAGAAAGAAAAACAAACGGGGCTTCTTTCTCCCCTCTTTCCCCATCCACTGGGGTCACTGTTGTGCCTTGCCCTCTGGAGCTCCGAGCGGGTGCCACGCAAGGCACGCACTGAGAGGCAGGAAGGACAGGCTGCGGCTGTGGCGAGGGGCTCCCAGCGCTCGGCTGCACCTCCCAGCTCTGCTCCAGCCTTCCTGCACTGCCTTTGCCAAGTCACTCCGCCTCCCCATGCCTCGGTTCCTCATCTGAGAAAGACAATATCGCTTCTTTTTTCTCGTCTTGTAGCTTTTTCTCATCTCTAGCTTTGTGTCTGTAGACAGGAAGATGTTTTAGGCCAGGGTAATTTCTTACTACCTGTTTCTTGCCCTGTCTAAAACAATGGGGCTTTGGTCTGTAAGAACATTTAGGTAATAGAAAAATGTAGCTAATAGCAAGAGTACTTGTCCAGATCTGCATGTCCTCTGGGTTTGCCTTACCTTCCTCATGGCCAGAACTGTTGGAACCGTTTTAATCACTCAGTGAATATGCTTGACAGCTTTGAATCAAACCCAAACCCAAATTGAAAACTGATTTGAATTGTTATTTCTTTTCAAACCCAGAACTGAACCTACACTCTTACTTTGAAGACTATGTGGGACTCAAAAAAACCCCAATCAACAGAGCAAAACTTTCTTTGTAGCTGGACCAAAACTCAACTAAAAAAAATGACTGGTCTGAGTCCATAACAGATTTACTTCCTTGACGATTTCAGTTCCCTGTTATTCATCATGTCATATTAGCTGCAGTTATTAGGAAATGCACCATTATTTGTGTAAAAATTAATAGCTCCTGAAAGCTTTAAAGTCTTGGCATAAATGGTTACTTGGTAAAAACTTGTTACAAAATGTCATGGTCACTTGTAGCCAGTCTTCCATTTAGAAACCTTTGATCAACTGATTGGAGGGAAAGCACAACTAAACCAAGAAACAAGTTGTAGGTGGAAAGCACTTACGTGAAACCACCAGAAGAGATTAAAAATAACAAAGGTCAACCTGACAGAAAATGGTGTTTGGATCGGATTTTCCAGCTCAGTTCTGGGTGCTGATGTGACTAAGTTGCTGTGCTTGGACTTGAATGCTTCTCAGTTTTGATTTTAAAAAAAGGTAAAGAGAAGGTTGGGATGTTGTGTTCCAGACAGTGAGCTGAGCAGAGACAATAAAACTTGGAATTTCTTCCCTCAGTTCAGCAAAATTTTTTGACCAATTCTCACGATCCAGCCCAAACTATACACTATATTTTGTCTCCTGGTTTTCCAAGTTTGATTTTTAAATGAAAAGTCCTGCAAAAAAAATGAAGAATCCAAATATTTTACTTTGATTTTCATGAGGTGTTGGTGTTACTTACCAGTCAGTCTTGTGTATTTAGGTAGAGTTTCTTTATAGTCTTTGATCTGTGCAACTGCAGACAGCCACTGTCAGAAGCCAAAATCATCACAGATCATCTCACACATGACACAGGCCTGAATGCAATGGTGCTCTTCTTGAAACCTTCTGCCTGCTGCTGTTTTCATAACCTTAAAATTGAGGCTGTGTTGAGTGAACAGGACAGACTCAGTTTCGACTGGACAGAGAGAGAAAAGGAGAGAGAAGAAAGAGGCCTGAGAAAAGCCCAGGTATGCTAAATGCCTGCAATTACCTGCCTCTACCCTTCCTTTCACCATCTATGAACAAGTAGTGACAGGTGATTGCAATGACTGGAGCTATTTAATCTACAGCTCAGATGAATTAATTCCATTTTAGCGGGAAAAAGTATTCCCAAACATTCAGGGTTAGGCCAGCAAAATTAAGCAAAAGCAGGAGAAGCAGGGAGAGAGGAAAACAGCCAAAAATCCTCATATCTTCTTCATTCTTACTCTCACACCTCCAGTGAATATCTGCAGTCCCAGCTCTATCTGAGCCTTTTGCAGCCACCAGAACAAGCATCTGGAAGACGTGACAAGGCACCAGCAGGTCAGAAGCAGTGAAGCAGATGTGTTCCTGTGCAGATTAACTCCTGGGTAATATTTGAGATTTTTTCCCCTAGACAGAGCTGTCAAACATATTGCTCACCCACAGCAGGTAAAGAGAGGGAGCAGCCTTCTTTTCTACAGGAAACACTTCATGGACTGCCCTTTGTGAGTACTGTGATATGGTTTGTTTTGCTGTGGTGGAAGAGACACACAGAGTGCATGTGTGCATGGCATGACAGCACAAGTTCATGTTCATTTCCACTGCTGAAGATAAAGACTGACTGAAGGCGAATCCCTTCAGCTCTGGTGTTGTTCATGGCTCAGATGGAAAAGCAATCAGACAAGATCGTTCGAGACACTGTCTTTGGGAAATGGGTTTGTAGAGGCAGTAACAGCTGTCTGTCTCCTAAGGAAACCACAGGCACTGCTGAAAGAATAAAGCCCGCCTTCCCCCCACATCCTTCCCCCCTGCACCCACAGCTCCGTGGCAGCCAAACCTCTGCTTTGTGCAGGGCTGAGAGGCCAGACCCAAAGAGCTCTGCACGCAGCCAAGTGACAGAGATAAGGCTGACGATGCTGGAGCAGATGTCTTCTGTCTCTCTGGCTCCCATCCTTGTTTGTTTGCTGCCATGACCTGTAAGCTGTTTCCACTCCACTAGGTGACTGGTGAGTCACCACAACCCACTGTGTGGGGAAGATAAAGGCACCCTGCGATCAAATGCACCAAAACACCTGATAAAATACCCCCTCCCTCTCTCCTCTTCATGAGGGTCTGCAGGGAGTCCCTCCTGCAAGTGCCTGCTTATATGGTCGTGTTTGAAACCATCTTCTGTGACACCTGCATGGAGACTGGCTGGCTTGGACTAAGCCCTCTACAATAATTCTCCAGTCCTCTCCTTCTTCTGCTTTGAATGGTGAAGATGGGGTCAGTGTCTTGGGAAAATAAGCCAAACCAGATCAGGTGATGATGCAGGATTAGGTGTGGTTCCCCACTGGGTGTCAAATCCCAGCACACCCACTGCTAGCCCATTATATTTTAATGGTAGGAGGATGATAAGTCAACACTTCTAAGAGAGAAAGAAGGCCTGGAGAGCTTCCTGGATTCCTCTTTAAGGTGAAGAAAGAATCAGCCTTAATTGAAGTCACTTCTTATCTGTTTCCATAATTTTTGTGTTAAGAAAGTGGGAGATTAAAACGGACAAGAAGAATAGCACAGGAAGAGTCTGAGAGAGAAAATGGTTTTTCCCTGTTGCTGCTTGTTTGTGATTTTCTTCCTTTACCCTGCATCGATAAGATGACACAAACTTGCCAAAACCTGCACAGAGTCAAATTCTTATCTCCACCCTCCATTACCAGAGCTTTGTCCTTCACGATTTGCCAGACCCCTTGTTCTGCCTTTCATAAAATCATAGAATCATTTAAGTTGGAAAAGATCTTTAAGATCATCAAGTCACACTGTTCACAGCAGGGAGTGGAAGATGCTCAATGAATTAGCCATGTGTAAGGAATCTGTTCAACCATACAATTAAAAATCACAAAATCTGACCTTTTCAGCTACCTAGATTGATGCAATCTGGCATTTATGTCATTATGCTGAAAACCAGTTGTCATTTTCAGTGCTTGGCTTGTACCTCAGGTAATTTTGCAAGGATGTCAGCCGAGAAGGAAAAGCGTTGGCTTTACCAAAAGCAAAAGTAATATCAAAGGGAAGAATTGCGAGGATTTATGTTGCACAAGTGTTTTCTCACAGCCAGAGAGGCTTTCTTCACTGAGGGAAGAGGCTCACGTCCTTTTGAGTTTGATGGTATGGGAAACAAAATGACAAAACCAGAGAAGATGGAGAGGCGGTCGTAAAAACATGTGGTGAGAGGAAAATGTTGGCTTCTCCCCATAACCTTTATTGTGGCCTGCTCACACTTGTTCACACAACAAACTTGTCTCCACTAGGTTTTCACCTCAGGCCAGGTGCCTCATGACAGTGAACCCCAAGGAGGAACACGGTGTTTTCTTCCAGTGAAGGCATAGCCTGAACTTCTGTGTTCCCTCCCTGACCTATTACCGGATACAGCAGTCTGGGCAAGAAAAACAGGAGCAAAACCCAAAGTAGACAACAACCTTATGTTTGTGCTACAAACTAACTTCAAGCTCATCACTTTCTGTGCCAGTAAAGCATAGTTTGTCTTTTCTTCCTTTTTTTTTTCAAGAAAAACTTCCATTTAACATCCAGAGCCAGATTCATGAACAACTATTATACCCTAAAGGTGACTGTTTCTGTCCTGTCATAGACACAGATGGTGTGACCATGTTGCTGTTTCTGCTGCACTATGGTTTGCAGAGGCATGGATTAAGAAATGTTTTAAAAGGTATTTTTATATCTTTCATGTCTCCCTCCATCATACAGAGAAACCATGTATGCTCTGCTATTTGGAATAAATGCAAATGTTAGGACCTGCAGCTCCTGGAATAAAACCTTCTGGTATGAAGAAGAGAAACAGGATCATAAAAAGGTCTGGGCAAGGTGGGTCAAGTGTGCAGTCAACATAGAGAACTGGAACACCACCTTGGTGAAAACTGAGGCGTCACTGACTGCACTTCCAAACAAACATGGAATAACCAAAGCACTACTTTCAGAAGGGAAGTTGGGTACAGGAAGAGCCAACAAAAATGTCAGAAGGTTTTACTTTTAGATTGGTTTTGAAAGGAAATCGAACTCGTGAGCCTGTCATTGTTGTGTCTCTGAACATGAGAAGAAATACATGATAGTATTTCCCAATAATATTTAGGTCCAACCAAATTTAGCACATATGTGGAAGAATAAAAAACCAACTCCTTGCCTATTTCTTGAACAGAGGTCATTGGCAAATCCTTCATAGAAGGACTGCATGAATATTTCCACTTTACCGATTGGAAAATCCACATTAGTGTGCCATCCTTGAATCACAAACTCATAGGACGTCATTGAAAGTGATGTTCATGGCACAATCTGTTTTTAACTAACACAGATCATGAAAAAGTTCTCCATAATGTCAGGGGTTTGCCCTTAGTGAAGATATCAAAGGGGCGGAGTAAAGTTCCAGATAAATGGAAATGGGAAAAATGATGAGTGAAAGCAACACAAAGTGAATCTTACAGATGAGGGAAGTCAAGCACCCAAAAAATCCCCTAAGCCAAGTAGAGCATGCACAGTGGGGAAAGAGTCATCATTTCATTGCTACATACTTGAGATACAACTGCATCAGGTTTGGTATTGCAAGAAGGAGTGACTCCGTGCATTCACACACTCAGGTTCACATACTGCTTAGAAACTCTACAAGTCTTACAAACTCTTCCACTTCTAGAAATAAACTGCTAATAATGAAGCCTCTCTTGACCAGGGCAGACTGAACGCTCCCCACACCTCCTAATCCAAGATGTGCTTTTGTTCAAATCTCTCTCACACAGCAGCTTGACTGACAGTGGTTACATGGGCAGTTCCTTGCAGCTGAAGAGACCTCTCACCAGTTTTCCAGCCACTCCTGGGACTGAAGTGGCATGGACTCAAGTCTACTTGTTAGGCTGAGAAAAAGCAACAGGTATGTGCTGCACAGTGTATTGTAGGTGTGGGGTGGGCAGGATCCACAGTGGCATGGAAGGGACAAAGGAAAATGAAAATGAAAATGAAAGGGGCAGAGTGTTCTGATATTAAGTTATTCCACTTTATGCTGCTGATGCAATCCAAGCAAACCAGCAATTTCCTCCTGGCCTCTGTTTTATGAGCGTTCCTATTCAAGCTTTGATAATAAAAGGAACACAGGTGGGTAATTAAGGAGGTGTGAAACACAAACGAGTAGCCAGCTTTCTGCTAGTGCTTTTCGCAATGTGCTCTGGAAGGCTCTCCTCATCCAAGTCCTGAGTGACTGAGTGACCTCACAGACTGACCTGGAGACTCATTTTCTTCCAAAACAGAACAAAATTCAAAAGGTTTCTGTAAAAATTTTGCTCTAAAAATTGCTGACAGGTTTGCCATTCCAAGAACTGTTTAGGAACAACACTCCCTCACTTGCAATCATGCTTTTCATAGACTGCAGCAGAACACAGAGAGAGCCATAGCAGGTCAAACCAAAAGTCCACCCAGCACAAGATGCATCTGGCAGTGGATGTTCAGTGAAGAGCGGAACAGGGCACATGCGGAGTGATCCTTCCCCTTGCACTGCCCCTCAGCTCTCGGTTTACACGCTCACTGGAGAGGTTGTATCCTACCCAGCAAACAGCCTTCCATGGAGCTCTCCTCCACAGCTCAGTGGGAATGTAACAGCTACACACTGCTAAGGACAAGACTCACAAACCTTCCCTCCAAAAAGTACAGATGACTCATTGGAGGTATTGTAGCACCTGCAGTGTAACAGCAGGCAAAGCCTTGCAGGTACAGGCTGAAGTTCCATCTGGTGCGAGAACACTCTTTACAGGGGACTAAACCATGCAGTTAACATTTTGATTTACCTAACCACATGAATACATGTACTTTTAACACATGCAGTATGCTTTCATATATATTAAGAGATAAAGTTCCATCAATATGTTTAATTATATACCATATGTTACCAAAATATTGCATATTCACACAGGTGACAAGAGAGCGCTAACTGCTTTTTTAGCTTTGTTGAAAAGGCTAACAATGAACAATATATTTAATCCATCTCAGACAACAATTTTCTTCCATATTAATTTTTCTAATATTCAAGTACAACAAATTTGATTTTAAAGTATTCAGAGTCACCAACAGAAAAGTTCCACTTAGAAAAAACTAGAATGAAATTAACAGAGGATTTTTTTTTCCTTATTCCTGTTAAACAAGTGGCAACATGCCCATATATGCTTTCTTTCTCAAAAAACCCCAGCCTTCTAAGTCAGCCAGAAAATCTTACAGAGGCCAAATATGGAGGATATGAGCCACTACTCTGAGTCACAAAAGGAGGTCCTTTGGGCCAGTCACCACCTTTATAGCAGTCAGTAGCCAGTGTTCAAACAAGCAGAAAAAGCCAACTACTATAAAGTTTCCCTTCTGCCCTTCCAGCCCTCAGAAAGCAGCAGTTCATGGTCTTCTTAACCAAAAGCTGCCTTTGGACATATCGTGTTTACCAGTCCGTGCTGAACTTCTTCTCTGCTAACTTGCCCAAACCCTTTTGGAGAGGTTTCTCCTTGAAAACTGTGTGTACAGCCAGGTGAATGACAGGAGCAGGTTGATTGATCACCCTCCATCATCAGCTCCTTGGCTTTTTCCCTCATCCCATTAAACTCAAGTCAGTTGTATGATGCCCATACACACTACTGTTAAACATCACGGAGGAGCCTTCCTACTTCTGGAAAGGGCAAGTTTGTTTAGTCCTTTTCCTTGGTCTATTTTGGTCCATGTGAAAACAAATCTAACATCACTGGTGCTTGGCTTACAGCCTCCCTAACCATTTCTCATGTTCACGGACATCATGGGACACAAGAAGAAGAAAAGGAAAGAAAACCCGAGCATTTAGAGAGCCAGATCCTTAAAGTTAAAATAAAATAAAACTCCACATGCAGCTTCCATATGACTTCTGGGGCCAAAAGGATTTATCTCTTCTCAATTTCTGCCTGTACAAATGAACTTCCATGTTCTTTGCATGTTTTACTGGAAATCATGATCCAAACTCTGCTTTGTTTTTTTCCATTGTTATTTCAGGTTTGATATTTTGTATTTTTCTCTGGTGTTTTTTTTTTGTCTTCCTGAAGACTACTTCTGGGTTCAGCAAAGTTTCTAAGCCACAGGAATAAAGCTAGATTGCAAAGCAGGAACCTGCCCTTTCCTGCTGGTTGCAGTCTCACTTGCTGACATCCTTTCCCAGGAATAAATTTTGAGGCTAGCTGGTCACAGTCAGCCAAAAATTTGCTTTGTGATCTATCCTTCCTGTCTGTGGCTCAGGAGTGATGGTGTTAAGTGAGAAAGTCGTGGTTGTAATTAAACCAACCACACCACAGTGATACATTCAGTGGAAACGCAACTTCATAGAGCATATCCCTGTTCCTGGGGATAATTACCAGGACTTCTAAAAATGTATGGTTCTGTGCGCTTTGGTCTTTCTTCCTAACCCCAGTCCTTACAAACTGGCACCTCCTCCATCTCTGGAAAGGTCCCTCTTTTAACCAAATGCGTACAAGAATGCTGTTTCTGTGCACGTCCTTCTCATCACCTGAAGTGTGGAAAGCTGGGCAATTACAAAGTCACCCAAATGGCTCCACAGAGAACTATAATCTTGAGATTAAGTCCATTTAGGAAGCCTGATACCAAATATCCAACTGCAGCACAGTAAAACCAAAATTCCCTACCGACTATCTCTGCTCATAAAAGTGATTTAGATTGGTTCTCCCCCTACATGAGTTCTCTGCTGGCTGTCTGAAACAATTAACAGAGTAAATAATAGATTGCAATGTTTTTCTTTCCATCCAGGTTTGTGCTTTATATGAGTGAACAGTTAAAACATACATCTTAAAATGTAAAATCCTGGAACCTCAGAATTCTCTTAGCTGCCAAATAAAAAGGAACCAGCAAAGCTCATTTGCAAGGAACAGCAACAAAAGTCTTGTCATTCCTGCTAGAGATGCTCAGTTCAGAGTAAGGACTGCAAATTGAACTCTTCATATACTCAGGTCCTGTGTGACCATCCCATCTGACCTTAATAACTCAATGCTTTTAATTTTTCAAGCAAAAAAAAATGAGAGAGAGACCAAGACCATGGACTTTTCCCAAGTTTCAGACTTTCATGTAAGAAATCCTACTAAGGACACAGAGTCTCTGACCTCTCTACAGATGTGCAGTATCACACAGATCCGCAGCAATGTACAGATTCACCATGTACTTGTTCGTGGCTTCTACAGAAATTTAGCAGACAAATTTGTGCTAGGATAAACCCCTAAAAACATAAATAGGTGGGTTGATACCTCAGTTAAACCTCAAAGGGCAAACAGCAGAGGCTGTCCTCCCTTCCAGAAGCTGTTGCAAGAAGTGCAGTATCATGTTCTTTTGGACATGAGGATTTCCTCACAGCTGGCACATGGGTTTGATGCAGGGGGGCAATCCCAAAGTGAGTGACTGCCTTCTAATGCTGAGAAGAGCACAGGAGGTGGATGGAGGAGACTCAGACATGGATGTAGTTGCACTCTATTTTCATTCTATTTGAAAACTCAGAGGTTTCCATCACCTAGGGAAGGATATGAAAAAGTGTGGGCAGATCCCTGACACACCATCATGAAATCTCCAGGATCTTTATTCTTTGGCAAATGCCCTGGTAAACATTTTTATCAATCGGCCACTGCAAACAAAGCTGAGTCTTGCTTTGGAGCAAGATAAATATGAAATGCAAGTTAGGTAGATTCCTGCTAGTTAAACCTGCGTCCTGGGGATGGGGATGGGGATGGGGGGGCAGAATGCAGAAAGGAAGACCCTAGTCAGAGCAAAGATGAATATCTTGAATGTGAACATGTTAGATGCTTGAGAATCCAACTTAGGAACTATCAAGTTTCCAGTCACATCATCAATGTTGACTCTGGAGTAAAAATTAGTCTCTTTTTCCATTAAATCCTATTGATCTATTTCTCCAACAAGAAGCTTCTTCATCTAGATCTCTGGTTTATTGTGCCTCTGATGGTTTAAGAGGATGTCATGGGAGCCGTTGAAGAGTCACTTAAAACACTATTTGTCCACCACACGTAGACAAGTTGTGCTTCCATCTGAAGCTTTGCTATGTGAATTAATTCTTTAAACATAAAGTAGCCCTTTGTTTGCAAAATTAAAATAATATGTATATGTATTTTACACGTTCACAGACTCTTGCAGAAGGATGGCCAAATCACTCTGCTGTTCAGCTATTTAGGCCTGAAATGCAAAGGGAATAGTAACTGATGAAATCCACGCACTGCTTACAGTTTTCTAAATGGGATACAGGTACATTATGTTTTTGCAGCAGCAGGTGTAAATAGGGTTTGGCTGTTTACCTGCACCCTAACAGATGTCTCACTCAGGGCCTAAAATAGAACATGCTTTGTATTCCTAACTCCTTTCCGAGAGACAACAAATTAGCACTTCTGCCAGCTCAAGTAGCAAGACTTTTGCTTTGACCTGTGAGGTCCTGGTCCATTCTCTGACAGCCAGTGATGCCCACAGTGTATTATGAATACGAAAATTAAATGACCAGTCAATCCTGGCAGCAGGCAGAGTTCACTGTTTCTGCACTTTATCGTAGGAGGGTATGTGAGGTACTTCACTGTTTGGAAGTGAGCCCCTTCCAGAAAATGTCCCTGAGCATCTGGGATGAGAAATAGTTCAGATGAAAAATGGCCCGAGAGACAGTCCTCCAAACCCAGCACACAGATCCCTTACAATGCCCTTCTTTCTGGCAGCATTACCACAAAACTTTGGAAAAGAGCAGTTTTCTGGTTATCCTCAGCTTAGCAAGCAACAGAACACAGTCCCATGTATATTTTATATTTTGGGAGAGACATTGATATCACAGATTTAGAAAACTAACATCACATAAAACAGAAGTAATCCCCTCCATTCTAAACCTTCTATCCCAAGATCTCTGAACTACATTATATTATTTTACTGTCCAAAATTGTTTAAAAGTGTTTCAGGCATTCCACTGAGCAACAAGATATAGACATTCCTTTCTCAAAATATCTAACATCTATGTCCCAAATATAGCATAAAAAGCAGTCGGGTGATAGAAAAAATAAGGAAAGGAACAAAAACTGTCTTCTAGTCTGCTGGCACTTTATTTTGGAGAGGAATATGTTCAGAAGCCTTCAGATCTGAACGAGAAAGATTCCACATCTTCCCTTCAAAGTACCATGGGTTTTTGATAATTAAAAAAATCTTACATCCTACAAGGTTTTAAGAGTCAGCATTGATATGAAATTGTGAAGTAAAAACTTCCACTTGTCCCTAAAAACCTTACTTCCCAAATTCTTTCACAAAGAGTTTGCTATTTCAAACCAGAATTAACAAACCTCTGAAAATTTCTCTTCTCTGTCTGATATTACAATGTAAGTCTGGTCTCTTGCAAGCAGACAAGGAGAACATTTCTCTAAGGGGAACTGCAGCTCTCCCATACCTAAGAGTCAGTCCCACCAAGAGTCCCAACACAGAAAGATGGGAAATTTTCAAATGCCTCACTTTTTCCACTGTTCAGCTTTTCTTAGATTGTTATGTGGATTTTCATTAGGCTCCCAAGTTTGGAGAATTTTTATTATTGTTATAAACTTTGCTCGTGAAGTGGATTTTCTAATCCTTTCATGTCAGACGTTTGGCTAAATTCAAGCATAGAATCGGTTTGATATCTGACACACGGTCTCGTGGGAACCATATCCTGCCACTGACACAGGAATAGATGTTGTCATCAGATAGATCCATTCCTCCTCTATGCTTCTACCAGAGCTACCTGGTTTTAATAATGATGATATTTTCGGAAAACATCTGTGTTACCTCACCATGTGACTGAAGTTCAAGAGAACAAGCCACATGCTGCAAACATTTCTTGGAATTGCGAACTACTGTTCTATTCGGCATCCAGCTGGAGGTCAATA
Organism: Callaeas wilsoni; assembly: GCA_013398955.1. Classification (NCBI taxonomy): domain Eukaryota; kingdom Metazoa; phylum Chordata; class Aves; order Passeriformes; family Callaeidae; genus Callaeas; species Callaeas wilsoni. The sequence goes on along the minus strand of VWPU01003586.1, from coordinate 75,359 downwards.
TTCCCAAATACTCAGGAGTGTAGGTCAGCAAATGCCTGTCTTTCATCTAGAAAATCTGATTCCTATGTCAACAAGGCCAGGCAGGATTCATGACCATCTCTCTGCCATGTGTGGCTTTAGAATTCAGCTGACTATGAGGCATCTTCCTCTCAATGAGGGGGCTGATTAATATATGACAGAACCGTCACAGCTGAATGCAGAAGTTATTAATTACTCTGATTTTAGCCTATTTAGCAATATTCCCAGCAAATTGTGTAATGAATCTACTGTGTAAATGGGGACACAAAGGGGTGTCAGATCATCCCAACATTGACCAAGGCTGAATATTTTTTGAACTGACTATCTCCAGAACAATGACAAGATTATTCAGCTCGTTTAACAGAAAGCAAGAACAATCAACACTATTCTGGGAGAATCCAGAACTGTCCAGGACAGAACCCTACAGCAGCCTGCAAATTTCTAATTGACTGCTATTGAAATTCAGAAATGTTCTGTTTCCTAAATTATGACTCAGGGAAGGTCATGATTTAGCATCTGTCCTATTTCTGATCATCTCTTGGCACTGCCTAGACTTACACTCGGGCAGCATCTCCATGGAGTTTGTTTTCCTTTCAGTCACGTGCAAAGGAACAACAGGAACTTGGGACAGTATTATTGTTATTTCTGCATTCTTCTGCAACTCAATCTTCTTCCTATCTCCAAAGCTCTTTATAAAACAATGGATTTTCCAGTACATTAGGACTTGCCACTAGCCCAAGGATTTTCACTGCTCCTGGCAGTCCGCTGCATTGGCAGAGTTCCCTCTGCATCCTCGACCTGCTGCTGATTGATCCCCGTAATCCAATCCATTCTCAACAAGCCACTTCAGTGCCAATAAAAACAAGGGGTTTTGCTGATTTCTGGTTTCAGCTGCAGCTGTTGGAGCCACAAATCTAAAAAGAAATATTTTAAGTCTATTTGTGAAAAAATCTACTGGTAAAAAAAAAAAAAAGAGATCCATTGCTTTTATTCAGTTAAACTCAGGGAGAAAGTAATTACTGCTTCTTTTTATGCATTATGTCTTCTTTCTTATTTTATCCCTGTATACCTCTCTTGGTGTAATCGTGGTGATCCTTTCAGCAAATAGATGAGGAAATGTTACAACTGAATTTCCCCAGGGCTTTGGTATATGTAAGAATCAACAGTTTGCATAACATGAGTGCTGCAAACATTTCATAGACTTTAAATCTTTGGTTTAGAAGAGACTGTTCTAATCTGCCCTTTCTACAAAGCACCAGCCAAATAAAAATCCCATGTCATTCAAGATTTCTTGCACTATTATTGTAATTTTTATCTGAACTGAGAGGAAAAAAAACCCAAAACATTGCAATGCTAGCACCCATACACCAAACTAGAGACAATTTCCAATGTTTTCAGACACATTATTCCGGTTCTGCAATTACCTGCAAAACTGAAGTTCTGCATTTTATTTTTTGACTGAATTTGACAAGTTGCAGCTTCCAGTCATGGGATCTAGTAAGGGGTTTTGATGGTGTGGTTATTGTAGAGTAAAGCAGTTATTCCATGTTGTTAATAATAGAGAAAGTTTAGATAGTTTATAGATCAGATAATCTATTTCGGGAAAAGAGATTTTGGCTCAGGGAAGAGCCACCCCTTTCTCTCCCCTTTGTAAAGAATGTTCTCTTGATTCAGACCAACATGGTTGTTCTCATCTTTTCCATCCTTCCACACCTGCACTTCTGCTATTAATATCTGTGGCTTCATTGGTTTATATAAAATTGCTGACACAAATAAGGACTGTGATGGGATCTCCCAAAGCAGTAGTCATCCTTTGAAGACAGCATATTCCACAACCACTTTTAGCACTGTAAGTCATTAACAGAAAACTATCATAGGCTGTTCTTTCCTAAAAATAGTAATGCAGAGAAGTCTGCAATGGATAATTGAAAACTATGGAAAAATCTGTTCAAGCTATAAATTTTTCAGAGTTATTTGTGAATTACTTGGGTTCACTGCCGTAGTTAGTGGCTTTTGTGTAACGGTTTAGCTGTCCTTTTGTTTACAGCTGTTGTCTGCAATAGCTAATTTTACTAGTAAGGGCAAGGAGGCAGTAGGAATAGAAAGTATGGGCCAGAGAATTGTACTGGGAAAACTACGAGAGCCAGCAAAATTTTTTTCATGGAGCCTTATATGCTACATTTGGCACAGCACTGGTTTAATGAAATTTTATTGATTCCAAGGCAAGCTTCCAATGGAAATCTGCCCAGATTCCTGGGGGTCTCTGCTGGGCCCGAAGACCTTCGATGTGCTGATCCTTGGCTGTAGCCTTTCTGTTGATGGGTCTGTCCTACAGACAGGGGATCAGGAGAGCCCCAAAGAAGCTTCTCTGTAAAATGAAACATCTCTCAGCTATTGCAGACAACTGATGCTGCCATTTGCTCAGAAAATAAAGAGATGATAATTTCCCACAGCACTTGAGGGACTAGGGAACTTCTGGTGTATTAAGAATTAAAAGGAGAATAGTTCCAGATCTAATTTAGCCAAATATTTGGGGAGAGACGGGGAAAAAATGAAATCCTAACAAGGTGAAAAGCCATGTCCCTCAACATCAGTGTAGTTCAGAGAAACAATAACCCAAAGTATGGAAGAATATTTGCTGGGAAAAGGTAAAAAGACAGAGAACTGGTCACCCAAAGACACAAAAAGGACCACCTCAGGCAGGTTTCTCACAAAGGAGAGGATTTTTACCATTTTGCAGTGAGGAGGAATGGAGCTGTCTCTACCAGATATATTAGAGCAGAAGAGAAGGATATAATACTGCCTACTCAAGTTCACAGCCGAGAAGGTCTTTTAAACCATTGGGAAGCTTTCAAAAGAACACCTGTATCAGTAAAATAGTTAGTTTACAGTCTTGAATTACACTCAGTAGATGCCAGCTGTACCCATTCATGAACAGAAATTTATAGTAGAGATCTCAGGTTGCTCAGAGCAATTAATCACCAACAGCCACGTGTTCTCAAAGCCAGCAACTGCTAAGAAAGTTCTGTTGTTTTTAAAAACCAAAAACCTCTCAAGGGCCCAGCTTGAAGGGCTGGGACGTTGTTTTCCATTTGCATCTTTGGGATCCACCCAAGACTTAGTTCCCTCTGACCACAAAATAAATGTTTATTGGGTGGGGGAAAGGAACTCATCAGGTCACCCTGACCTCAACTACACAAGATTTCCTCTCTTATATTATATCAAGATTTAATTTCTTTAACCCCCTTCTGAAGCAAGATTAGTGTAATCAGAATGGGAAGAGAAGTGCATAACCAGAATAATGGAAATAACCTTCAATTTAATTTAATATCTTCTGTTTTCAAAGACTTAGGATTGGGGACAAGCCTTTGAACAGACATGACTGCATTGAGGTCTATGGTTATGCAATATAGTTTTATTGTAGCACTCCTACTAATCATTTCTCTAATGATATCTTTTCCATGTTGGGCTCAGAGGGACTTCTTTCTGCAGAACTCATGAAGTTTAAAAGAAAAATGTGAGTTCAGTTTCTTGGAGGATTGCTGTTGTCCTAAATTGAATTTTTCTCCTTGTGAAGAGTTTAATCCAACAGACAGTTAAGGGATATTGTGCTACTGTGGAGAAAGTCACCACAGCATGTAGTCATCACTTAACATGTAATTCTCAGTTCAGATGCATTTCATCATTAGCTGAGACACAAATTAAGGTTTACTCTTGCCTCCCGCCCCATGTGTAAACAGAAATGTTTTCATGAGATTTTTCATCCAAGCAGAGCATGTTTTCCTGCTAAGGGGTATTCAAATATTCCTTGTTCTGCTTCCAAGCCTCACAGAAAAAAAAAACAGCACAACAACCAAACACAACCACTACCACATAGTGCAGATCCAGTTCCAAGCTAAAACCCCACCTATTAAAATAAACAGCCACAAAGAAGCAGATCTCTCAAAGATTTTGCTTCTCACGTTTACTAGCGCCCATAGGAGCTCTCTATCAGAAAGCAGAGAAGCACGGGGTTGAGTAACATCCAATAAGAAAACATGTAAGTCTTCACAGCACTGGCTTCTGAGAGCTGGGAAGGGAAATCGACTGAAATGGGGTGTTCTTGGGCAGCCCTGTGTCACACAGCTCCCAGGGCAGGGTCACCTCTGCAGAGCACCAGCCACACCTACTCTGAACTCACATTTCCTTCATTCTCAAATGGGGTCAACTCCCATCACCTCTGTGACCTCGTAATCTTGTTTCTACCTTGTCTGTGCTTCTTTAAACTCCTGATTTAAAAAGCTCTTTAAACAGCTGCCCATTCTACAGCAGGGGAAGGGAAGTTAAGCAAATCTGAGGCTGGAGCAATGAAACAGCCACATGGGCATAACCACTTATTCCTGCCAGATTTTGAGAGGCAACACTGGCTTGCAGAGCTTGAGAGAAAGGGCAGCATTCCCATGGGCGATTCAGCAGAGCTGCAGGTTGGGTGGGTCAGGGAGCAGGAAGAGACAAATGTCAGACTAAACACTGGGTGCAAGGCTCCTCTGTGCTTGCACACTGGATTCTGCCCAGTTTCATGACAAAGATGGATCCACTACTCTGAAGAACTGAAGGTCGGAAGAACCCCAATTCTTTTAAGATCTGGAAGGGAAATACATTAATTTCAAACAATTTCTTTTATACCATTGCTGTGGCACAGTCAACTCCTAGCTGATGTGGATTCAAAAAAAGCCAACTTTGATGGAAACCACCTAAAAGTCCATAAAGGTTTCAGACCATTGCCTTGTGCAAACTGCAGACCATAGTCAAGCTTGGCTTAAAGTGCGGCTTATGCAGAGATGGAGAAGTGGATGAAATTAACTTGGAAGAGTTCCATCAGTTAGGCTGGAGATGCCCATTAATCATATCAGTCTGTACCAAAATCTAACAGGTTGCCTTTAGAGACTGTCCTCATAGATGTGATAGATGAGAATAATTAACAAAGGCAGGTGGTTTAGGCATAGACTCTAGGCCCCTACTGTTAGAGCACCACTGTCTTCAAGAGAGTTCCTTTAACACTTGAGGTGGAGAAAGATGGTTTTTATTTCTTTCCAATGAAAATTATGTTAGAAAACAATTCCAACACTGTTCTGCTGTTACAAAACATGAAACTTTGTGCCCAGTATTTAGTGAAGATGTGCTATGGAAAGAGCTCACAAACACTGGTGTAGAAGTTGTTATAAAGCTGACAATGTTACTGCAGTTCTGGGCCCTACAGTAATGTTTCCAAGGAGGCGACTGGCCATACAGCATGGCCCATCAGCACCATCTGTTTTATAGTAGAAAGTCCAACAGACTTCTCAATTCCTGGTTCAGTGAAGCCTATGATTTCCATGTCCTCTGTGCTCTGGCAATCCCACTTCTCTTCCTCCTGAAACTCACATCTTCACCTCTGCCTTTATTACTTTTTATGTTTTCTTCTTTCATACTAATTTCTCCCTCATCTTGTGTTGTTTCCTGTAGGTAATGAGCAATGCACAATCTCCAAAACCAGATCCCATGGTGGTGCAAAGTCAGCCTCATGCTTAGCTTCTAGATGGATTAATTAGTCTGATCCAGTCACATCACTTATTAGAATACCAGTGCCCAAGCCTCACAGTCTATGCCATAGTCAGTATATCTATGTAGTGTTGCTTTGTACGGTGTGGCTGTATTTAATTAGGCCAAAATATTCAGCCTTCTAAATCTGCAGCCAGGGTCGGGGTGAATTTAATTTATCTGCCACCTCAGAGAAGTTGATATCGTTCACAGCTTCAAATTTCAGTTGAAGAGCAAGAACAGAAGCTGCTTAGGAGAAATTGCTTGAAAAGTAGAAATCAGGGAGAAGCAATGGGGCACAGGAGAAGAGAGCAGGGTCATGGGATGGAGTAGGTTTAGGTATTGCTGCCTATGTTGAAAATGACAACATAATGCACGTCACGTGATTCAGAGATGGGGCCATTTCTTGAAAATCAGAAGCTAATTTATGCAGCCCTACACTGCAAAAATCAATCTTTCACCTTTCCTTGGAAAAAAAATCCCCACGCACTATGATTTATGGCAGAGGAAGACAATCTTAGATTTTCTTTGACTTCATGCAAGTACTGTTTCCACATGTCTAATGTACTGCCTGCAGCTATGCTTCTCATGGAAGATGAGTGTGTGTGTCAGCACTGTCCCTAACAGACTTAGACACACTGATGAGTTTTTCTTATGTTATCAGCTTTTTCATTTTTTTAATTGCTATTTCTTGTTTTTCTCTTTTAATCCATTTATTGCATTTGCTCTTTCCATCTGAGTGCAGTTTAATTTGCACTGATTTAAGATGCTTGGACACTTTTTGATGATAAATATGTCTAGTGAAATATCCAGGAAGAGTGACTTAGCTTTGTGGCAGGAGCTATGAATGCTCTGAGTTTGACCCCAAGGTCAAGAATAAAGTCCTTAATTGTAGTCAATTGCATCCTTGATCTTTCTACTGTGCTGGCCCACAAAAGGGCAAATGATGACAACTCTGATGATTTTTGTACTGTAAATAAGCCCATATTTGTGGACATTTATAAAGTATTCATTCATTGCCATTTTGTCAAGATGGAATCACACAGACCAGCAGGATTTGTAATATAGGTGCATGAATGGCCTTCCAGTAGCACTAATAAAAGTAACATTTTGCAAATCCTCTCTGTGAATCTGAAAGCAGACGTAATCACTGCTGGTCACTCCTGATCTGGAATGGGTTTGACCTGCTGACCTCAGGGTGAAAGGCTCTGTACTGCATTACCATTCCCAAGGGCTCTCTGACTCTCTCTGAGGTTGCTTTTTTTATTATTTTGTAGTTAACCTCAAGACAGCATCACCAACAATGGATAACATCTGCAAAACACTGGCTATCTGAGCATTTTCTTGCTTTGCAACTAATCATTGGCACCCAATGAATCTGAATGTTAAAAAGAAATTGCATGTCCAAATACTCACTGCAGAAATAGTGAAATCAGAATGGGGGGAAAAAGCCCTTAATAGCTCCTTCCTGCCACTGGTGTATTTTTCATTTATTCATATGGTCTTGACATTTCATTTCAAGTAATGGAAGATGTAATGATTTAAGGGGAATAATCCAAATTTGTTCCTTTTATCAAGAGAGAATCCATCAACCAACTGCCCTCAAGAAATAGATGGACATCAAGAAAGTTTTCATTACTTCTAGGTTCTGTCTTTTACCACTCATTCAGCTGTTCAGGTGCTTCACTCATCCATGTGGATGCCATCCCTTGTAGAATCCTGATGTATAAAATACTGCCCAAACTTACAAAAGTCTTAACCTCACTAAAAACAATTGCAGAATGCAACAGAACTATCCTTTACATATCAACCACCTTCTGTCACTGGCAAAAACTATTTAAACACCCCCTGCATTCTGCCAGGAGGATGTGACCTCACTGGGGAGTTAGCCACAGCAGGAATCCAAAAAGATCCTTTTTCAGCGACACCAGGAGGACCATCCTGGATTTATATGGATCTCCACCCACAGCAGACCTGATCCCTGGAAGCCATATTTTCCCCTGCTAACAATGACTCTTTATAAATTCTGATTATTTGGGAAGCTCTGCTTATGTACCTCTGTATACAAATGTCAAATAAGCACTTAATGAGCATGAACTGATCTCACATTGAACTGTCCATCTCACAAGCATCAACATGTCCAAGAAAGGAAACTCATTTGTTCATTCCCAGCAGTACTTTGGGATACAGCCTTCACAAGCAGTGGGAATTAGACATGAGGAAGCAGCAAGATATTTTCCCAATTACATATTCACCCATCAATCACAGTTCTCTTTGAAACCTGGCTACTGGCCACTGGTTCCTGCTGGGAAAATGCTAGAAATGCAAGAAAAAGGGACATTTTTCCTTTTGTGCCAAATTTCAATATAGAGTTAACTTGAAGCTGTAAGTAGCACAGCCCAGATCCTCTCTCGCAGATCTCTGAGAGGAGACCCATTGTGGAATTTCACAGCTGGATCTCAGCATCTCAGTCTGCTCCATGGTTTGACATTTTGGACATGTTTCACCATTGTTTCCCCAAATTTCCATCTCCAACTTTATTAAAAGAATAAATTTAAAAGAAATTCCGTGCATTGGAGAGTGTGTTCTGGTAAATTTCTTTTCCCCGTTACAACAAGATGCCAAGCAATAGAGACTGAGGCTGGACACATTACTATAGATATGGTATAGAAGAACAAAATAGATTTAGAGAAAACTCCAGCTGATTGAGCCAGCTGGCATTTTCAGGTCCATATTTCTAGGACTTCATAAAACAGTCTGGTTCTTTTGGAGAAGAAGCTGACTCTGGGGTGGTCATTTTTTTGTGGTAGTAAAGGCAAAAGCAAATATCACTACCTCTTGGGTGAATGAAACTGCTCCAAGGGACACAAAGCCAAGGGTACTGTGGGCAGACTTGGTGTATGCCCAAGCTCTGATCTCCTTTCTGTCACTGAGGAACCAGGAGGAGACCAGGCCACAAGTCGTATGGGAAAATATGACCCCAGGAAGCAGAAAAACCAAAATACTCAAGACAGAAGAATGTTTCTGTGGAAATTAGGAATACACATTGTGAGGATGACAACTTCTAAAATGGCCCCAAACCAACATTTTAGAGCAGCCAGATGTTGAGTCTGCAGGCGGAGAATCTCTCTAGGGTAATTCTAGCTCATAGGCAGAGATTTTCCCCTAAATTCCTTGCTTTGCTTTTCCACTTTGAAGGTTTATTCTGTCTGACAATGTCTCTTTTTTGCACTTACTTGTTACTTAGACACAATGACTTTGGAGCAGGTGAATTTCCACACTCCATATTTATCATTCAGACATCCACATGGTGCTGGGCTCAGTGGTAAATCTGGCAAGAGGAGGAATTTGAAGGAAGATTGAAAGCCAGCCTTGAAAAACCCTCTCTCATATGACAGATATTGATCATTCACGATGCAAACAATTTTCCACTAATGTCAAACACAAGGAATTCTCTGTATTCCTTCCCATATCATCATCATGTAGACATAAGGAGCTCTGAAAATCAATTATTAGGCTTTCTGGAGAAAGGAGTAAGAAAAAAAAAAAGGAAATAAAGAAGTTGGCATTGAAGTTGACTGTGCTCTCTTCAAAGCCCTGGACCAGCTCTGACTATCTCCTGAAAAATCTGCACTCTCTCAGTGGAATGGAATTTCCCAATATGCCATGGCCATGGCACCCACTTCTCTGCAGCAGCTATAAATTTCCTGCAGGTCACTGGACTCTGTAAAAGGAGAAAAAGTTACCCAAGTGTTCTTGGACTGGGCCTGGAGTGGAGGAGAGGGACAGAAAGGCATGTCCCATCCAAAGAAAACTCTGCCTGACTTTAGACTGCTAATAGCTCAGTGGGAAAGTCTGTTTAACTGTGCACATCCTTCAGAGGTTTCTGGGATGTTACCTGTTAGACCCTCACCTAGAACACATTTCCTCAGCTTTTGAAGGCTTGCTTGTCTGCAGGGTGACTGCCAAGCAAAGAAATTAACATTACGGAGCAAAGAAACCCAGTGGCAGCTGTGCATCAGGTCCCAATTAAGACATCAAACTAAACCCTTCAGCCCTAGCTCTCAAACATCCTTGTGTATAATATTTCCCATGAGGCTAGAATTCTTTTGCAAGGTTTTTGCTGCCTTTAATGTATAGCATCAGTGTTCAGTAAGCTCTCAGGGCATTCATGTTGCTGTGTGAGACAGCAGGGTGTGTTTTTTCACCCCCACACCTCCAAATAAAATATAAGGACATGCCCTGTGTTATGCCATGACTTGACTTGGACCAGGGAGCAGATCCCAACTGTTTGGCATGATGCTGCCATCAAATTTGAATTTGCCATAGAGTCATGCTGGTTCTGAGCATTCTAATGTCCTAAATCCTAAATATAGCCCCTAATTGTCTAATAGTTATTTAATGCATTGCACATGCAATCAAAAGGGAATTCAACTGCCAGGATCACTCTGCCCTAAGAAGGGGTGGAGAGAGAAGTTCATTGTATGAGAGGATGAGAAATATGTGAGGTAGAAGTGTACTTGCTGTGGCTTTGAGTGACAACAACCTGATTTTGTTTAAGACACTTCCTGTATAATTCATTTGTGAACCAGCACACTTTGGACAAAATAACCACTTCAGTTCAAAGACGAAGTATAAACCAAGATCTCTCCATCACAGTATCTGATTTCGGCTCAGGTCCCAAGGAATATTTTGCCCTGATGTCAGTGAAAGCCTCATCTGTACATCCCCTGCATTATTGTAGAAAACCTTGTATTCCCTACCATTTTTCTGCAGGCTCTCAAAAACATGGTCATAGAATCACTGCAGAGTCTCACCATGAGTGCAAAGTGCCTGTCTTACTAGAGGAGTGAAATCATACATTGCTCCCTGCTGAGAGAACCTAAGTCACTCAGCTGTCCTCACTAAAAATTAACTGAATAATCCTGCAGATCACTTAAAATTCCTCTCGCTGTACACTTATGAGACAGCCCTGCTGTGAACGGGAGCAGCATGCCCAGAGTCATCTCCCACTGCTCCGCAACACAGAACAGATTTGGTTTGAAAATAACAGCAGTAGGAACATCTACGCTGCCAAATAGCTGAGCTCCCTGGTTTATTGTCAGATCCTGATTCTTCAGTTGTGTATGGTGCTTTCCCTTAGGATCCCTTTGGGATTGGACTAGCTAATTCCTTCAGAAAAACCTCAGTGCATCTCTAGAAGCAGCTTGTCGCAGCAACTCCTGCCATTAAGAAAGTAGGAGCACGCTGTCCAGCTCCCTGAACACTCTCCAGGGAAACCTTATGCTCATTCCAAGCCCCAAGATGAAACATCCTTAATGAAAAAACATGGCGACTGTTACTGGGTACCATACAATCTGTAGCTTTCTTCATGCAAAAATACCTGAAATAAGCAAATAAAGGAATTGTTGTATCTCAAAGTTATAGAGATGTTATATGTAACTCAGAAGAGGCCAAGAAACCATTGTGAAGCACTGGACAAGGCTGACTGACTTTGAAGAAAGATAGATTTGAGCTTGGTGGATGTAAAACATTTTCCCTCTCAAGTGCCAGGAGTCACTCCTTGGAGTGAAAGCCTTTAGAAGCAGAGATGTAACTGAAGAAAAGCCTAGGAGGACCATGATTCCGCCAGTCTTAGTGCCCACTAGTAGGTTTCCTATAAACAGTACTTCTGATGGAGAACAGATACGAGTTCATCATTGCATGGGCACACAACAGGATGTTTAACCTGGCAGTATGCCAACTTTGAGAAAACAGACAAAGCCTGAATCAGAATAATGTTAGATAGGGTCTAACATGATTTATCTGCTCCATTTTGTCGCACCATCTGCTTGGACAAAATCCTTTCTCTGGCTTTCTTTGAATTAACAGAGAGAACTTGTTTGGTTTTTTTTTCAGTGCCCAACATGACAAGAAAAACCCAGGATTCCATTTGGAGACATAGCTGAAAGAACTTTCTTTTAAAATCCAGAATTTAGAGAAAGTACTTGAGCCACATAAGTCTAAGTTTCTGTGTAACATCATGTGCACAATTCCCCTGCCATTACTGAAAAGGCATTGAAAAGCTTTCCCAGGGAAAGTTAGCTATCCAAAGCAGGGGATGACAGGGCAAAATGGCTCTTTCAGAACTAGACTAAGGTTGTGAATGACAAAAGTTGTATGGAAATTTGCACAGTGTTGTAGCCAAAAATGAAGAAGAAACACCCTCCAGGATTTGGGGTAGATTGATGTTGAGAGGAGGTCTTAGCACTCCTGGTTTCTGGCTGCAAATTGAAGTGTCGACAGTTGGAATTAACTTTTAAACACAAGCATGATAGCAAAATGTGATCTCTGGACATAATTGTTCTCCATAACACAAGCATGTATTTCTAGAAGCAGCAGAACTTGTGAAGCCTGGTTTCCTACAGATGAACATATAAGGCTAAATTTCTTTGCTGTCTAACAAGAGTAAATTTGTGCTGTAAATTGTCTGATGTTATGCAGCCTCTGATTTCCATGACATTTCTAGGCACTTGATATTTTTGGAAAGAGCACTCAACTGTTACAGTTGTGGTTAAAATAAATCAGCAGATTTTAACACCGTTGGGGCAGGCAGGGGGGCAGGAGGGGATGGCAGAGAAAAACAGCCATATGGAGCAGTAATGTCATATTTCTCACTTCCTTAGGAAACCAGCCTGAAAAGATAAAGATGGCAGAGCCCTACCACACTCTGCTGGAGTGGAGTTTTAATTGGTGGGATGAGTGTCAGGAAAACCCCCTTTCTAAAGAATTGCAGGAGAAAGAGCTTATTGCTCTGAGTCATCTCTACACAGGCCGTTAAACTACACAACAGGTAACACCTTTGTTGGAGGCAGAATAAGGAAAAGATGAATTCCTCTTAAAATGCAAGTCAGATGATGAGGATGAAGTTTTAGAATGGATAACTCCCCTTTTCAACATGGGATTCAGGGAAAATTAGTGGTTCTGAGTATGATGTAAGGTTTACCCATCAAGTTACTTCCTAGGGTGAAACATATTACCAAATTGGAACAGTTAAGGAAAGGCCCCGGCATATACTTTCATAATCTGATTTATATTCTCTTTTATCTCAGACTCTACCTCTCCAAGTAATCATTTGACAAACCTACTGAGAAGACAAAAAAGGAAGACAGGAATTGGAATACTCCTGAAATTGTCACCGCAAGACACACATTAGTAATTTACCTGGCAACGCTTTCCTAGGGAGCTCTTTGGTTTGAAGAGAAGAAAACAAAACAAAATCAACCTCAGACAGTAGGGGTTTTATCAATAAGTTAACAGTAAGATATATATCAGAGGCTTGTAAACTGGCTCGGTAAAATTAAGTTGTGACTTACAGTCCAACCTGAATTTGCATACATTTTTCAAGGATTAAATTTCCCCAATTCAAGCAAAATAAAAAACCATTAGGAGCAACAAATGATTCCTAGCATTGCAGAATACTTGTAAGTGTGATGTGAGCAGTATTAATTGGTCAAGCACAACAACAGCTCCATAATCATATTGATAATATTAGTTTCTTTACTTTCATATTTCATGATATCTGTCTGTGAATGCTGGACATTCACATGACATTTAGGAGACCTTGCTGTAGGGTTCTGTCTGATTTTTAAGCTTCTTTTCTTTTAAGACTCTGGTCTGGGTGAGCTGCTGAATCTCAGGGCCTCTTTTGAGCACCCTTACAATGCAAATGTGGTTGTCGAGCTCTACCTTCTTGTGGTTCAACTGCTTATCCCCAAGCTCAGTCCTGACCCTGAAACATCTTAAGCATTTTCTTTCCCTAATCAAAGGAGGGAGTTCAGCTCTGAAAAGAGCAAACGAACACAAAAAGGTTTCACACAGACTTTCTACACACTGGCACTTTAACCTCAAAACATAAAAAAGATTACAAATTACTAGAAAGGAAAATCACGAGATTGTTTCATCCTTTCCTTGGAAGTCCTTGGAAAAGTCAGCCATTGTGCCAGGGGACAGGGCGAGCAGCAAGACAGCTGCTAGCTGTCTCATTTATCACCCATTTATCACCCAAATGACGCTTTGATCAGCCTCTACAGGGATCACAAACTCCTGCCAGGAGATTTTATTTCCACAGAAACCATCATGTCAATTCCCATGCTGCCCAGCACTCCTTGGCAGCTCCTACCTCACTGTTGTGGGATTGCTCCCACTGTTTGGTGTCAGCAGTGGATCACTTATGCCAATGCCATCCTGGTGCCAGCACCTGTGGTGTCTGTATGCCAAGAGGAGCAGGGGGAAAGCAAAGATCAGGATTCAAGTCAACAGAAGACACGTGGACTATGAGTGTTGCACACTTCTTCCATTCTAACAGCATTACTCCTGAGTGGAACCCCAATCTACTCCCAAATCATTTGCTGGGGAATGATTCAGATATAAACGGGCAGAGCTCTATTTTTGCAGGTGGGAGAAGAAAAGGGACAACCAACAGGAAATCAGGAGGGGGAAATGAGGTCACAAGGAGCTTGTTGGTCCAGTCAATGATTTCCCATCTGCCTGTGCCTGCTGTACCTGCCAGCCTAATACTGCTAAAAGCACTGTCAAACCCCCTTCGAGCTGTCACCTGAACTGGTCTGGGTCCAGTCTCAGAGCCAGTTCACTCCTTAACAGAAGGAGTAAGAAATAGGACTGAGGGCGAGGTACTGACTGATCTCTGGCTCTCTGACTTCTGGCTGAGAGGTAGGTGGGAATCTTCCAGGGAAATTCCTGGGAGCAGCCCAGCTCATTTCTTAGACCAAAGAGGTCCAATTTGGAACTAGCGTTTTTTTTAAAGCCAAATGTGCTTGGTGAAAGGACCATCTTTTCCTTCTCTCAGAGCATCCTGCCTCTGACCCCATGCCACTGCCATACTTCAAACACCGCCAAACACATTCTGCCATCTTCTCTCCTCTTGGGAGAAGTTCCCAATTTTTCAATTCAGCCTTGCTGGCTTGCTATTTCCCTGGAAAAAACTTGGGAAAACACAAACAATGCATAGCTTTTTGATGAGGTGAGATAACATTGGTTCCAGGGAGATTTCAGCAAAATGCTGTGTTTGACATCAATGAAGCCCAGGCAGAAAGTGTTCTGCATTGACTTCTAAGGCTCCTTTTTGGCTGATCTAGACCTTATCCCACACAGCTGTCCATGAATTTGCCTATGCTACGAAGCACAATCCTTCAATTGCCTAAATGCATATTTACACAATGTTCACAAATCTGTTATGCTGAAAAAGATCTATCTATCCTTTAATTAGCCAACACAGTCAACCACCTTCATTGGGATCCTGCCCAAGTTTATTTAAGAGGAGGAAAAAGTTATTATGAAAATTACCACAGCATTTTTTTTTTCTTTTTGCAATGAAGCATTTTTGTATCAATGCATAAACCACAAGAATGATCATCAGTTTAATCGTTTCCTGCGGCTGAGCCCTTTCAAGTTCAGCTGTCAGGAGGATGGGTGGGGACCCCGCTTGGAGAAGTGAGAATAAGTCCCTTTCACAACACCCCCTGAGGCAGACAAAGATCAGAACTACTCTGGGACAATTTGCTTCACCTCCACATGTTGTAGGCAGGTCTCAGCCTTCAGCACTCAGTGGCAGCAGCATGTGCTGAAGAAAAGCCATTTTTTAGCAGGTTGACACCTCTGAAAAAGGGAACATGATGTTCTGTGATCTGCAGGTGAGCAGAAAAACATTACACCTGGATTTGTGCTGTTGCCCTGAGTGCTGAATCCTTTGCATAACTCACAGAAAGTGGTGTTATGTGGGCAATGAGCATATAGAAGAGAGCTGTAAAGCAATGGTTTTCTACATGTGTTACTGTTAGGGATTCTTTGATGGAAGTTACATAACACAAAATGTGAAGCCCTTCTAAAAAACAGGGGGATTTTTTGTTTTTTTTTCTTCCAGAAAAGTTGCTTTTGTTGGATTGGATACACATATAATCACTTTCTATATTGCAAATGTTAATTGAAAGTATGTAATAAACGATAAATTCTTGGGGATGAGGGAAGGAATTGTGCTGGTGAAATGGGATATTTACTCTTCATCTTCCAATATGATAAATTACTCCTTTCTGATGAAGGCTTTGGATGCTTGGGAACTTGGATAGCAAAGTCTCTTCCAGCAGGATCTTCTGCTGGCCACGCAAAGACTCTCATCTACCAGCTATCATGAATGGCTTCTAATCTTGTCTACAACTTGCTTCCACTTTTCTTTGCAAAACCATATATTTTTTTAAATATTTGAAAAAAAATTATGGAGTGTTCTTATTGAAAACCAGTGGCTGGATTTAGGGCATTGTGATTTTTTTAAAAACTTCAAACATACATTTCAGCTTTGAAGATGTTTCAGCACTGGCACGCCTTCTTCTTTACCTCGGAGATTTTTACAGGGGATCTGGACAGAAATGAACATTTTCTCACGTTTTCTCATAAAAAACAAATGGCAAGTAAAATTCCAAGCCACTAGAAGTTGAGGTTCCTGATTTTCAAGTTGCTCATTTTCAGAGGTATGAGCGGAGCTGATGTCAGTGATCTGAAATTAAAGCCCACTTTTTCAGATGTCCACATGAACTAACCCATACTTTATTATACCACGTGACAGTAATATTTGCCCAATATAACTGACATTAACATTGCACAAATATGTTCAATCCACACTGAGAGAGAGATATGGAGGGAAAAAGTCCATTAAAAATCAAAATAATGAATTAGAAGCTCAGACAAATCAGAATGAATGATACCAGGAGTGAACATGTGGCAGAGAAAACATGATTTTATTGCAAGAGAACCTCGTGATTTGGTATTTTTAATTTTTTATGTAAGATCAGGAGTTCATTTTGTGTTGCCTGGGGTGCCAGGAGGCCAGGACACTCTCTTGTGGTGAAGTTCACAGGTGTTCTGCCTCTGTCTCCTCTCACATACATTGCCATGGAAGCCAAATGCTTCTCCAAAGTATGCAGCATGTACAGAATAGCCTGTCCATCCCTGCTCCTCACATACAGAATGACCTTGAGTGAAAATCCCTGCACTGCCCTCACCACGGCTCCTCGAGCTCCTCCTTAGCAATGCCTACAGGAAAGGTAAGTCATGGTGTAGTGGCCAGCAGTTTAAAGAAGTTCTGAGATCATTTGATGGAAGGATGACAACAGAACCTGCATTTGAAATAAATTTTCAAACACCTTTTTGTTTTTTCTACTTCTCTGTTCTCTAAGCTATAAACAGGGCTTCCTTTTTGGTCTGTGTAATAAAAAGGAAAAGTAAAAGGCCCTTTGGTAAAATCTCTTATTGGTACCCTAGCATCTTACTTTAATGAACAATGCAAATTTTAAATAATCACAGATCTTTACTCATTACTTAGATTAAGCATTACCACAATCAAATTGAATTTGAGTTATTGCTGTAGAAATAGTCTTTCAGGTTTGGTAGGAACAGGGACAGAGATCTGTCTTTTTTCCATTCTGTTAGACAGAATCTTTCAACCTTTTCCTGCCTCAAGACTGAATAATTTTCCAGTAAGGATGAAGAATGTTCAGAACTTTCACACGTGGGACCCTGCATCACAATATATCTGCTCCACAGGCTGAAGATCACTGACCTGCATGGTCTTCCCCTGCATCTCTGCACACACAAGCCCCCAAAGTTGAAGCCAGCACCATAAGGAGTGTGATGCTGAGACACCAATTTCCAGTACTGGAAGTGCCATGCTCTTCTATCTGATGGGTGGGTGAAAACTATGCCAGAGAGCGCTTTAGAACTCCAGAGTGGCCCAAAATGTGGAGGCCACAAAGACAGTTCAAGGTTTATCAGTGAGTACTGTTCCTGTATGGGTAGGGTTTGAGCTTCCAGAGGGGAGCACCATAGGGAAGGCAGCTCTCAGCAGCTGAACATACGGGGGTTTATTGTATTTGTTCTTCTCGTTTCAGGTCAGCAAAGCTGAGTTCTTTTGGGGAAATCCTGTCATCTGCAGAAAGTGAGACAAAACCAGATCTCCCTTTCTCTCACTTACCACAGAAGCATGGCAGACATGGTCCAATGCTCTGGCACTGGAGCAGATACTGAAAACTAATTAATTGCAACATGATGGGGATTTGCCAGAAAAATCTGTTCCAATTAAAATCTGTCAACACAAATTTTCAAAGGAGCAATGATGATTACAGTTGCACATTGGGTGGAGCTAAAAAGCATGTTACCTGTATCCCCTGAACATGATTTTACAGTTACTGACTTGCTGTGGTCCCAGTAAACAACTGAGATCCTGTTGTGGCACGTACTTTCCAAAGAGATGATGCAGATTGTTCCTGCTCTGAAGAGATGGGGTCTATTCACATTTTACACTAAAGTCTCCCCCTCTTCTTAGAGAGATCTTCTTCCTGTTCTTGAACTAGCAAACACACCCTCCTTTGCTATGCATCCAGCCCTGAGAGGGATTACATGCCAAGCAGATTATGATGTATAGGAATACCAAAATCACACCACAGAGCAGTGACACATGAGTCTGGCGTGTTTAGGAGAGAGGCAGAGGTTTGTAACAAGGAAGGGAAGGTCCCCTCCTGTAGGAGTTCACACACAGGTAACACTTAACCCACCAGGTCTAATGCACTGCATCAAATTTTCTGCTGTATCAGCTGAATCTCTTCCCACATCGTTTTGTCTTGTTGATTCCATAAGTTGCCCAAGAATCTTAATATTTAAATTTCTAAAATCATACATATCACACGTACTCCCCTTTCACTTATCTCCTGTCAGTATGACAAGCCAGGCCACTGAGCAATTAAAGGAAAGGTATCTTTAGATGAATTAAGGTGTTGAGAGTTTCAGGCCCCCATTTTAAGAACTCCTCTTGGAGTAGAGGAATTCAGATTTTATGCACAGTTGCGAGCACATTTATAGAATATCCTTAGTTGGAAGGGGCCCACAAGGATCATTGAAGTCCAACTCCCTATTCCTGTTTCTGCCTCTCAGTGAGCCCCCAGTACATCTCGGACCTAACCTGCACCCTCCAGAGGAGATGTTTGGCTGCCCCCAGCACACTCCAGTTCTCTTTCCCCACTCATATTTCTGTTGCTCTTCAAGAAACTCTGGGACAGGACTTGAAAGAATGCAAGTGCTTCACTATCAGCTGCAGTCCAGAAACTCACATTTTGGGATTATGAGCCTGCACTGTTCCACAGAGCAGCCTAACTCTGCTGGCATGGAGTCAGGGATAAAACTATCATTGGCTTCCACAGAAGCCAAGCCAGGCCAAAGCAGGGAGCAAAGCACACTTGAACACTTCACCTGCAAGGTCTTCTGGCCATCAGCAGTTTATGGCAGCACTTCATCCCTGTCTGGTTGCCGTGTGTGAGGCTGGGGTTGGAACTGACTTTACTCTGACTCACTTTTTCCATATAATTCCCCTAAAAACAGAGATCTATTACAGAATTAACGAACGTTTTGCAGATAGAAAAACCCAACCGAACAAATCTATGATGAGAAACAAAATATTGCACATATGAATCACTATGAGGTTGAAACACAGAAACTTCCATATCAGCCTAAATAATGGGAAACATTCAGTTTAATTGAGGTATGTCCTTTTAGATAGTGCAGGCAAATGGGGTATCTGGTTATTGTTAGTGATGAGAGGAGGGTGGGGAGGGGCTGGGAGTCTCAAAGCACCTCCAGAAAGCATCCAAGAGACAGGATCTCTGCAACAGCCAGTTGCTCAATGTGTGCTCTGCAGGCTGGACAGATGAGTATGCACACAGCTTTCTTGAGCTTGGGTTCCTTCCAAAATCAAAAATTGAATCCACCTGAGGTAGGCAGACCCACAAATCACCTTATATTGCATGACATGATGGACAGATGTTCTTCTGTTGCATTGAACTGCACAAATGGGACATGTTCTTCTCAGGTCAGGCTCCCAGGTGAATGCCTGGCACATGGAACTGCCTTCTTGCCTTTCCTGGGGGAAGACCAAAGGTGAAAAGGCCAGGCACTGTGGGCTTGCCAACAGGCAACCAACCAGAAGGTCCCAAAGGTACTGAGAGCATTGAGCCACACCTAAAATATCCCTTGTGTTGTGTCATTTGGACTCTAAGATACGGAAGCAGGGAAATGTCCATTGATAGATGTTCAGGCAGCAAGGACTGAAGCATGAGAACCCAAGTCTATCCCGCCATGAGGCTGTACACAAACTACAAAAATACAGTATCCACTCCTTTCCCATTTCCTGTGATCTGAATTGCTGCACGTAAGAGCACTTTGGAGGCCAGATGAGCACAGCTGTGCTCACAGCAGTTGAGACAGAAGTTTCCACTGAGACATAACAATGTTTGTAGTTGCTTTTGTGCCCACCTCCCACCTGGACACTGCTCCCCAGCCTGTGGAGCACAGGGGACAGCATTCCATCAGGCATCCTGCTGCAAGGACATGTCCAACCTCATCCCTACAGCACAGCAGTGACCATCGGGCATCCATTCTCCATCCCCCAATTAGCAAATTGCCTTCTAGAAGCTCAAAAATACACCCATCACAGTAAAGCAGAAAGGCTTTACATTAATAATCTGGGGGAGCCTTTTGAGCAGCAGGGGTATTCTCATCAGCAAAAGACAATTTTTCATGTAATAATTCTACAGTCTTATCCTCCTAGCAGAGAGCTCTGGTGAGTGATTTTAAATATTTAAATTATTGCTCTCTTTAACTCCTCTCGCTTCAGAGATGAAAGACAGCACCTATGTAAACAAGCTCTCTGAATGTGGTGATGTATTTAAATTGTCCTTCTTCCTTATATTTCATCCCACACCAAAATGCTATGGAGCACTAGGAGCATCCTCACTCACAGAACTCACGACAAAGCCTTAGCGATGCTCATGATTTGAGGGTGATTGGTTTCTCCCGGAGCAGGGGCTTTAATTTTGCTTTCTCTAGAGAATTATGGTCAGGACCGTAAACTGGCATGTCAGTGTTATGAAGTTTCAGATGATGAACTAGGGCACTGGACATGCTTCTAACACTTTTATCAAAACTTTGAACTTGCATTTTATGTTGTCCAGCTTCTTGAGCCCAGCCTGAGGTCTTTCATTGGATGATCAGAATTGCATGAAATGTTTCCCAGTGCACTACACCAGCTGGCGCCAGGCCGCCTGAAACACGGATTTGCAGAGACAATTTGGTATTTCCTTACCTGCTTTCACATGTAGAAGAAATCTTTGAATTTCTGCACAACCAGGATTTGCATATGCAAATGCAAGTTCCTGTCATCTATTGGTTTGAAAGAAGGATCCCTGAACATTGCAGTATATATCCTTCAGAGAGATAAGATGTTCCTAAAATCTCGAGAAATAAGGCAGCCCAAGCCAAGATAGAGGAAGACTTTGGAGAATTTATCCTCCCTGTTGATGTGTTTCTAAAACTGTTGGTACAAGCGTCTCCCACCAAAATGGAACATGGCACTCAGGCAAATTGGGCTCTCTTGCTTGTCTGACTTCTTCAGCAAGGGCACCCCTCAGATCCTCCTGGGTGTGGATGTGGGTGCACGGAACACCCTGGAACAGAACAAGGAGGAAAACGCATTTCCAGTGGAGAGAGACAAGTGAGGAAACTGACCTTCATGGAGAGCTTTGCAGAACACCAGGCTGGTGCTACCAGCTTGAACCTAACCTTCATCACCCAAAACTTAATGAAAACATCTCATCTTATCCACAGAGGAACTCACAAATAAAAGATTGAAAAACAAACAAACAAACAAACAAACAAACAAAACCCCAAAACCCCCTGTTCCCATAAAACTGTTAATGTTTAAATTTTAGGCACATTGGAAACATTTTTTAGATATTTTTTCTCCTTGCATATTTTTTAGAAAAAAGAAAAGGCAAAGGTTGGTTTGTTTAACTTATAGATCTTCTGTCTGAAATGTTGAAAAATCCATCTCAGTTCTGAGTTCTACACTGAAACTCAATCATGCTTTACAGATTTACATAATTGCGGTATTTTATATTTGTTCAATATTGTACATTCATATTGGCACAGAGGATTTGCTAAAGGTATGTGGAGACTGAATCACCAAATACCTTTAGCCTGCACTCTGCACATTGCATTAACTAAAAGGAAGACACAACTCAAACAGCTGATTTATAAATTCCCAACAAAATGCAGGTTTTGGTTAGGCATTGCTGACTTTTCTGGAGATGCTCAAGAGAGAACACCTATTAGTTGTACTTTTTTTTTTCTTCTTCTTCTTCCAAGTTGGAGGAGACCTTCAAGATCATCGAGTCCAATCTCTGTCACAACACCTCAACTAAACTAAACCATGGCACTGAGTGCCACATCCAATCTCTTTTTAAATACGTCCATGGATGGTGATTCCACCAACTCCCTGGGTAGACCATTCCAATATTTATTCTAGTTGTGTGATATTTCACTACTCTGCTAAGTTTAAAATCCTGCCATGACAATCTGTCATCTCTGGAAGCATACAGTAAATTAATTTGCCAAAGAAGGAGAGAAACAAGTTTTTTAAAAAATTGTAAGTTTGATTAAAATTCAAACTGAAATGTCATTTCCAAAAGATCATTCTTTTGAAGATCACATTTCCTTCTTCCTGAAGAGCAGTTTGGTTTTTAAATGGATATAAACCGCTTTATATTAACTCCAAATATTACTATTGTTTGGTGAAACAACAGTTTTCCTTGTGGATTGATGGCAACAATTTTAGAGCAATTATTTGATTTCTTGATTGGTCGAAAAACAGTAATTATTTTCTGATTCTCATTTATGATAGCAAGCATTCAAGCAGATAGTCAACATTTTCAAGGTCAGATCAGAAGTTGTATTAGCACATTCCTGCTTTCAAGTTAAGCACGTGCTTAAGTGCCTTTCTAGGCTGAGACCTGACACCTGTTTAAATCAAAACACAGCTCCACTGAACTCAGTGGTGCTGCATCTGTATGTGAGCAGGATATGTGAGAAGAAAATGAGACCCATATGGCCTTGAAAAAATCTCAGCACAATGTTGGACTAGTGCTGTGGATTAAAAGGAGGCCTAAAACTCACAGAATTATTGTTATTTTAGTTGTCAGTGCTGTATTTATCTGGTATTTCCTGGCTGTCTATTATATATTTAAGATAACATAGCCTCATCATTTTATACCATCTAAGACTTTGACCCTAAAAGTGAATTTTAAATGTATTATGCACGCCAGAAATCAAATAATGAGAATTACGGTCCTTTAATCAGGGAAGAGAAGTGACATCATATGCTTATCACAGCAGAGCTCAAATTTCTAATACTGCACAGCTAGGAGCAATCCAGCTGAGTGAACAAATAAGATCTTCAGGACTGAAAATGACATCTGAACAAACCATGAGGATGCTGCCTATGAAGAAGACGATGGGATTCATTAAATTAAGTATTTCTTTCTAGAAAAATTATAGGTCGAGCACACACACACACACTCGCACACATACACACACACACGAGTACAGCTACACTGTGATCATGAAAGACAATAACACAGTAAATGTACTTTGGATTGAGCTCCACAGCCCACATCTAAATGATGTTTAGATAGACTAGCACAAGCTGTGTTTCCATGAGCCCCACACAGACATATCTCCATTGTCACTTGATAGAATTTGTAGATAAATGTCAGTCCTCCCACTGCTTCTATTGCTTGTGTTGTACTGTACTTCCTTGAATTCTTTGTGAAGGCTCCCTGAATAGACCAATACATCTACAGGCCATGAAACAAAACTTCATGTTTTCTTCTTGAAAAAGGTCTATTTCTAGATTGACCTATTCATTTAAAGCCACAAGAAACTGATACCTAATGATAAAAAGAGTTGGCCTAGATTCCCAACAGATATAGCTTGGCAGAGATCCACCAGTGTTCACACAGCCAAGGTAAAGATCTGTTACTCTCTGTTTCTTTAAAGTTAAGTCAGGAAAGTGATACAGAAAACTGCTGATTAATATTTTCTACTGAAAAGAGCGTGGCACTTTTAGGTCCCATCTCTTGCCATGAATGCTTCAACCAAGGAAGTGTTTAACACAACATGCATAATTGCCATTCATTCATTTCCCCTCATTTGTTTGAAAGAAAATTACAAAGTGTTCTCAAGATTACAAGAAAAAAAAAAAGAAAAAAAAAGGAAAAAAAAAAAGAAGGCAGTGCCTTGGGCACTTCTCTTTTTGGTGTTCCAGCACAACCCTGGGGAGCCCTTCTGATTTATTTCCTTTCAGAATGATGCACACTGCAGAAAGAATCAGCAAAGAGGGAATATCTGAGGGATATCTGAAGCTGGCGAGTGTCTGTGGTCACTAGGACAGCACTACACAAGTGTCTTGCAGATCTATTATAGGCAGCAAATATCACTTAGCAAATATGAAATCAGTAGTCTCTACTTCTGGATGGGTGAGCTGGAGAGTAAACACCTACACGCCAGAGCAGATTTCTGTGCAGGTGCACATCACTGGTGTGTCACTCTGACCTGTTACCCGTGGATTACAACACTACAAACGCTAAAGGACAGTACATGTCATCATTAGAGGCAAAGACAAAAATGTCAAAAAAGGTGTGTCTGCATAGAGAAGACAGATGAATTACGAGGCATTGCAGATACCGGGAATTTACAGAGACTCAAGGGGAGGGTGAACAACTTCACAGAAGAGAAATCCACAGAGGTTGCCACCAACCTGTGCCTGCCTTAGCAAGCTCAAAATGATAAAGCTGGAGGTCAGGAATGCATTAGGGAAAGCTGTACTATGCACTTCACCTTTTCCCATATCCTTTACTAGTTCCCTTCTCCAAGCCACGACTGGAAACAGAATCCTGGGATTGATGGAACTGTGGTCTGCTCCATTGCAGCCATTCTCATGGGACAAAAAATCACAGAGCTGCTGGCCTGCAATCTGTCGTCTTCTAACAATCGTTTGTTGGTTGTACACACACTCAGAAATGTTCTGATCATTACTAGTTGCTTAAGTAGGCCGAATGCCAGCAGCAGAGGAAAAAGGCCTTGGTGGCAAGCGTATAAAGAAAGTTGACAATGTTGTACTGACATGGGTAAAGAAACTGCTACCCTGGCAATGTGCTGCCTTGGAAAGGCATGAGTGCCGAGCACCAGCCAGGGCAGCCCTGGGGAGATGAATTCAGTGTGTCTGGAATGAAGGCAACATCCCACTGCACACAAAAGCAAATGCCTACAATACAGTTGTCACTGCTCTTTTGTCTGCCTGTAAAGACAGGACAATTTATAGCTGTCATGGCAAGTGGTCTGGTCAATCCTTCTTGCAACGCCTCCGAGTCTTGGCTGGCATAGAAGGGCATGATGAGATCTCCACAACTGAGGTGTCGGAGTGTTGCCAAATCCTCCTCTGCTCTTCAGAAAATCTGGGCATGTGTCAGTTAACAGCAAATTCAAAGCCATCTCTGATGGCCCACTCTGACACAGTAGAATCGAAAGACTCTGAAGAAATTCTCTAAACCCCTACTTAAAACATCAGCTGTGGGGCACAGTGCTGACAGCTTTGGCTAGGACACAAAAACATCCCGAGTTGTCCCAGGCTAAGAGTAATGATACAGTGCAGCATGAAGAGGCAATCAGATGTAACAAAGTCAGGAAAGCAGGTGTAGGTCAGAAACAAGTATGTGCTGTCTTGGGGGATTATAACACTCAGTCTTGTTTCCTGCCTGTAAGGCCACTCCGTACTGACTCTCCAGCACTTGCGCAGCAGTCAGGGGGTACAAAGCACCAGCCTAGGGACATGCAGACCGAGCAGTGCCAAGGAACAGCTCACTGAAATAGAGGGAACAGACCCGCCAGCCTATCCTGGTAACTCAGAATCCTTATCATGCCGTTTTAATGATGGCATTTACTCCTTACCCCTTCATTTCCAGAAACATCCATCCCTTGAATACATCATGCTGTGAGGAAACTTGCCCATGGGATAGCCTTTGTTGCCTATATTTCTGTAATGCTGTGGTCTGGAGGTTCACTGACTGTAACACTAGCCCAGGACAGAGAGGAACAGCCAAATGGGCCTAGGAATGTCTTCTGTGCATGGAACTAAAGACTCCTGAGGAGAGAAGAGCCCCAGGCTGTGGTCTCAGTCACTCTGGGTGTGAACACACAGTAGTTCTGCTGGACTCAGCATGGACTATTAGTCATGTAAAACAACAAATTTGCTCCTTTAATACTTTTTTTCCTTGCTCTTCTCTGAACTGTCTCCAATTTGCCAATATTAGGAATTCAGTGTTTGGTCCCAATGCCAGATACAGCCACAAAAAATTCATAGATTCACAGAATTGTCAAGCTCGGAAAAAAACCGTCAAGATCAGAGGAGCTGATTACTTCCTTACTCCATAAGACGACGTCTGTTGCACAAGCAGCCTCAAAACTTTGTATGCCATTGGATCATTTTATGTGCCAGAATGATCCCTCTGGAAACACCCCAATGTTTCCACCAGTCTTGCTTCTGCCTAAGTTTATTTTCCCTACATTTCCTACTAAATAGATTGGTTTAAGATTTATTTTCTCCACAGCCTGCTTCCTTGCTTGCCTGCTTCTCTCCTTCCTGAGTTATTTTTCTTTTTAGCAACGCATGTCTGTCTTTTCTAGCCATGATCCCACCTCCCAGCTGAAGACTGCAGCAGAATTCATGACCAAGAGCACAAAACGATCTTGAAATTTTTTTTGTTTCTTTTAAAATCAGCTCTGCAACTCAAGAACCTGGATCTATACTGATCTCTTCAGTGATCCACAAAAAAGCCCTGCTTGCATCTTAATGCTGTCCGTTTTCATTACTCCCATAGCCAACATTTTCAGCCCAGCAGCAGTACCTCTCTCCAAGACAACTTTGCATTGATTACCTAAGTAAGTTTCACTGCAAGACGCTGAGATTTTACAGTTTCATAAAATCCAAGTACTCTGATAAAAGAGTATGGGTTTGTCAGACAAGATTAACTTTTTATAAACCTGTACTGCTGATCTGCATTATTAAAAGTAAAATCCAATCTAACAAGAAGATCCACTTCAGGAGTGGCAGGCCCGGAACAGATCAGTTGTTGCAATTGCAACATTTGCAATTCTTTTGTTGAACTTGAAGATGGACTGTACTGCTTTCCTCTGCTCTTTCACTGCCTCCCATCAAAGGCTTATGTTCATTAAGCTATTCTCTAACCAATCTGGGATGTGCAGTAACTTCTTATCTCTGCATGTTCACATTCTCCTAACACAGTTATTGAGACTGGGTCTTTCTGACCTGACTCCATATATTTTTCTTGGCACAGGATTTATTTTTTAAGGGGATCACTATTTCAGCCAATTTTTGCATCATTAACCACCTCCTCCTCTCTATTTATTTATATTTTAATAAACCACTAATTTCCCAATCAAGGAACAAGGCCAGATTTGGCTAAAAGCCAAACTCAGACAAAAACCCAGCAGTAATAGAAATAGCTACATGAAGCCATTTTTAGGAGAAAGAATATCAGCATTAAATATCAGTTAGAAGCTGTGAACTGCAGGTAACTGATAAAGGAGGCAAAAGATATCAGTAAAGTTACTACTGGCAGATTGGAAGCCAAAGACAAATGCTTAAGCAAGAATGTGATAACAGAATTTCTAACAATTGTCTGTTACCTGACCACAGAGTGTAAAATTGCTGGTAAGAAACAACTGAGAAAAGAAAAAATATTCAGCAAGTAGTTTAGCTCTGGATTTGGAACACTTCAGAAGGAGCACAGCGATATGGAAAAGGAGGATTCACCTCCTGTCTGGTCCATGTGCACATGTAAACTCCCAAAGACTTAGCCAAATGTCAGTACATGATTAGCATGTCCTAAAAAGCTAAGAAATTCAAGAGGACTGACACATGGTGAACACAGGGGGAGTTTCTGAAAGAAAAAGTGGCTTACCCTGCCAGTTTTCATCGAGGGAGCCTGAAATCAGCACAGGCAAAAAGAATGGAGAAGTTGATAGATGATTCAGCTGAAAGGCAAAGAAAGAATGGAAGTCAGAAAATAAAACTATTGCCAATCAAGAATGTTTTATGCAAAAGAGAGTTTGATAAGCAAACCTGCAATCAGTTGGAGAGATGGTTGGCAACTGCAATGTGCAAACTCTGGGTATGTATTTGACTGTACACAATGCAACATTCCACATGCAAACTGCCATTACAACACATCGATGAAGGCATGGTTTAGGCAAAGCTTAGTTATTTGAGATCTGTAGAAGAGTCTAGAGAGGATGCACTGACAAAACAGAAAGAAACTAAATATATCACTTTTACTTGACTAGATCAACAGAGAAAAAGACAGCCATGAAGGCAGGTGGTTCTCTCTCTTTGTGTGGTCTTGGTACAATACAAAGACCAATTCTCACGTGAATAATTAAAATGCATATCGAAGTTTGGAGGGGTTTTTTTGGGAGGGTATAACACAATACCAGAAGCAAAAGGATAGACAAAACCTTTCTTAACAATTAATTTACAGCCTGATTGGTTATCAAAATGTATTGAGAGGAGCTGATTAGAAGAAATAAAAATACTCTTCACCGAGAGAAAACACCTGAGGTGAATAGACCCATTCAGGCAGCAGAGAAAGGCATAGTTACAGTCTGTACCTGAAAGGCAAAGCCAGAAACTGAGAAATAAAAGACACATTTTGAACGGAGAGGATGATTAATTTTAGGACAAACTAGCACAGGAAGTGGGGAATTCTCGTATGATTCGGGTCAGCAGAAGGTGGGATCCATCAGTCAGTGACACACGAGGGATCCGATTAAACCATTTGCAAACCATTCCAGGCACCGAGGTCTGTGCACTGCTGAAGAAGCCCAGCGCTGAGCCGCGCCATCTGACCCAGTAACCTGCGCAGGGAAATGGCTCTGGGCCGCTGCACGTTGCAACCTTGCTCTTTCTTGCTCCCTCTCACAGAATGGATTGCTCTCTCCTAAAGTGCCCATCCTGGCAACACAGGAGCTTAAGAGATGAACAGAGCTTGCTTTGAATTGGAGGGAAACTCATATACATACCTTACCAGCAGGGAAACACATACTTTACAAGGTAAACCGCACCTAAGACTTTTTTCCCTTCCCTCTCTTTTCAAATCAATCAGGCCCTGTAAGTTTGACTCTATATGCACCTCTCTTGCTTTCTGTCAAATTAAAAAAATTCAATTCTAAGTGAATATACAATCTCTTCCATTCAGGACTGGTGCTGGCAAAGCATGGGATGATGGGAAGCTGCTGCTGGCAACATGGAGATGGGCTGCAGCCCCAGAAATTCAATGGGATTCCCACATGCTGACAGAGCTTAGATGCCATCAAGAGTTTGGGGATTTGGGTCACTTTGCTGTGAAGGGTTTGCTGCAACTCAGTCAGGAAACAGCAGCCACCATGAGCCCAGCCAGGGAACCCTCTGCCTGCAAGAGACAATGGGCCCACCACCACTGCTGTCTTGTCCCTTCTCCTGCCCGAGCTCAGGTCCACACTCTGCCCTTGGCTTCCTGTTCATTGCCTTTCCACAACCCACGGTTTGGAAGGTCCTGGTTGTCCCACAGACCCTGAATGAGGCTGGGAACCAGCGAGATTCACAGATCTTAGACCCACAACTCAAAATCTGAACAGAGAAGATTCTAAACTTGCTCGTAACTCAGGCTTTGCCAAGTCTGAGTATAGAGACCATCAGTTTTCCAGCCTGCCCAATAAATTTCCCATGCCAGCTCCATACTCACTGGAGGAAATAAATGAGAAAGAAGGGCTGGGAGAGATGAACTTTGTAACAAGCCACATCAGTGTACAGAAGCAGGGAAAGGTAAGTAGAGTTTATTTTATCAGCACTGCACAGGAAGTCTCAGCACCAAAAATTGCTCTCATCCCAGCCAGCACTCCATGTTATTTCTGGCACCTTTGTAAATTGATTTGCAAAAAAACCCTTAGGAGTCCCTCGGTATCTCTCAGCTCCCTCCACCTCGAGTTTTACTGCAAAGCAGAGCTGTTCCTACACTGTCAGGTTGAAGCAGCTTTCAGGGGCTCCCAGCACCGCAGCCAGCACAGACACACTGACTCCAGCTGCTAAATATGAAAGGCTGCCTCTGGGCACAGCCTGCTCGGAAGTCGGCTTTGTCACCGGCTCTGCCCAAACCAAGGAAATTAAGCCAGCTCAGGCATGCAGATAAAGGGACTTCGCACCTTCTGTACAGGTCTCGTTTAAGAGGAATGTCCTGAGAAAGACCCTGCTGCCTTGTTTCCCTGTGAGAGATCTGTCTCATTGCATTCATGACATATTAAACCTGATTAAGAGACAGTAATTTAAATTTTTTTCGCTCTTGTCTTCCAAAAAAATAATGATCCTGCGTTCTGGGGCGAAAGACACAATTTTAAAACTCAGTTGCAAATTTTGTTTCAAGAAGAACTTGCAACTCATTCATCGATTTTTCTTGGCCAGAGGGATAATCTGTTTAATTCGCGATCTCCTAAATCTGATATTCAGGCATAAAAACTGGAATTCGGAGGTCAGACTCAGGCCCACCAGTTTGATGGACCCGTAGAGGGCACCAGACACTCATTTTTCAGTGCACTGGCCAGGTGCTTATCCTGTCCTCCCCAGCAACTGCGCAGAGGGCTCCGGACTCCTGGGATGAGGAGTGGGCGCTCCATGGAAATAGAATATTTGCACTCTAATCTGAACTGTTGGAATGGTGGGTATTTCAGTTTCCTACCTCTTCCAAATTAAACATTGAAGTAAAATGTTGGCTTGATCTGCAATTTCTTTCTCAAGTATCTAATGAAATAGGGAAAAAATCAGCTAAAATGTTTTCTTTTCCATTGCAAGATTTCAAACAAGAAATAAAAAATAATCTTTGACATGAAAAATCTCTTCACATGGGAAAACGCAAGCATTCAACTTGGAAACAAAAAGAACCGTTTTGACTTCTCTTTTTTTCCCCTTCTACAGCAGAAAATGAAATTAATTTACAGTTTGGTGTCACTGAATCTGCATTTTTCACCAAAAAGTTCAAACAGGACACTTCCTCCCCCTCTATCCCCAACTGTCTCCAATCACGGCTCTCCGGAGGAAGTGTTTCAGTGGCCTTTGTAAGGATCACACCCTGAAAATCCCATTTCACTATTTACCCACCGGCAGCGCTAAATGAGAGGTAAATGAACGGGAAGAAAACAACCCCCCAAAGTGACTCAGTGTCATGTGAGAAGTGTGCTGTCTGCCAGAACCGCAAGTCCTGCTGTATTATCGCGGTGGTTTATTTAATCTGTGGGTGAACTCTCGATGTCATCTCGCACATCTGCTCCCATCTTCCTTCCCCTTGAGTCTCTGTCCTACAGGCAGAGCCTTTTCTGGGTTCATTGCCACATCTGACGGGGTAAAGGGGCTCAGGCAGTCCCACACCAGCAACAGCCTGATGCACCCCATGGGCCAGGGCACCCGAGGCACCTACCAAGGCTGAAATACTGCACAGAGCTGCACGAGGGCTTGCACAAACATGGATGTGGCCAGTTAACAGGTGGGATCTAGGCAGTGGCTTGCAGTAAACCTAAATAAATTTGGGAAAGGGAGGGCAGGCACACCAGACTTAGAAGCAAGAATACAATCAAAATATTGAGGCAGTTATTCTCTCTTGGTAACTGTCCAAACTGGTATCCTCAATTCCAGACCCTACAAGTCTCCTCAAGTTTGAGAACTTTCTTAGTTCAGGCTTCTGTCTTATTTTCACCAACCGTTACTCCCACTTGTCTCCCATCTTTCAAATGGCTCTTCATTTCTTGCAGCATGGAGGATGCAACATTCACAAGTTTTCAGTCAACTTTAGTGGAGCTGGATTAAGCCCAAATTCCTGCAGCAACTGGAATTCCTGTGTCTTTCTAAGACCACTTACTTCTTATTGCCTAGGACAGATTTTGCTTTGCACTCCTTCCCTATTTCTCTTCCTTAAGAGATTAGATTATCCTTAAATAATATGTTTCCCAATTGTTTTGTGTAGCAAACGCTCTCTGCTTCCTGCTTTATACATGGTTTGCATCCTGTGCACATGGCCTAAGAGATCAGTTGTTCTGCCTCAGGGGGCAATTAATCCCCAGCACTGTAATCTGCACAGAGGCATTTAATCTTTCAGGAAAGATGCACCTGAAAGGAACTTTCTGAGAAGCGCATGGCTGATAGAAACCACTGAGCAAAGCCAACAGTTTAGCCAGAGGCTGGGAATCTCCTTTCTGCTCTGATCAAGTTTCCCCAGCAATTAAATGCGGAGCCTTCCAACACAAGTGTTTTTCTAAGGCTGATGAGCAGAAGTCTCAGGGATTCAATTTCAGCACCTTCTCACAGGTCCCTGGTCCCTGTTGCGTAACTCAGCTTCTCCCAGGAGAGGGTTTGGTTTTGCTCCTGCTGGTTGGGAGAATTTTGCCTGGTGTCGGGCTGACCTTTCCTCAGCCCTCCTATAAAAGCCCAGTCCCTATACAGCAGATCTGCAGGGCAGAGACTCTTCCTGTTGCACAAAATCCAAACAAACAGAGGTCCTAATCCCTCCTGTGGCTTTGGAAGTGCAACTAAGGCCGCAGTTATTTGAAAGTAGTTTGATGAGATAATTACAGAGTGATGCATCCTTCATTTTGTCTCCTTGCTCTGCACCAAGACATTCTGGATTACTTTTTCAGACTTTTCAACTTCAAGATATTCAGACCTTTCTAAGGGAGCCAATACCAAACCTTTTGCCAGGGATTTCTCTGGAAGTTGGCTGAAATTCCAAAGCTCTCTATTTCTAATTTGGCTCCCTCGACTTCTTTTCCATTTAGGCTGTCCCTACCTGTATCCTTCAATAGCTCTACCTTTTTTTTGCATAAAGGGTTAGCTGAGGACATTGGGAAACAACACAGGAATCCCAGTTTTAAAGCAGTAGTGGACAGGCACTACAGTCTCTTATGACCTGCACTTCAATGCCCAGATATGAAGAAAGAAGTCAGATGTGGACCTCATCCTCACCCGCAACACATTCTCTGGACACCCAGCAACACTTTACAGCCATTCAAAATTTAGATTTATGATTTGGGAGACTTGTCCAACTTAACTCGCTGCTGGCACTCCCTGTTGGGAACTGCCATGCTATGACATCCCTCAAAAGAGATGACTCCTCTGCCTTCCATTGCTTTCCCTGTTTCCACTTGTTTTACTTTGGCCTCAATTAGGAGTTTTCATGTTTTGCTCAGCTACAGACTCTCAAGCATGGATGGAAAGGGAAGGCAGGTAGCCTCACTTTCCTGATTTACCCATGCTCAGCACATCTTTTTGTTCCCAGTCCAGCAGAGCCACAGGTGCTGCCTTCAGGCCAGCATGTCCCAGCTGCATCCCCCAGCACCTTCTCACACAGCTCCTCCCCAGCACTGGCTCGACTGAGTGCAAGGAACAACGCTCATCCTTCTCCCAGCCTTGCAGTAGAGCCATGGGTCTCTCCAGCAGGGTCATGTCCCCACTGCCTGCAGAGCTGCCCCACTGAACCAGTGCTGGGATAAACCAGCTGCATTTGCAAGGTCTGGTGCCTTCCCTTTGCCTTCCCTCACCTACGGAACAGGTCTGCCAGGAATGCGGGTGCAGGGACCCCTTCATGGGCAAGAGGTGAGGCTCACAGGTCAGCAGCACACATCAAAAGGGCCACGTAAAGACCTACATTCAGAGCTGTGTTTTCAAACCCAGGACACAGGCAGATGGACAAAAAAGACATTAACCAGATAATACATTTTAGGCAAACATTTCTTCTGAAAATGGCTCCCTGAAAGCCTGTAGACTTTTCCTGCCAATAATAAGGTTCCTGCTCTAGGCTAAGAGATGTCTGTAAAGCATAGCACATATGAATATACTCAGAATAAGAGGTCTTTAATTCAGCAGCCAATGCTGGACAAGTATAGGATGAGGTCAGTCTTAACGAAACTAAAGTCGAATCACTTTTGAATTAGTATCAGACAAAAGCTCATCTTCTAGGAAAGGCAAAAGGAAAAAAAAACAAGGCAAAAACCAATCTGTGAGTCATGAGGTTGAAATAGGTTATTTGATCACAATGTCCTGCAGCCACATTTCCCCTCTAGTAAAATGGGTTTGAAGTCTGGAATCTCATGAAATATTCGTGACACTGAGCTCAGCAAAATGGACACAGAAGAGTTGCCTTGTCAGACCAGTGTTTTCTACCAAGTCCCACCCGTCTCCAGTCTTAGATAGCTGCTGTAGCTCCTTGGATAATGTCAGGGAGTGGCTGGTGCTGCATTAGAATTGTCCCCTTCAGTGTCCCTCTCAGCATTCCTGTTCTTAGGGTTTAAAAACAAAATTCATATTTTGCCCCATTCTTTAATTTATTTTCTCTGTAATTATTTGATTTCTCCCCAGTTTCTTCTTCATTAAACTTTCTTTGTAAAGTATTGCTCTTTGATTTTGTGCGAATGGGCTGGTGACACTTCTAAATGGGAACAGACATCTTGAGGAAAATAATATGAACAGAGGACATATACAGCAGCACTTCTGAAACCACCAACCTGCAAGGATTCCCTGTGGCAGGCTTGGTTGCTTTGTATTTAATAGCTCTGGTTAGATTTTTTCCCTATGGACTTATCCAGTCATCCTTTGAACCCCTGGAGGTTTTTAGCAAGCACAACTTCCCCCAATAACGTGTTCCAGACCCTTCCTGTGAACTGGCTATTCTTGAAAAGATCACCTAATGCCATATTACACTTCTCAAATGTTTAGTGGCTGAATTCCTGGTAGACTCTCTGATAGATCTAATATGCACACTATGAGTAGGATGCAGGACCTGTATCCTGAACTCTGGCTGTAAGATATTTCAAGTGAAAGTTGATCTACATGTAATTACTGATGTCAGGATTATTATGATTTTTTTTTTATCATCTGAAGGAAAATTACCTGTGTTTGTTAGAAGAAATATAACTGAATATCTATTAAGAACTGGTAACATTTTAAAAGTCTGTAGGTTTGAATCAACATCAACATGTATTAGATACTCTGAGAAAGTTTTAGAGGTCCAGCCTGTACCGTGAGAAAAAAAATAGGACAAATCCAGTTCCAGAAAGGTCCTGCCACAAATTAAGCAATAAAATGAAGGCATAAAGAAAATAAATGGGAATAAAGAGGGTTCAAGCGTACATTTAACTGACTGACCCTTCTCTCCTCATCCCCCAGTATCGTGAACAGCAAGAAATCAAAAGCAAACACTTAATTGCCTCCAAAATAAAGCAGAATGGAAGCAAGCTTCAATTTGAGCTTTAGGGAGAGGCTTCCATGGCTCTTCTATTTTAGTTGCTTTGCTCACTAGTAAGATACCTTCAGGAGCTCCTCCCCAGCACATTGTCCTTAGGGATCCCAGGGAAGAACAATGCAGTGATTTTTATCAGCCCTCCCTCGGCCGAATTGCAACTGTTGGAAAGGATTGGCTTCCCTGGCGAACAACGAGTGTCCTGCACCTCGGCCCTGAATCCAACCCTGAGTGAGTCAGTGCAAAGGCAGACTGTAAATCAGTGCACCCTCTGTTGCACAACTGGCTCCTGGGGAGGCAGGAATACAGCCGTCGGGGAAAAGGAGTTGCTAAAGAGCCAGAAAAGTAAAAGTCACCTGCAGGGACTACAATCCAGAAACCCCAAACTGAACTCCACAAGATTTTCACCAGCGTTTCCAAAGGAGAGGTTAGCTAACTGTGGATTGAAATGTGAAATCATTGGGCAAACTGACTGAACCACAAAATGAGTAACTTCCTCCGTAAGCTCCCCCCGGAGGGGTCGGGATTGCTTTAAGGTGCACGGCCTCTGTGATGTAAATTGTCTTGAACCCTAAGAGGTTTTGCAGATTTACATGATAAGGAACTGTTTTCTCCACCAGCTATTATGCACGATGTGGGGGAGAGATTGAGTGGGAAGGAAAGAAGAAAAGCAGAAGGAGGCTGTAGGGAAAAAAATTGTTGCAACACACTGATAGACGAGACTGAAAGTCAGTGGGGTAAAGACAGCAAGAGCAGTATTTGGGTAGGGTTATTGCAAAAGGAACTGCAAGTGCATATAGCACCTGGAGCTGCTCAGGCCTGATGCCAGTCTACCAATACATGCTTTCACCCAGGGCACCCATGTACAGAGAGCTACCAGGTAGTCATGGAACAAAACAAAGACAGTGCTGATTTTCTAAAACATTTCTCCAAATATCAGAAATCATAAGTCCAGGTGATTCTGGAGCCAGTGGTAATGTCTTTGAATTTAAAAGGACTTGGTGGATTTTTCTTCTATGAGTTTTACACAAATTTTTTGCCCTTATAAAAACCTTTCACTTCTAGGGGAACACATGGCAAGGAGTTCCATTATTTCATCAAACATTTAATTAAACAGAGGTACTCCTTCACCCCAGAATGGTGCTTTGGCCAGATCCTGCAATGCAGGAAGGGTTGTGGGGGTTGTCTGAGAGAACTGATCATGTTCAATGATCCTTTGAGTCTGGATAACCAAGAAAAAAGGGCCACAGAGGCTTCCAGGGATTGGAAAGCTCAGGGAAGCGAACAGACGTTCTTCTTGATGATAGGAACAAGAGCAGTCTAGGGAGCAGAGTACACAAGTAAAGCTTTAGGAGCTGGAGGACATCTCCAGACACTTCATATATCCATAGAAACAGATGAATTGGCATGAGACCACATCTACAAATCCAGTAGTGATACGAGGATGGAAAAGAATCCGTGCCTCAGGCTCTCCTCCCACAAAGGAGCAACAAGTCAAGCCTGGGAGCATGGAGTGGCTGAAAGGGTAAGATGAAGACAGGAGATAAACGGATGTGGGGAACTACTAACATTCAATGAGGGGAAAGGAGCAGAAGGTTGTCATGGAAGTGATTTCTCTGTGTCTGAAGGAAATTTTCAATTCTTTCAGGGAACATTTTTCATCTCTTATTCCTCCAGGTATTGTCACAACAGAAAGCTTCATTCTCTTCATGTTCTCAGTAGTGCAACTCCCTCCATATCAGCAAACTTACATTAATGGAAGACAGCAGAATGAATCCCAGGGCTGGAAGAAGAAAACTCCTTCATCATGAGTCCCTCGGTATAGCATATGAGAAGGCTCTTTCCTTTTAGCCTTGGAGAGGATATCAAATTGCTTTTAATGTTGCATCTATCAATGCTGGGCCACGAGACGTTTGTTTGCTTCAGGTGTCATGGGAGCTGAAAAATCTTTTTGCGGGGAATGATATTATCCCTCTAAAGCCTTATCTTAAGGAAAACATAAGCGATCTTGCAGGGAAGCCTCTCCCGGTTGCATTTTAACTTAACAGGAGGTTCCTTTCCCGATATATCTGTTAGCACAGGAATATCTGCACACACACATCCACACAGCACTTTAGCAACCAAAGAATGCGAAGTCCTCCTCAGATGGACTGGGGGAGGGAGGCAGCAGGGGAAAAAAGGCTTCCCATGCCATTCCGGCTTTGAGATATCCCTGGAAGGAGGAGGTAATTACACAAAAGCCAAATATGTTGGTTCTGAACTGCTGCCAGCTGGAGGCCTCTGTGTCAGCAGGGCCCAGCATCACCATCCTCCAGCCACCACCCTGGAGTCTCCTGCTGCCCAGTGCCGCGAAAGGGATAACACATCTGCTGGTCTGAGGATCCTAAACCTTGCTCCGAAAAAAACCTTACTGGGCTTTTTACGGGGCAGTAGCTGCACACAGAGTGTAGTGCTGTAGGCCATGGCCTTGGGAATGGGACAGAGAAAGTAGCTCTTGCCTTGCTGATGCTGCCAGAGAGGGAAGGGATGGATTCTGTACTCTGAGATACGGACAGAAGAGGTTCAAATTACTGGCAGATTTTGGAAAGCTTTTTAAGTGGTATCTTCAAAGCATGTGTTACTTGTCCTAACTCTGATGGTGTCAAAGAATATTTCAAAGGGGGCATTGTTTGAGCACTTTCAGATGTCTCACCTTTAATGTCTCTGAGCTTCTGCTCCTCCTGTATAAATGGAATTGCCTGCTTTGCCTGTGATTTACTCTATAGGGGAAACTTTTACCCTCTGGAAGACTCCCATAGTCCCTGAGATTGTAAGAAGCAGGATAAATAATCACACCAAGAGTGTCTCTTGAAGTCTAAATGTTGTGGTTGTTAAAAATTGAATTTTTAGGTTGTTAGCACAGTTCTGCAATAAACTGCTGAATTCCCTTATGCCATTATTCTCCTTCTGTTACTGTTTCTATTTTCCAGTATTTGTTTTCTGTGGAAGAACTTCTTCTTTTTTCAAAAAATATTTTCATTTTAAAATGTTCACTGGTTTTACCCATTGCTATCTTACTTCATTCTAATGAAAACAAAAATTTAAGTAGAAATATGATGGTGGCTTTTAAGAAAATCTCTGAAGTCAAGATACAATGAACTAGCAAAAAGGTAGATGTCACTATCATGTTTCCAGCTCATCTGGGCACAGTTATCTCTGCTTGGGATGGGTTTGTACAGCAGCTTGCTCAGTCCTAGAGCTTGTCTGAGGTTTGTGGGCTTCCCTTTTAGACAAACAGAAGTAGTAATACAAAATCCAGCAGCATGAGTTCAGCCCTGTCGCCAAGGACCCCTACTCCTCCTCCCTGCCAAACAGTGAGGAAATCCATCGATTACATGCTGTTTTTTGGAAGTCAGCAGTTTTGGGTGGTTTTGAACTCGGGGGCCTCTTCTAAAGCAAACATAAATCAGCACATATATATACACCCTCCTGCACACACAAACCCCATATGTCATTTTAATAAAACCTACCAAAACAAGGAGTCCACTGCTCTCAGATAATTCACCTCCGTAAGAAGGTGAAAAGAACAAACAGTGTCAGACACACAAGTCATCTTTATTACCAGAAGTCTAAAATTTTATAGTCATAAGGATGGCATAAAAACATGACTATAAAGCAAGCATTTGGAAGCAAGGGTGTTTGCATGGCTAATGTGGCTAAAGGAGGAACAGTCAGTGTTAAATGGCAACAGGGATAAAAAATTATAAAGAAAATTCTGACCTTTAGAAGATTTGAAAGGGACTGTGGCATCTCAGGACAAATGCTTCCACCTTCCCTGCCTCCTACTTGAATACCTTGCTGGAAAACAGGAGGTGGGTTATCAGGCAGAGGGAAATGTGTCATTTACTGGCACTGCTTCCTTCCCCAGCACTCCCACAGATGCTGTGGTTTTACACACAGGCCCACTGAAAGGAGGAATCCTGTACCCAGCCTGGAAACACCAGTAAGGAATGAAGCAGAGAAACCCTGCCCCTGAACTCAGCCAGTGGGCTATAAGCAGAGTTGCTGTGGCCACTGCACAACAGCACAGATCACTTCTGTTCCTGCCCAACAGCATCTTACCTCATCCATCAGCCCAGGCTTTGACTGCAACATGACTGGAAACTTCCAGCCACAGTATTTTTCACTTTTTGGGTAGGTCAGGTTTCTTTTTGGGGTTTAAAAAAAAAAAAAAAAAAAAAAAAAAAAAAACCTAAGAAGGAAAGAAAACGAAAGAAAAAAAACCAAAATATTTGTTACATTTTACATCCCACAGTGGCCTGAATCAGAAGAGCATTCTCCAACATTCCAGCCCTTCTCTCAGTGCTGTACTGTGGCACTGATCCCTTTCCTAGAGATAGTAGGACAAGACAGCGGTTTGTGACTGGCTCCTCTTTCTGAGGGATTAGAAAGATCTCAATTCCTTTGCATTGTGACAGAACGTTTTGCCTTGGGCTTTCTGGGTTTTTGGTGCAATCCTAAGGCTAAACACTACTTTAAAAACAGCAACAACAAAAAAGTATTTTTCTGGCATTCATTTCTAGAAGAACTGAGAAGAGCCCAGCTTAATATGCATGACTTCAATAGGTCCAGTAAAATCTATTCTTTGTATACAACCTAATGCTCTTGCCATAAATTCAGATTTGTTCATGACCACAACAAAGCCCTTCAATGGTTGTGGAAGATCTTTACAGGATTTTCCTTGTTATTACAGCCCAGCAGAGAAAGTGGTTTCAGCACAGCTGACAGAAATTTCCATCTAGCAAACTCTGCAGATGGGTCACAGGCTTCCAAAAAGTGTATCAGTCAGAGATGAATTGGATTAAAGATAATCTGCAATGTGAAATCCTGTTAGAAAAGGGGTTTCCACTGCTTCCAGAGCTGAAACTCTCCTGGATTGAAAAAAGGCAGCTGATGTTTGTTTTGACAGCTGTGCAGAGTGAGAGGTGTGTGTGTGTGCGTGCTGGGGAGCAACACATATGGTGACCATGTGACACGACCCACAACCAGATGAAAGAAAATTGTCCAATATCTCCAGCAGCGTGGTTCAAATTCCACTTCAACCAAATTGGCAGGCGTGACAAATGCCAGCTAGTCCTTCTCCCCTACGTTGATTTAGGAGGCAAAGTACTCCGTTTGATCACCTGCATGCTGTGGTTTTCATCTACTCCTAAAATTTTGGGACACCAAACAGGGAAAAGCTGCTGGTTGTTAAATCATATCATTGCTCTCTAGTTCAAGTTTCTTACTCTTCCTCCTCCTTTTTAAAAATCATGGGTTTTTTCCTTCAAGGGTTATGCCATTGTGGCAGCTCAGGGAAATGAAAGTCTGTGTTCCTGCAGAAGAGGAGGGTGATGCAGCACCAGAAAATTCACCATGGGGGGACAGGACAGAAGCCCAGACTGGAGCAGAAGGACTCTGACATAAACACAAACAGGTACAGAAAGGGACTGGACAAATTCAGGGCAGAGAAATCCATGTACAGCTATTAACCAAAAAGTGACCTCTGCTCTCAGACCTCTGCTGCAAGGGACCGAGTGGAAAGAATTGTGCAGCCCATGCTGTCTGCACTTCCACTAATTCTGAGTGACAGACAGATGGACAGGCTTAGGGCTCTACCTCATCCACCACTGCCATTGAAGATGGGGCTTCATCAGCAACTGCTAGGTAACATCCTCCTTGCACCCATACAAATAATGCCTATTATGGTCTTCTTTTACTTTCATCAATAACGCTGATGACTCCTTCATGCCCATACAGGACTCCCAAATATTACTGTGTCCAAAGGAAAAGATGGTTCCTCCTGCCAACCAATCCATGGATGACACAAGTGCTGAGGCATAACAACACCAATAGCATGCACCCTTTTAATATATTTTTATCTTAGGTCAGTTTTACTACTG
Organism: Callaeas wilsoni; assembly: GCA_013398955.1. Taxonomy (NCBI): domain Eukaryota; kingdom Metazoa; phylum Chordata; class Aves; order Passeriformes; family Callaeidae; genus Callaeas; species Callaeas wilsoni. The sequence goes on along the minus strand of VWPU01003586.1, from coordinate 34,597 downwards.
AAGAGTCCTTGGTGTGTTTATTCCTTATCCCTGTCTGCCTATGACAGGTCACAAATGGTTCATGGTGTTTAATGATGCTTGGGAATGACAGCATCAATCCAAAGGACTGTTCTACATAGGCTGGAATTTAGTGAGTTACAGTTCAAACCTTTCATCTGTAACTGGCCGTGTTTGTGGCTTTGGACAGATGGGTTCTCTTGCCATGCTTGGGCTGACCCAGGCATGTCCCACACTATCCAGGTGCCCGACGAACAGTGGCTGCTCGGGGTGTGGGGTCAGTTGTGGTACATGAGGCATCACACAATAAAGACTCAATGCTGGACAGGTCCTTCTGCTCCTGCAGTAACACATTTTGCATTGGTGGTTAATGTTCACTGTGTTATGAAGCTGGTAAAATTCAATCTGTAGTTTCACTTGAATTTCTAAAACTAACCTAGGAAACTCCTTCAAGTACAATATCTTTTCATGAAGTTCCAGATGGACTTGACAGCAGCACTAGGGAAGGCGTGAGGACAGTTTTGCTTCCCAGTCTGTTAACATAAAATATGGAAATACAATTGTCTCAGCAAGGGAAGGATCTAAAGATGTTCACTAAGAACAGATGATATAGTCCAAGCTCAGGAGACACTCCCTCTCAGTTTGACCATCAAACCTTTCTATGGTCAAACAATCCAGCAAAAGCCCTGACTGAGAAGCTGGAGAAGCTTATTGAGTTACTGTGGAGTGACTTTCCCAGGAGCTGCTCTGTTTGCATGTGTCCCAAAACATTCAGGGCAGAAATCTTAACACAAGGATCAGTGGATTTAACTGAGATTAATATTTCACACTGATGATAGTAGAAAGTGTCTTGGTTGTTCCAAATCTCTGCTTTGTGACGACATCAGAAGCAAATGGTTTTGTGGATTATCCAGCAGTTAATGCTTCCTTCCTGCCCTGAATGAAACCTGTCCACACAAAAATCTATCCAGCTATATTTAAGTTCTTAAGATTACTTTTTAAGTAAGCAGAAAACCACCGATAAAAAGTACTTGGTTAAATTAAAAATTACTTTTGTTGATCTGAAACCTTTTCCTAACCATTTAAGATTGGCACTACCAGAAATTTATTTATGTAAACCTGTTCACACAAGCTTTACATTAAATCCATTAGGGCAGTAATCATACCTTTAATTCAATCAGCTCAGTGTTAATTGCTAACCAACAACCATTAAGTGGCTGCAAATAGCCTATAGTTCTGTCAAAAATGCCTTGTCCAGTTCTGTAGGGAGCTTTCCTAGAAAACAAGAGTAACTGGAAACCTTAAGCAATGGCAACCCAAGGAAAGATGCTACAGTGCTCCTTGCTTTTCCAGTCAAACTAAAAATCCCTTCTGCAACTGGTTGCTGAACATCACATTAACAAGATATGCTTAAGAAATAAAGACTGTTCCCAACAGTAAAGTGGGGGGGAAATTACACATGACTCAACTATTTCCTTGCTATGATTTATTAGATTTTAAATGTGCTCATGTTGTACCCATCAGCCTCTCTGCTGCTATGGAGTCTGTGCCAGAATTATGACAAATGAGATTTTTCTGCTCACTACAAGTTTTATCTGAATTATCTACCATGTTAGAGGTCGTGGGTATAACACTTCATTTTTCTCAATACCATAGATATACTGAATGTGGATGCCAGGTCATGAACTATTTCACAGGCTTGCTATCATGAACTCATGTGAAAAAAACCGTAGTGCACAATTAGGCTTATCTTCAAGAGTTCCCAAGAATGAAGTCCAGTCTATACTCATTTATCTGATCTTTCCTATAAACTGGAATGAGGATAGTGTGGGGGCACAGAATTCACCCTGCACGATTGTAGCAGAACAAAAGCAGGACAACAGGAAGGGTGAGCAGCACCTGGGGAGTGGAACCCTGACAGGTCTTAAAATGATCGGCCTTTGAAAGAAATTGTCTTCTTCTAAACAATGACTTGGTAATACAAAGCATAGAGATAGCCACTGACCCTCACAGAGGAATCTGCCACCCCTAGAGACAGAGCTCGAGGGAGAGCTTTCTTTCTGCAGCTGTTCTCGACCCTTAGATAGCACTGGAATGACCAAGCTGGGAAAATGCCCAGTTAATGTCTTCCTCTCAAAGACAGGGGTGGTGAAGCTTCCTCAGTATTTTGGGTTACAAATAACTCCAAAGCACTGAGAAAACAAAGCAAGAACATGTGAAATGTGGGATTATCCCAGATGTTGCACTTTAACTTCAGTTGGCAAAACCACGACCCGAGTAACCTAGTGAGATGGATTGCAGTGCAACTGGATGTATATTATCCATATTATTGGCCTAATATTTCAAGCTGATCTTCTGCTTACAGTTCATGTCAGCACATAGACTGGCTTATTCAACCTCTTGAAAACATCTTGCAGAGATAAAACACATGTGTATATATTATAATCTTTGGTAAGTCAGAGTCTTCTTTTATGAAACAGTGACGTTTATGGCAGGGGACTGATCATTTTCAGATGTTTTGTTTAATTCAACTAAGCAGTTAGACAGATACTAACAACACAAGAACAATCCTAAACATTTTAGAGCCAGAATCTCTTCATCACCCTGGACCAGTCACTGATCTGCAGTCCTGTGAACTACATTTCCACTTTGAGTTTCCTTGTCATAAATTGGAGCTTGGATGTGCCACCAGTTTTAAAACCTTCTGCAACACTGTCCCTTTGAGGCGCTCATGGGACTTGTGATTAAGCAAGACATCACTTCTTTGAGCTAAGCCTTATTCTTCCCCATATAGCTTTTATTTTTTAATAGGTGGGAACCAGAAGTAGAGACAGTGACAAGGGAAGATGCAAAGCTGAGCAATGCATTAGAGCAGAAACACTGGAGACACAGTCATTCGAACATACACTGGTTACGTACATTGCCTGGTGAATAAAAGCTTCCAGCCCCCTGTAATACAACACCTGAAAAACCACTTGATATCCCAGAAGCTGGCCCCACTATGTAACAGGAGATTGCTTGTAAATTTAGAAAAGAAATTGCCAAGCTACTGAACTACCGTGGGAAACCTGCCAGGGTATCACCTTAAGGAAGGCAGTCCCGGCTACTGGGACTGTGGTTGCTTCTCATTAAATGCACGAACAGCTTCTGGAATAAGACATTTCTCTGTAGTATTACTCTGGCAGACTGGAATTAAGGAGTCAGAGAGGACAAGCCCTGCTCTCAGCTAGCAGGAACGTGACAGCCATTTTCTGGCCCCGCTTTCCCAGCTGCTGTTTGGAAAGGATCACCAGGCTTCCCCTGACGGGGAATGACTTTAAAAAGCAGGTCTTTTGTCCATAGCTCTTCCCTGTGCAGTTTATGCATGACAGCAAATCAACCACGGCAAATACATTAGTAAATATGTTATGATGAGAAAAACTGTGAGAGTATTTTGCTCATCAACCTTTGGGGCAAGAATGCTGCCTGATTTAAATGGCACAGATATGTTGATTTCTAAAGACTGCTACAAGTGAGAAAGCTCAGGTGACACTCAGACACCTCGGTCCTGTTGATGACCATCCAGATTTCCACAGGGAACAGAAAGACAAGGACTCAAGATTGCTGCATAAACCACCAAGGACACCCACTCTTCCCAGTTGCCCTTAATTACAGCGAAGCAATCGCTTTGATTTCAAGGCTAGGAAGCTACATCTACTGCAGAATCAGGATGTGGCTGGCTGAGATTAGAGTGTTCAAATCTTCACATATAAATTTCGTTCCTTTGTGATGAATGTCATTTGATGAATGTCCCAATTGTTCTTCTTAAGGACTGAAACAAAGATTGTAATTGCTCAGCAGTCAAGTTGTCAAAACATCCCTTTTGCCCTCTTCACCTAAAAAGCTGACTCAGGCTTGTATTGTGTTTAAATACTTAATGTTGACAAACACTGAGAATCAGCTGCAGATAGCTAGAATAAAATACCAAACACAGAAGATATTTAATTGCATTTTTTCCACAAGGTGAAATGAGCACTTATAGCAGTGACTTCCCTGAGCTATTTTGGGTGGGATAAACTGCACTCTGAAAAGGCCTGTTTCTTTCTGAGTTCAGTGATGTTTTTCAGAAGAACTGAGACATTTATCTGCTATTGAAGTTGAATTCTTTAACCATTAGAGGACTGCCAATGTGGTGTGCTTTATCTTTGCTCTTTGCAGGAGGACAAAGTTTTCCTCTTAGGGAAGAGCTATTTCTTTATGGTATTTCAAAGTTTTTCTAATAAATGATACAGATCCATATGCTCAGGTTTGGAAGGATTTGTAGTGCAGATTCCTTGGAACTCATAACTGTTCTCAAAAAACATTGAATTTTTATGCTTTATGGGCTCTATAGATATTGATAGAAATACAATTTCTTCTGTTAGCTGTCAATGATTCAGCTTAGCTTTGTCCTCATCATTTGAATCAGCGCAGAAATAGCAAAAAGAAAGAGAAAGAATTCATTGAACAGACATAAGTGCAAAGACTAAGTGTGACAAAGAGCTGGAAATTTGACAACTGAATGGAAGAGGCAGTTCCCAGCAGCTTTCAGACACTTTCCTCCCTTTTCCTATACAACCTTTTTTTCCCTGTACAACCTTTGATCTAAAGCCCTGTACAGAGTTACAGAAGAAGAAAGGATATTTGCTGACTGTCCTGCTGTCCCCTTGAAGAGACAAGAGAGTCTCTATGAAATGCTGCGATTACTCTGACGGAGTCAGAAGTGCACTGTGCTCACTCTTCAAGTCTAGACACTGCTCTTGAAAACTATCTGGAGAGACATCCATCAACGTGGCTGCAAACATTTGCATCTGCATAGCACAGCCGAGCCTGAATCTTATCACACACTACACGATGGCTGGTTAAGCTTATTTAAGTGTGGGATGAAAAAACATATTAATTAGTTAAAAGAAAAATGTTTAATGTTTTATATTTTATATTTCCTATAGATGATATGAGTGCGACAGAGCAGCTGAGAGTTTTGAGGCTTGTGCAAAATGCAGTGAGAAGCTTTCCAGACTATCTGCTCCAGAAGGTTTTCTGCAGCTCTAGCAGATGCGTTTGTTACACGCTAGCCATTTTCCTTGTCTCTTGCTCTCTTCTTTATCACATTGGGATAAAGGCTATTGTACAACTGGAATTCTCTCTGCCAAGAGTGATAAAATGTTGCTTTTCCCTTTGTTTCAGGTTTTCTTTCCCAGAGGTTCTTTCTACTCTTGGGTGAGCCTGAAAATGTTATGACATGTCCATAGTTTTTCCCATTTATTTTGAGACCCAGAATGGGATCTGGAGACCGATTACCATGGCAACCTGTATACAATTTTACTAAATGGAATGGATGTTGTGGGGAAGACGCTTGGGTGAAGAGTGCAGTGTATGCATAGTTTTGTGGTACTAAAAGGTACAGGAAAAAACATGGCTTGAAATTGAACCTTCAAACTTGTCCTAGAATGAAAGAGAGCTACCAGCCCTGTGGGCAGCAGTCTGACAGAGACAACTGTTCTCTTAGCATATACTCTTAATAGGTAGCCCTCCTCTTTGTGTTCACTTAGTGCCCTCCTTTTTTGTGTTACTTTAAACAGTTTTCTGACTTTTAACATCCCATCTGCACCCTTCCTCATATTCAGTGGCACAGGACTTTCATTGGCACAGGTTTTCAGTGTGTTGCCAACACGCTAAGGAGGGCATTCCCAAGAAGCCATAGAGGCAACTTGTCGCTTTCCTTCAAAACTGCAATGCATGAAAATCTTTGATTCCAGACTGACAGACTGAGGCTGGTGCCGCTTATGATGAGGCAACAAAGAAAGTTTATTTCATCAGCTGTATCTGCTGTTGTATCTCATCTCGCTCTTGAGCAGGAACTGCCTTTATGCACACTGCCTCTATCACATCACATCACATCACATCACATCACATCACATCACATCACATCACATCACATCACATCACATCACATCCCATCACATCAGCAGTTAGCTTTTCTCCAGGACAAAGGCTTCTGAGAGTCCCAGCAAGGCAAACAAAACTTACATGTGACCTCTCTCTCCCAGCATCTCTGGCTTTCTGCATTGCATCCTGCACCCACCAGTGCACACAAGCCCTCAGAAGTGCTGAAAGGAGACAAAATTGTATGAGCTATGTGATAGCTGCAGGGAAGCACCAGTGCTTCAAAGGCAGCCAAAGTCACACCTTTCATTTCTGTTACACACATAGTCTACCCTGGAAAATGTTTCTGATGTTACAGGTTTTACCATGATGGCAAACTCCCTTCAGCATCAGCATCAGCATCAGAATGTCCTGTAACTTCTACCCTTAATGAAATACTCCCCACTCAAAATGGGTGAAAGTTTTCCACTAGTCCCATCCCAGGACAAGGACAGCATCCTGTGACTCAACATCCTTGTAGGCTGTAAGTGGTCCAAGTGTGGCTTCCCATGTGAGAGCTGCTGGGTAATCCAAATTCCTAGCTGTGGCAGGAAATGAGCCAGCAGGGATAGCTGTGTCTGAAAAAGATGGGTTACTTCAAGACACTTCCCAGTGGGACTCTGAAGGGAGCCACTGTCTCTTGCTGAGAAGCAATCCTGTTTCCTGAGAGGTCTACTTTGAGTCTTGTGGCTCTTGGCTACACGAAAATTTTGCTGTGAGGCAGAGAGGAAAAGTAGGCCACTCCCCCAAAGAAGTCTTTTGCTAGTCTAGAAATATCATTAGATGTGAAACCACATTCTTAACTTATGCTGGCAAGTGATTAGGGCAGACCCAGCATGAGGCTGCCAATTGCAATATGTCAGAGTTCGTACGAATAACTTGGGTAGGTTTCATTTCTTTAACCACGCATTGCAACCCATGGGTCACGTGTCTGCCAGACTCCAGCATCTGAATCTGCATCCCTGACATCTGAGCAGCCACTGGCTGACATTCAATACTGCTCCGCTGAGCTTACTAACTCTCACTACTTGTCCTGCTGAACTTTTCGTGGCCACTCCATCCATTACAGCTACCCAAAGGGACAGAAAATCAATGCTAGTATCAAGCAAATGCAAATTCTGAGTCAGCCACAAGGAGCAAAGGAATCATAGCTTCCAAATATGGCATCAGGCACAACGTGGAAGTAGAGAATTGCGGTTAACACAGCCTTGAATATTTCTGGGCATTTTACCCAACACAGCAGGAGCGTCTTCAGATGAATGAACTGGGCTCCTGACACTGTGTGTATAAATTTTCAAGTGGGTTCTACTGTCTCCTTTCTCCAGAGGAAACAAGGGCCACGATAGACATACACACACACACACACAACCCCTCAAAAAAATCAGTAACAGAAACACACACAGACAGAAGTCCCTCAGATCAGCCTGTTGATGTAAACCACAATAAAAAGCACACTCTGGTTTGTGGAAGGTTCTCTGAAGATTTGCACTAAAAAAAAAAAGTATGCACACTTTCTGTCTACTATTTTTAAACCTCAATTTCCAACGGATGCTCAAGGTCACCTAAGCTGAGCTTTGACAGATGCGACGTTTAACTGATTGGAAAGAAAACAGCGGGGCGGGATGTGGCGGCAATAAAATACCGGCATTCTCTTGTCAGGCCCTCAGAATTGCTCAGCAGCTGTGGTTGGATGATGCACTTTGTGGACCAGCCATCTGGTGGGAGAGCCCTTGGATTTAGGAGGATCTCTCAGATTATTGGTTTCTCCATGCTCCTCCTGGGATCAGGAAAGATGTTGACAACCCACGGATGCTTTGTGCAAAAATGTAGCATTTCATTGGTAATGCTCATGGTAAAGCCTATCCATGGAGAGCAGAGAAAAGATTTGGAAATGATACTTGGCAGCTCTGTTAGCTCACCAGCCCCTTCCCCTTCTCCCTTGAGTCTGTATTTTCTTGCTGCTGGGATTGCTGTCAAGGTACAAGGCATAAACTCAAAGAATCCAGTGCTATCTTCATACAGTCTGCCTGCCTTTCTGGCCATGTTTGAATCCAGAAGGTTGAAAACATGTTCTCAGAGTTTTAAAATCCTAATTTTCGTGACAGTGCTAGAAAATCTATTTTTAGGCTATTTTCTTAATCATCTGCATAATGCCTCTGCCATTCTGCATCTTTAGTCAAAATGCATGTGCAAAACTTGGGAGAATATGATGTTTCTTCTAGAAGTGTCACTGATCTCACAAAATGCTTTACAGCCATCACCACCACCACCACAAGGGAAATCGGTGGTGAAATACAGACCCAGAACCAAACCTTCCAAAGTCCAGGCTAGCATACTGTCATGAAGAATCCCTTCCTCTGGACCAGTCTGATATTCTTTACAACTGCCATAAAAGTTTAAAAAAAAAAAAAATTAGGAAAAATTCAAACCTTTTTTAAAACTACAAAAGGTCTTTTTGTTGTTGTTGTTTTCAAACCTATATCAAAAAGATAACTCTGTGATTTAAACTTATTGCATTTTTGCAGCCAGCAGTGAAAGCATTAAAATGAGAATATTTCTGTCCTGAATGTCTGTGAATTTACCATCTGCAGAGAGGAAAAGTTTCAGTTGCCTTCACAGTTCACATACCAATGGCCTGCTTCTGCCTCGAACTAAATCCCATTGGATTTCCACCATTGTCCAGTGAGGTCAATACTGTTACCTAAATATCTATCCAACATGGAAAAAACTCAGTCAAAAATTTTCTCAGTACAAAAAAAAGTGTCCCCCTCCCTAGAGTGGTAAACATCTACTAATACTGTGTACTGACGGCTTGCTAAATCCAGAAACTGTGGATTTGGGACATCTTCCCTCACCATGAGGGATCACTATGATCTTTTTCCCACCTTAGGCCTCACCCAGTATACAGAAGATCTTTGGTCCGTAAACTGAAAATTATAATTGTTAACATTTTTAATCTGCTTCCAGCAGGTGGAGGTAGATGTGTGTTAGATTTTCCTTTGGGAAAACAAGCGAGATCTATAGCTCAGAAAGCAATTTTATGTGCATCTAAACAACTGTTTGCAATATCTCCTGTATCACCGCTTTTTCTATGACCCTCTTTTGTTTTCTTCTCAAAAGAAGAAGTTGAGAGAATGAAAAGGAAAAATATTTCTTCATTTGGAACGTGAAAATACCTTGTATCCCTTGAAACTTTAAAAATCCTGTGTGGATAAAATTAAAAACTCATCACAAAGTTGAAAAATTCCTATTACTCCTTATTTGTTGTCTCTAACTCTCAGTTTTTTCCAGAGTCTCAATTTGGACATGGAAAGTCAGTGTTGTGCTGGAAAATGCCTTTTTCCAGAAGCCTTCTGCCTTACAAACAAGGGCCAAATGTTTGAGGTAAGAGCCTGATTACATCTGGAAAGTCCATGTGAAGCTTACTTTACGGGCTTCTTCCCTTGGCCCAGCTCTTTGCTCTAAACACTGATGAGGAAGAAGAGTTTCAGGAGACGTTCTCCATGCGGGTTCCCTCAGACAGCCTTTTCTCAGGGCTTCATCAGGGACATTATTGGTGTCTGGGCACATGCAAGAGAGGCATCACAAACCTTGTGGGGAGCACACAAGGGGACCTTTATCCGAATAGAATTCGCCGGATATGGAAGGGCCTCTCCACTAATGACTCAGATGCTCAACTCTAAACATTCCTATCCCATGTTGATCAGATAATGATCTATAAAAAATTGTAGCTGCCATACAAATGGAGAGCAGAGGAAGATGAAGATGCAGATTCCTGGAGGATTTGTGTTCCAACCTGAAGGAATCCCTGGCTTGTCAAAGGGATTAGGGTGAGCCTAACAAGGCTCATCCACATCTTCTCATGGAAGTTACTTGAGTTCATTTGGGGCAATGAGGATTTTTCTCATTGGGTTTCATTTGCAGCCCCCTTTTGATAAGAGCTTTCCCTGGAAAACCTCAGTTGTCAGGGTTAATGGCTTAAGCAGTGTTGATAGATTCTGTTTATGTTGGGTGAGAGGGCTCAGGTGGCCCAGTCTAATGTAAGCTTTCTGTCAACTGTAAACAGCAGCTTTTTATGTCAAAGCTGTGTTTCTGCCTTTTGACAAAGCATTAACAGACCTAGGAAAGGAAGAACCCAGGGTGAGGACAGTAGGAATAGCAAAGAGGTTTAATAGGTCATTTCCACCACAAGTTGTGATAAGTTGACAAAGGAGTTTGTGTTCTCTGCCAAGGTCCCAGAGAGAGTTCACGTTCACCATATTCTGGCTCCTGTTCTCAGTTCTGCTCCAGGAGCTGGAGAGAAATTTGTGCTGGTGTCTCTGCCAGCTGGGAGAAAAACTCTGCTGTCGCTGCTTAGACCTCCCCGGTCTTATGGTGAGCTAGAGGAGGTTCTGCCTTTGACCACAGCCCTTTCCTGAGGCACTTATTTAGAAATGACTTGGCTGAAATGGGTCCTGCCTGGGAAAATATTTCCTGTATGGATTCACAGAAAACTTCCCATGTGTTGTCGGTAAGTAGAGCTATTCCTAGTCTGACAGCTCTGTGATGACAATCGGACTAAATTAAGACCTTCTCTATGCTTGTGGTCTGGCATTAGGACATGACACCTTGGATGGTATCTTCATTATCTGGTCCCACCCAGAAATGAGACAGATCCAAGACTCTTTGGCTTACAGGGAGGAGGATTGGCCACTGGCCCAAGCTAAGAGCAGAGTGAATGTGGAGCTGTAGATCATGTGGTGCAGTAACACCAGTTTTCCTCTCACATTCCTAACCTTGGTGACTGGCTGTGCAGATAGGGAGAATGCTACAAGGCAGATGCTTTGCTCCAGGAGGCCAGATGAAATTGGTCCATGGGCCAAAACATTGACTCTTCTGCATATGGATCAACATTCAGTCAGGAAAGGCAGTGGAAGCCTAAGGGTCCTCCTAGGAACAGGAGAGAAAGGCCACTGTGGGAGATGAGATTAATTCTATCCAGAACAAATTAAAGGGGGTAGGATAAGGAAGACGGTCTATAGGAACTATAAGGTTAACTTACTGAAATTTGTGTCCCGTAAAGAGATCATCTCTATTCCCAAAAGCTTATGATGAAACACCAGGTTGTCAGCAACATCATTTACTTTTTTACCACAGCCACCAGTAAACATAAGCATAGTCCTGTTTTAGAGGGAACTGTGTGATAATGCTGGTCCAAGAACCCCACTACCTTTAACCTGTGAACATCTCAGAAACTTTAACACATGGGGACGCTACTCAAAGGATGAAGACTTTCAAATTCTGTTTAAATGTGATAATATGTAAATAACTTTGATTGGATGTGGCAAAGTAAAAAATACTTTGGTCTGCTCCAATTCCTTTTTTGCTGTAGCAAAGACCTCAGGAGGGAAAGGGGAGTTGTGTAGCATGTGACAGTCCTCATTTACTGGATGGAGGTAGCAGAATTAGAGAAAAATCATAGACAGAAGGGTTTTACTGAGCTCACACATCACAGTCTCACTGACTCTGGAGCAATACTGCTTCCCAGGGAGGTCTTGCCTACCCCTGCTCTACCAAAAAAGTCCCAAGCCGAGACAACTCTTGCATCTCTTTCCCTTTGCTGGGATCTTCTCTTTCACCTGCAGGCCTTCAGGATAAGATGGAACTTATCTTTATAACCATTTATTAGTGCTGTCGACTGATGAACTGGCAGGAGAAAAATCTGGCGGAGCAGTGAGTCTGCTGAGAAACGACCAGTGGGAGGCCTGGGTGAGACAGCAATGGACTGTAATTGGGCTTGCACCATCTGATTTTGCTTCTCCTGTGCTGACAGATTCTTGGCTCAGACCCAGTAACTCACAGAGGGTAAAGGATGGCAGCTAATATTTTGGCATGGGAATTAGCAGAGCACTGCAGGATGTCAGAGAACCATCATCTCAGAGGTCCGCAAGGTGGTAAAAATGTGGCTTACAGGGTTAAGCCATGTTAGAATGAACTCGCTCTGCCAGTCCAAAACAGCTGAAAAGTCTGTTATCTCCATTTATTAATTTAATCCTTTAATCCACCTTGCTGTCCAATTAGATTAATGAAACAAGAAACCCATTTACAGCTTGACCTGTGTTATCACGCTTATAACATGGGAATAAATGTATTTACGAAAGGTGTATGGAAGTTCCTGGGTGAGGGCTGCCATAGGGTTTATTTAGTGAGGACTGAATAGCTCATTAGTGACCTGAAGAGCACAGGAAGGCTCATGGGACTAACCCACCATCACAAGACAAGGTGATGTTCTTGCTATGATGTTGCCTAACAAAAATTTTAATAGTTCAAAGGAGAATTTATTGCTTTGCTCAAATGCTCCTGAACTCACAGATTTATTTTTTTTTTTAAATATATAATGGCTGGGACTAAACCGCTTTATATATTAAGAAATGGATCTGCTTGCAAGCAGAATCTGTGATAACTTTTTAATGGAAACCAGTGAAATGCTTTGCTGGCATGCCTGTAAGACTTCCCTTAAATTGCTAGAGGTGTTCAGATGAGTTTCCCTGACAAGCACTGACACTCTTTTTCTCTTTTCTTGGGCCAGATTCTGGTCCCACAAATTATTTTCCAGAGCATTTTGGCTTCAATAGTCCTCTCGACTGGTGAGACTGCTTATGGAGAAGGGCCAATGCTGAACCACCCTTGACACCAGGGACTTTTGGAAGTCAACAGGATTGAAAGCGTAACTAGTCACCAGAGAAAGACATTTCTGAAAGGACTCCCATGCTCCATTTCAGACAGTGCCTGAGGTGCTTTTGCCTATCTCAGCATCAAATTAAAATTTGCTCTGTGCTAAAACATACTAGATAGGGAGGCAAAGGTGGTTAAGGCACTCATGAGGATTTGCGAGGGCTTTGTTTAATTCTCAGCTCTAAGACCGGTTCCCTGCATGACCCTGGGGCAGTCCCTCAACCCTGTGGTGTTTCATTTGTAAAGTGGGCAGGGTATCACAGAGTTCCTCCACAGGAATGCAGCAAGGAGAAAGTGTTAGACACTAGGTTGTCTCTACTGTCCTGGTAAAGATAAGATACCATGGAAGCCAGAAGAGCTTATAATCAATTGAAACAAAGCTCTGGGAATTCTCTGTGATTCTTTACTTCCCTCTGAGCATTATCTGCATTAATAGGTGAAGGCACATGAAAGGTATACTATTTTTTACCAGTTCCTCAACTCTTGCCACTTGTTCTTCTACCCCAAACCACATTTTTTTACCCTGTGATCTGTGAACTAACATCTGTCAGGACTGCTGCTTTGGTCAAAGCCACAGGAACATGAGGTAACATACAGATTTCTCATTCTGAAAACCTTGTATAGGAATGATATGAGCTCACCCACCACTTTTTCACTGAGCAAACAGCCTGCAAATGGAATTTTTTTTAAAAAAAAAAAAAAAAAAAAAAAAAAAAAAGGGTGCTTATGGTTGCAAAGGATCTTGGGAATAGCTTTAAAGAAGCCGTAGTGGTGAACTGTTTCTAGCCAAGTTTTTGGCAGTTGCACTATTTGAAGATAAACCTTGCCCCTGCAGACTTCAGTATTCTGAAACAAGTATTTTGTGGCCTAGGAAATTTCTCCCAGAGGCTGATTAGATGACCCTTAGCCTGTAAAATCAGAGGATAATTTAGACCGGACGGCACCTTTGGTGATTTCTGGTTCAGTTCACACCACAAGGCTTTGATGGGTTCCACCAGGACCTGTCTGGAAGAAAAGGAAAGATAATATGATGGAGATAGCTCTGGAAACTGTAAATAGCAACATCTTTGATGATTAGGATGGTTTCATTGTTTTTTCTGGTAGGGAAACTACTAAGGGTACTTTCATAAGGCACCAGCATCTTGTGAGTTGGAAACAAGGTATTAACAGCCTTGGCTCTGTTTTGAACATACTTGCTTTTGCCATGTAGCACTGAATAAAACAATTGTTCTTTTTGAATTGCCTAATGAAAATGCTATCATCCTCTTCAACAGCAGTAAGATCTGAGTTCACTGGATAAGGAACTTTCCAGGAGTCAGGAATCCTAATTCCAGCTCTGATCCTGGCTTGCTCTGTCACATCAGACAATTTACTTTGCTGTCCTCCTTCTCCTCTCATCTGCAGGATGTCCTTTGAAATGTTCTGATGAAGATCTCCACGAGTGAACTTTGAAAATAAAAGTTACTACAATAACTGAGGGTGTATTTAGTCCCGCTTGAATGACTGAATGCTTGGTTTAAAAAGTCGGGAAAACATAATGTTTTCTTTAAATAAAGTCTGGTGAAAGGTGCCAGAGAAGCAGCATTTTTATTTCTTCAGAGGTAATTACCTGAATCCTACTGATGGTAGGTATTTGAGGGTAGGCGCCGCTCTTTGGAGGAAGCTGGACTCAGCTGGCTAAAGTTCTGTTTTGAAGTTGATTCCACATGTGGGAACAGCACAATCTGTTGTTAGGCCTGAGTGGGCACAGAAATCCTGAGCAAAGAAATGGAAGAGCTCCTCTGTCCCATGTAAATGAAATCTTAGCACTCTCTCAGTCCAGACAGAGGACATTACTGCAGAGGGACTGCACGCCCAGGTCTAGAACCTGCTCCTTTTCGAGAACATAAACCAGCCATTTCCAGATGGTGGAAGAACAAAGAAAAAAGACCATAATTGGATCTCACTGTTTGTGGTTTTATTTTCTACCCTCCCTTTGCTTTCTAATGAGAGTCAGCAATTTGGAGAGTTTGTGGACACAGTGTTCACTGGAGGAGCTTTCATTTCATGGTTACCCATTTGTGCTCATTGCCAACTTTACAGCTAATTGAAACAAAACTGAGCTTGTAGATTGAATGGCAGCCCCTGGGATTTGTTTCTGCAATTATCAGCACTCCTCCTAGACAGATTCTAATTCAATACCAAGTTCCTAGACCCATTTGCGGAAAACACTGGGAAAAATCCCACTGCCTGGATGACATCAGAGTTAACCCTGTCCAGTCCAATTCAACCCCTGCAATCCATGACAAGTGTAGGTGAAATCATGGCCTGTTCAAATCTGGGAAACCTGCCACCAGCTTTGTATAGTTAGATGAAGGCTAGGATTTCACCTTGGAAGACTGTAGGAACCCTTTTTTCTTGACAGCACCACATTTCCAGCTTCACAGCTTGCCTTGCAATGGCTGAAGTTTTACAGAGTGTATTTTCCCTCAGTGTGGTCAAAGCTATTCATGCATTTCATAAAAACACATGCTCAGCTTTAGAGCGTAACCTTTTGCAAGCCCCTTGCAGATACCCTGTACCTAGATTGAATTCCCTGGGTGGGAAAAAGGAGGCTACAAAATGTAGCATTTGCAAAAAAAGCTTTATGAAAGCAGTTTCCAGGGGTTAAAAAGAAACCAGTCACCTCTGAACTATTTTCACCAACAGATATTCAATCTGAGAAGCATTCACAGACCAGGGGATGAATATGTGGCTAAGCAGATTCACAATGCGATACCAGACAAGCAAAAAGTTGGCTTTTGCTGTATCTTCTCATTGGCAGAGAGAGCTGGAGAGAATGCACACTGACTAGCAAGGACTTCTACTACCATGTCTGTTTCCATGGCGTAAAGCAAAATTTATCTGCCAACTCACTGACAAACTTTCTCCACTTCTAATTCAATTGAACCTGCTTTCATTCCAGACAGCTGGAGAGTTAACATGATAGAGCAGAAACCAGCCATATCGGGTTCTGGATCACCTTTTCTTGCCCTCTTTCAGCTCACCAGTAAGAATTCAACCATGGAACAAACACTAAACTTCTCTAAGCGATGCTACAAGCCAAACAACCCTTGGCTTGGCCCTGGGAAACTGGCAGTTTTCATCCAGGTTTTTTTTCACTGAACAGCCAAGGATATAGTAAAACTGGAATAGGAGATATGGGAGAAAATGGCTGGAGAACTTTTGTGTGAGAATGCACTAAGATGCTCGAGGGTAGAAAACAGATACGCTGAAGCCCTGTAAAACTCAAGGGAAAATTGTGTGAGCAGTGAGGGATGGACAGCACCTTGCGGATTCCAAGAGGTGTTTGATGCCAGCCAGAATACGCTGGAGGTGTGTACAGAGCAGAAGAGGGGAGAGAGGTTTTTATACCCTCACAGAGCTTGTTAAACTCTGGAGCTCTCTGCCAGGTGTCAGCCCTTTACATGGGCTCAAAAATTAGTCAGACAAAAGCATAGAAGAAAAATCAGTTGCAGGGGTACCAAAACACAACAGATACCACTTCTGGCTCAATGTCTCCAAATGACAATTTTCCAGAGGCTGAGAGAAAACACCTTGGGTAACAATGGGTATCATCTGCCTTGTCGTTGTACTTTTCCCTGGACACCTGCCATAAACTACCAGTGCAGAGAGCGCCCTTAAAAAGCTGGGTATAAGATAAAAACTGTCACCCTGGATCCATCTGTGCTCAGAACCAGACACTTACTCATGCTACAGGAGGGAGCATACAAAAGAAATACAGCCCCACTTCTCTGAGCAGCTGTCCCCTTCACTCACGTTCTCACAATCTCCAGCATAAGGACACTCTGAGATGGAGACTTACAGGTGTTTTCCTCGACAGATTTTAAAAGTGATTGAACAGCTCTAATGGGAAGGAAATGCAGCTATGCTTTCACTCGTTCTGTGAATTCATCTGCCTGAGCATTTCTGCCTTCCTGTCTATCTCCTTTCTGAAGATTATCTGACACAATGAAGTGTAATGATGATGGAGAGCTCAGTGATGCCACGTTTCTCCACATCTTGTAAAAATAGTCAGGTAGAAGAGAATGAAATCTTATTAGCTCTCCCAGGGAGAGAAATCGTGCTCAGCCTAAGCCCTATTAGACATCAGAGCACTCACACAGGCAGTGTGTATTGGAAAGGTGACGGTATCTGTCCTGTCCTCACAGGGTAATTAGTTTTGTTTTCAAGTTGGCTGCTGAGATCTGATACCTTTGCCCAATTCAATCCACAGTGGGCTTTCCACATCTTTACTCCAAAGCCCTCTTCATGAAGAAAAAATAATCTTGGCGACTGCCATGCAAACGTCACATTTTATGAGCAAGACAATTTCTCTAAGAAGAGCTTTTTTTTCTTTTTTTTTTTGGCAGGCTTTCAGTCCATGGCCTGGGTCTCCATGCCCCCTGTTCCCCCTCCACACAGCACAGAAATGGACACTGCAAATTTCTGTCTGAGGCCAGCCTTGGCAAAGGAGCCAACGAGAAGAGAAACAGCCTGTGCTCTAATAAGTAAAATATTTATGTCTTGCTTTGGCTAACATACCCTGTCTCAATAAAATATTTTTCCCAGGAGGAGTTCTATGAAAGGGAGGGGGTGCTTTTATTATGTCCTCAAATAATTCTTTTCTGCTCCCCTTCAAAAGCCTCAAAATCAAAGGACACTGTGCTCTGAAGCTTTTTGTTGCCATTCTTGACTTTGTTATCGTTAGTTATTTCAACTATTATATTGATTTCCATTATGAGCTCTCAGGAGGCCCTGGCTAATCAGCACCCCATTCCAGAAAAGGCTCTGACAAATCTCTCACAGCAGATGCATACACAAAGCTTGTAGTCTATGAAGATCAGCTAAACAGACTGTTAACACATTCCCATGCCAGGGAACTGCAGCGTGGAAAACTCCAGCAGTTCAGCAACAGCCCCTGCAAAGCCCTTAACTGGCACTGGCCATTTCTCGCTGTGTCTCAGGTGACTGTTCTGACACGAGGAGATCCTTGAGAGACTCCATCCACGACAGAGTCACCGATGGTGTTCCACACTTTAGCTCCCAGCTCACCTCACAGCCAAACAGTGCTCCAGGTTTACAGCTCCCACAGCAATCTGTGTGATTTAGGGCAGCCCCAAGCTCAGGTGGAGGGTCACTGGCCTGACCTATTTCTGCTCACATCGTCTCCAGCACTCTGCAGTGCAGGTGACAAAATCACTCGTGGCAACTGCTCTCTCTCACTAGTGTTGTATTACAGATGCTTTTGGCCTACCCTGGTTACTTGTACCATTTCCCTTACTTAAGGCAGGAGACAGAACTCCTGTACCCACCCAGCTGAGGAGGATGACTCTCAGTTTTGGTGGAGCATGACTTTACCTCAGAAAGCTACATGCAGACAGTAAAATTTCAGCTCTTAGAAAGATGTGCCTATCCACTTAGAAACAAAGCTGTGTTGTCACTAACCACAAGACACATCCTGGCTCATCTGAAGTTCCTCCCCTCAGTTTTGCTGGCAGGGGTTTAAGATGAAGGGAGGGAACAGACACCTCTGCTGCTGTAGAGATCTCTCCCCCTCACACTGCTTTTTGCTCACGGCTTACCTGCATTTCAGACCAACCTCACTTGCACCTACAAGTCATTCTTTGCCATGTATCCCTGCATGGGATACACGGCAAAGAGCTTTGTTTATATGCTTACAATACCTTCGTGTCCATGCATGAAGCTGTGTCCTTGGAGTGAAACCTCATTTTCTTTGCTTGCCTTACCTTCTTTACTTGCCTTACCTGCTTTACAAAGCTCCTCTCCCTTACCTTTGAGTTGCCAACCCAGGAGGCACAGCTGGGATTTGAGCTGATCCTTGTTAAACCCTGAGAAGTATGTACATGACAGAGCTACTAGGAATGTCTCAAGTTTTGAAAGGGTTTCAGTGGTGACTCTCTTTATTTTATTCCAGGGAATCCAACTCAGTCATAAATCCCTAGTAACCCGCCTGCATCATGTTTTTGTGATGGAAACCTACCTACCAGCTCTCAGATGGCAGAACCCTGCAGATGTCACTTCAGTTCTCTTTGAACTAATGACCTCAAAGCAAAGTGCTTAAAGGTTCATTTATGACTCCACAGACTCACTTGGCTTCTCCTTCTCAGTTACCACCCTCCCAGAAACTGTGGTTTGGTGGGGAGAAGGAGAAGAAACAAAAAAAGCCAATCCCAGACTGTTACCTCTAAAGGAAACACAAGAGGAAAAGTCCCATGGATACCAATAGCAAAAACACACACAACCTGGAAGGAAGAGAGAAAAGAAAACCCTATTTGGGATTTTAAAAGAAAAGTTGAGCGTGCACACACAATACCCTTTGGCAAAGAAGCCCAAGCTGGAAAATGTTGCAGCTCCAACATGCTGTGCTCAGAGAAGGTGTTAATGGTCCAGCCATCCTGTATTATTACACACAAACAGGAGAGGCCCTGCAGAACTGTAGGGGTCTTTTAAGATCCCCGCCCAGGTGGAAAGAGCAGAGAGAGTTATGTAGGATTAACACAGGAGGAGAGGAAGGAAAGAGGTGAGAGAAAGGTAATGTCCCAGGCAGTACAGCTCTGAGCTATCAAGGCAGGTCTGCTGTCTCACACATTGAAATGGGATGCTGTGGCTGCCCCCCCTTCCACACCTCGGCCTCTGCTCCACGCACTTACGGCAGGATGCCGGGGATTCCCTCCTCTCTGGGACTCTGGGCCAGAGCTGTGATTTACTGACCGGCTGCACTTAGGGTCACCAGTCCCAAACTCCTTTCAGCTCACAGGAGGAGTCAGAGGTTTAAAGCACTTTGTCTGCCTGGGAGGAACCACTCAAGATGTGTTTGAAGCTGATGTCTGTAGCCGTGGTCTCTTCCTAACAGCATCACAGATACTGACGGCTCTTGTGCTTGAGGAAAGAAATACTGGGAAGGCCGTGACACCTGCCTATGTGTGTTTGCTTAATGAGAGCTGATGAAATCTTCACCCAAGTGTCAACCTTCCTGGCCCTACAACCACACACCAAAATCTTCACGTGGCTATGAGCTCCTGGGTACAAAGCTCTGGGCGAAAGCCAGGAGTATGTGTGCTTGTGGTTTGGGAATTTACATGCAGCATGGAAGGTGTGGTGTCTTCCCCAAAACCTGCCACAAACACAGTGGGATACCCGAGGGCTGCTTCTCTTTGGCCAGGGATGCTGTAACAAAATCTCATATCCAGAAAAAAGATTTGGTCATATCCAAGTACAAGCTAAAGCTTTGCAAGAATCAATACCGAGGGGAGAGACATTATTAGACTGCACAAGACCACAGGGAGAGGCTGATTCTTCAATGTGCAAATGTTTAAATAAATACTGAAATTTTCTAAACCAGCCATAAATTAGATGGACTTAGGTGAAAGAGACATTCAATGAAGTTCTGCAAACTAACCTCTAGAAGAGCCAATTGTGACAGCATTGAACACTCATGAATCTCTACTGCAACAATAACCAGCTGCTATGAGAGGTGAGTACTGTCTGGAAGAAAATGCTGCTGAAAATTCAAACAATAAACTGAATTTCTGGAGACGCCAGTACTGGCTTTCACATTTGCAGACATGATTCACCACCATCATCTTTATAAGAACTCTTCTCAGAAATGTTTGGAGACCATTTTTGACTGGTCTGTTGAGGGACAATTCCAGAGTTATAATGAGCAGCACACTACTAGGCAAAGTGCTGGACTGTTGAACTCATGTACAATTTTCCTGTGGATTAGATCAAATTCCTGAAGTAGGAAAAACTATTAGAGCCTCCATTCTGTTTTTACTTCTGAGAGCTTAACACACATATTACAGACTTCAACCAAGTGATTTTCAACATATACCTGTGAGAATGCAGGATCAAACCACAATGTGTTATGTTTCAAAATATTTTTTCACAATAAGTTGGTTTAGTGAACTCACTTTTCACCCCTAGAGAGCTGACTGTAATGAGATCACACAGAGAAAGGATATGGAGTTTCACACTAAGCTCCAGGAGACAACATGCCATATCCAAAAATCCTCTCTCAAATCACTAGTACTTCCAGTTGTGGAGCAATACCATCTGTGGGGATAATTTGAAGGAAGCAGAGAGGTCAGAATTTCAACTGTCACGTGAAGATTTGGAATGTACCTGTCAGGGATGTTGTGAGGATGTGTTTGATTCCAGCTTATGAAATTCTTCAGTCTATGCTCTTTCTAAAGCTTCACTGTCTTGTGAATATCTGTGACATTTTTTTATATTGTAAGGGTTTTTTTCTTTTTTTTTTTCCTCTCCTTGCACTTTGAAAATACAAAATTCTTTGGAATCATTCGGAAACAATTCTTCCTTGTGAGGGTGGTGAGACACTGACACAGATTGTCCAGAGAAGCTGTGGATGCCCCATCCCTGGAAGTGCTCAAGGCCAGCCTGGATGGGACTTTGAGCAACCCGGTCTAGTGGAAATTGTCCCTGCCCACGGCAGTGGGGTTGGAACGAGATGATCTTTAAGGTTCCTTCCAACACAAATGATTCTATGATTCTATGGTTTTCTAATAGGGATAACCTCAAAATAGATCATGCCAGCAGAACAGCATTTGATATCTTACTGTTGATAAACCTGCTGTGAGTTTTCCTTTAGCAACAGAAAGCAGCACGGCAGGTCGATTTCAGCATTAGCTAGATGAGATCTGAACTCTATTGCTACAGGGAAATGAGAATCAATAAAGTGACTCTCATAAAATCAGATTGCACTAATCCCAGTCCAACATTCAAGCTAACAAATCTGTGAGGGGAAATGTTTGTCCCTGCCCTCTCTGCATCACTCCAAGATTTAACTGGTGTGTTTAATCCTTCATTTTCAATGCAAACATTTCAAATTCTAGGGGCAAAAAGAAGTGGTGTTTGTCAGTTCTAATTAAATTACATGCTTTATTTTTTTAATTAAATCGCCTAAAAGGAAATAAACTGGAAGAAATACACTAACAAATTATTTAGAAGTATTTCATATGTATCTAAGAAGAGAGCCAAATATAAATTGACAGCTTAGTGCAAGAGAACTTC
This sequence comes from Callaeas wilsoni, assembly GCA_013398955.1. Classification (NCBI taxonomy): domain Eukaryota; kingdom Metazoa; phylum Chordata; class Aves; order Passeriformes; family Callaeidae; genus Callaeas; species Callaeas wilsoni. The sequence continues at coordinate 12,868 of VWPU01003586.1, read as the reverse complement.
AATCTGGGTTTTATTGCAATAACAAAAGTGCGTATTTAAAAGCCTTCACACAGAGCATCTATTCAGAAACAAGCCTGAAGACAGTCAGGGAATTAAAAAGAGGATAGTGTTTTGAATTAATCTAGAACATTTTTGTGGATTAGTTTACAAGCACAGAATGCCTCAGGGGCCTAGGGAGAGCGCAGAGCACTGAAGTCAGAGGGATCTGTCTTTTTCCTGTTGCTGGTGATTAGTTCATATCTCTTTGACACCATGTTTACAAGCCCCTAATTGCCTCATTAATACCTCATTATTACTTAGAAAGTGAAGAAGCTTTTAGCTTTGAAGCTGCTTTGCTGCACTTGAAGGCAAATATAGGGTGAATTTCGAATGTGTTGGTACTAATTAAAGTTGAAGTCTGTTTCCTGTTGCTTGTGGGTGGGTGTTAATGGCTTCAAAGAAAAAATTATGCTTCAATTTATATTACTCGCCCCTTAACTTACACACACAGGAATAAGTGCAAGTAAGAAGCCCACTCCTGCAAACTAGATTTATGAAGGGACACAGACCCACAGGTCTATTTTCTTTCATGCTTTTTCAGTGTGAACCAGACTCTGTGAAGGCTTGTTCCCTGTTAGACTTGTCTGGAACAGACTGATGCTGGCCAGTTCAGTCCACACAGATCAGCACGTACCTTCCCATGCTGCCCTGCATGGACACGGCCCCATATGCTCCTTTAGCACCAGAACCTGAAAGTGGAACTGAGTCATCACCATGTAAAATTGCCTTGGGTTTATTTGCCTCCTGCTCTGCGTGGACATTGTTTCCAGGTCACTCTGGAAAAGTTTGGTTCAAAGCAAAATTAAAATCAGGCACAAGACATTGTGATTTTTCACTTCCAATCACATGTACATATTTTATATACAGAGATGTGTATATTAATAAAGAAATACATGTGCATGTATACATAACAACACATGGCATCTCACTGCATCCAGTAAGCACATTCTTCCTGAAACGTGTCTGAGGCTGAGACCTTTGGAAAGGGATCCAGTTTGCAAACAACTGTGCACGACTGTTTCAATATACCAATTGCAAATAAGCCAGGGACCGCAATTATGGTTACTGGATTATCATTTAAATGAATAAATGAGATGTTTAGAACCTCATTTGTGCTGTAGAGATGCACTCTGATAATGTTTCAAGGAATTTTCTTCCAGACAGAAGACAGACAAAGCACACATTAACCACAACAAAATCAATTCCATGGGAATTTTCTTAAGAGAAATGTGCTTTCTTTAAATTAGCTTGTTTTCAGGGGTCTGGGGATGTAGTGAATGAAGAAGGGGGTAAAGGAGAAGGAAAAGATGTCCATTTTTGGTAAAAGCATTCAGTTTCTTAATAAGAATTTTGGATGAGAAAAACAGTGAAAAAGTGTCTTTGCTGAAAGCAAATGGAAAACCCTACACAGACTGGAAGATTTGGATACAAAAATAAAATGTTTTCCATACAAATTAAATTCCCAAAGAGGCATTTTTCAGCGGCATTGTTTTTCAGTGGTAGGGGCTGGGGGTGGGCGCAGAAATAGAGCAAGTCTAGAAGGCTGAACATTCCTTGATGAAGGAGTCAGGATTTGGCTGAGAGTCCCCCAGACTCAGGGTTTAGCTCAGGGGCCTTGTTGTCACCGGCCCAGGACAGCAGGTCTTGGCTTACCATGAGCACTCCTAAGGCAGAGCTCAGAACAACTCAGCCTTTCACATTCCTCTCATACCTCGCATCTCTTCTAAGAGGAGGTAAATTGGTAAAATTCTGACTTCGTTTTATTTCTGCATTAAAAATGTCAATAACATTAAATTACACATGTAGCTTGACATCACCTCTTTACATACATGACTGTAAAGGATACACATATGAAACAAAATTTACCTAAAATCGTTGGAGAGAAATCCAGTCTAAAATATGGGTAAGGAAGGAACCCGCTCCTCCTGTGTTATATTTACAGTATCCTTGATTTATATCAAACATTTTAAAAAAGTATTAAAACAAAAATAATTAAGGCAAGCCAAATCCTTTTCTTGCCAGCACGCAAAGCTCGTCCGACTGGACATATTGAGGCTATCAATCGGTGGTGTGTATTTATAACCCAGTGCTCAGACAACTTGGAACGACAAACGCAAACAGCCACAAAGAAGTTACTTTGTTCGCTTGGCACAAACAAATCCCCCAGATGAAAAGCAGCCTGGCGTTTATTTTGGGCCAAGCTTCTTCATCTAACGATCCACAACGTGGCACGGAAAGGGCAGTGTTACCGAAGGACACGAAGCACATGGAGATGCATCATTAGAGCAAACACAGACCAGGGTGCCAGATTTTGTTATTCTTGCTTCTTCCTTCCCAGAATGGATGTCACTTTCCCTCCGTTCTGCTCCTCAAAGCACACTGGTTTGGAGCCTGGTTGTTTGTTGTTTGTTTGTTTTTGTTTTTTTTTTTAAGGACCAGGCTTGTCGGCACAGCCTGAAAAGCTCTTAGAGCTATAATTTAAAACTGAATTGTGTTGATTGAAAACACGGCAAGCATCTGACTGCAGACATGTCTGAAGACTTCCACATGCGTAGTCAAACGGGGACTGGTGAGGACATGGTGGGATTTGCCAGCAGTATTAAAGCAAGCTCTGCAGGCACATGATCCCCAACTGTGCCTTAGAAGGCAGCCTGGGAAATGCCCATCTAGAGATGCGGTGGATTCCCTTAACCACTGAGCCACGAAGACCTGAGCTGTCCAAACAAGCAACACACTGTGATGGTCAGTCATTCTTGAGAGGCTTCTCAGAACAGAGAGTTCAAATCCAAGGCTAGAGGAAGAAACCTCAGTGGGGTCCGGGCTGGTTTGATACTGATAACCCATTTATCCTCCAACATGATCAAACCACAAGCAACGGAGGAGAATGGAAAGAGCAAGAGAACTCCAACAGAGTGTTTGGCCAATGAACACAGGGCTTCCTGGGAGGAGAGCACAGTGACTTTTGTGGGGAGCTGCCTGAGAGGATGGCAGCAAGGAGACAGCTACCAACAGATAATGAACAGAGTCTGCAGGAGACCGGGGCAGTTCAGTTTTAGGAACACTGGTGTTGTTCCAGTTCAAAGGGAGTATCTTGCCATCTTCCATGGCTCCTTTAGGGGAAGATCTGGTCAGGCTTCTAGTCCTTATCTCCATGGGCAGACGTGGACAATGAGCCTTGAGTCACATTGTCCCATGCATGGATAATGGAAGCTCGGCTGTTTGATGCTACAATGCCTTCATTCTTCTCATACCGGCATCCTCTTAAGACATGTCAGGGAGCTAAAAGCATGAGAAAGCCTTAATAAAGTTTTGAACTTCTTACAACATTCAGACTTTAAAAGGCGGGTCATAGGTGATTTGGGAGACTTTTCTCTCATTTCACTTAAGAAAAGGATTTCTCACAGCTCTTTAAACACCGGAATAGATATGCATATATTTTTCAGTATATGGAATCAAATCCTTAGTTTCTTTGGCAAAAAGCCATATAAATTCTCATGGATTTGTTATTGCCTGCTATAAATTTACTACTCAGAAAGAATAATATTTCATTTGCTTTATCGTTGGTGCCTCTAAAGAAGGTGAAAATAGATTTAAGTCTTTCATTGAGCATCTTGATGAGGGCAGAGAAGGAACATAAAAAGAAGCCAAAAGGACACTTAAAGAATTGATATAAGGCTCCATCAACTATAATTCAGTTGATAAACTTAGGTCTCCTTTGCAATGAATTACAATGCCAAGAGATTTGTTCTGTAAATTCTCTCCGGAACTTGGCAACACCATTCCTAAAGAAAAGAAAGCAAACTCCCAGGGGACTAGAGCAATACTTTCCATCTGAATAAGCAGAGTTTGATCTTACTCATGTCGGCTTTCAGGCTCTTCCTATTTTACGCAGAGGAATAGGGGCAGTAGAGACAGTTCACCAGCACAGGTAGGAGCAGGACCTCAAACTCTTCAGTCTACAGATTCGTGGGTATATGCACAGCTTCACAAAGTTAAATCCATCAAGCCAAAGCCATTTCCTTGGCAGCTCTACTTATTCCATAATTCTTTACTCTCTTCACAGCGACCTCATTCAGAGAGGACACCGCAGGGATCTTACCTCCCTGTATCAGCCCCCAAATGAGGTAGGCTTGGGATTCAGAGAGCAGGACCTGGACTTCAGCAGCGGCAGAGATCCAAGTGTGCAGAAAAGTGTGCTCGGTTTTTTGTGACAGTGTAAAGTGAAATCAAAGAGTTATGCTGTTTGTGCTCTGGATCTTCTCCAAAGCTTATGTTCAGACCCAGACTTGCCTCCATTTATCAAGTTTACTTAGCTCGAAGAGTCTGACCATGTGGTTACCACCATATTAGTATCTGAGATATTAAGTTTATGCTACTGAACAAATTTATGACTTGAAAGCCTGATCCTTGTCTGGGGATTCAAGATGTGGACAGATGAAGCAATTTGCTCAGAGTCAAAAATAGGATGGGTTACAAAGTTGAGGATTAAAGCAGAACCCCTGAGTCCCATGTTGTTGGCCAGTGCCCAGGGGGATCCCTTCTCCTTTCCAGGGATTGAAAGATCAGTGAATTGCTCTCTAAATGCTTCCAATGGGAACTCTCCAAAACACAGCAAAAGGGATTTTTCACACTTTGACTAATGAAAGCTTGGCACATGGCATGACATATAAAATCCTCGCTGCCAGCAGTACAGATATATATAAAATGATGTTTATTTCTATAAGGCTTGTGAATAAGCAAGACATTTTTCACCCATGAAAGGCAGTTTCTGTGTGCATGTGTAAGTTAGCAACAACAACAAAAAGTGTGACTGATGATCCCAATGAACAGCATCCCAATGAGATTTAAATAGGCGTAACTTTTTGCTTCTGAAAAGAAAGTCTCTCTTTTTACTTCACCCTACAAACTTCTAGGTTTATTGTGGCTATATTTCTCTGCTCTTGACAGAAATACAGACATAATTCATCCTTTTGTTTCATGTTTAGAGACTAGTTATCATCACAGGGCTAGGCATGTAGAGAGAGAGATGCAACAAGAAGATGTGTTTAGGAAGCACAGTGGCTGCAAGATCTACTTCCACATGAAAACAAAGCTAGTTTCTAACAAGAGGGGAGAGCTCATTCTTCTTGCCAAATTATGACATTTCTCTTATTTGATGTTTTCCCCCCTGCTTTGTTGGTGCTTTCCACATGACCAGTGATAACAAGAGGAGAGACCAGTCTTAACTCCTCATGCAGGCAGACTAAAAGTGATTAGACACAAATTGAGACTGACCAACGCGCACTATAGACACACTTTCAAAACAGACAGTTTTTTCTCTTTGTCTGCTGAAAATGTTTGGAAAAGAGTGCACTGAATAAAGCCCTGAAAACAGTAACTTCTGTGATAAACTGATAATGGGATGCTACCACATAAATGAAAGATGACCTGGCCATCGCCTTCCAGTTCACAGCAAACTTGATATCCCTAGGACAGCTCAGCAGAGGAGCCCTTGTAAGCATTTCAGGGACTTGCCATAGTGTGAAATGTTTATTTTTTCTCAAGTCCAAAGGGATTACGATGACTATTTTAAATTTGTTTCAAAGAAACAATAGAAGAGCTTTATAGTTCTGCAGTAATCAGAAGATATGTAAGAAGAGATAGGTAAGTTGTGATGTGCTTTAGCATAGCAGAGCATCAGGTTTTATTCGATTAATTCTTCCCTACAGCTTGTAATGGATATACACAGTGTGATTTCAGGGCAGGAGTAGCTTCAAAGTACAGGCTGGGTATCACAGATCCAAGCAGGCACAGCTGGATCTCAAAAGTATAAGCCACTTTTAAGTTGCACATGAGGAAGGAAAGGAGAAGATTACTGTGATCTGAAATGTCAAAGCTTCTTCCACATGATTAAGTGCATTTACATGTTCCACTCAAACCAGCAGAAGTTGTTTCCAGGCAACAGAAAGAAACAAGTAGGACTCCACACTAGGTGTGTGGCTGTATAACATACATATGCACTGCTCCTCACCTGAGACTTCCTAAAAACAGGACAAAATCATGATTTGGACAGAGAACTGGCAGTGTTATAAGAAAATTACAGGTATTGAAAATTGTCATTTTCCTCCTGGGGGAGAGGACAAGGAACACAGCATAGAGATGGTTAGGATTCCCTTCTAATAACCACAACCAGGTTTCTCATAAAAGGAGGCAGCCAGATTTCTCTTGCAGCAGGTGCCCTAGAAGGCCATGAACAGGTAGCACACACTGGCTGTAGCATCCTCAGCAGCCAATTTATCAGGAAACATCATCATAGGCTGTGTTGAAATCCAGAGAGAAGACCATGCCCATGACGACCCTTCAAAAGCATTGCTGCAGTGCTGGCGTGAACTTTGAGCCTCAGGGTCTCTCAGCACCACTAGCACTAAGGCAGAGTCTTCCTCCTTAGCCTTACTTAGAAGTAATTTTATAACTTTGTATGCAAATCTGTTATTCAGCCTTTTTAATGGACTCAGGATGACGTGGAAGGTCTCACCAAGTATTTGCACACAGGTCCAGAGGAACGAGAGGATGCTTTGTGCTAGACTGCTATTAAAAAGCAGTAATGCAGGTGGCCTGAACCAAAGAATGGATGGCAGAGGGTGGATGAAATGAGGTCAGTGGCTATTACAGAATGCTACCCCCAGCCTCCACTCCTAAGTGAGATGAACATCTGGTTGGGATGGTGGAGGTCCACCTGACCCAGCTCTGGTCAAGCTAGATGAGATCCCTTCTAAATCTGCTTGTCTAAGATTCCTGAAACCAAATATACACACTCATACAGCATTTTGAGATTAGGGAAGTTCAGATCCTGGCCATTTTCTATTGTTAAGCTCACAAAACACTGCGATAAATAATGGAAAATGCTTCAGCTGCTATTTATTTGGGGCACTTTTACCATGTGACATCAGAAAATATTCCATGGTGGAATTTATTAACATAAAAATGGACTTGGTGAGACCTTGTGATCTATTAAACTTCCAGCTAACTAGACTTTTGTTTATCCAATCGACAGATGGTGTTTTTCTGAACTGGTTATGTTGATTCACAGCACTGAAGTGGTTACTGGAAAAAAGGACCACGAGTTTAATAAGGAGCAGGCCCACACACACACAACAAATGTGAGCCATATTCTACCAGCTCCAGAAGAAAAAAAGCAGGAGTTTTTACACCAAATTACCAAAATATTGGCACATTTTGCATGTCTATTATGTGTTCCAAGCCACCAGAATAGGAATGCTGTTGGCAAATGAGCTACTTCAGACATACACACAACATTATTGCATTTTTTTGGAACATTCTGCTCCAAGTTATGCCAAAGATGCAGAGACTCCTCTTTCAGAAGTGCTGTCTTGGAGGGCTGATTTAACTGCCTTATAATAAAGACTCGTCCCACTTAAAAAACCCTCTGAGGCTTCTCATTAATAAATGCCAATGAACATAATATGATACCCAGGTTGTATAAATCAATGGCTATCTAGAAACTAGGAAAAGAAAATAGAGTGAATGAAAATAAAGAGTGGAGCATTTAGAGGACTCTTGAGCAGCTGAACTCCCAATCATTCTCCAAACATGAAAGGCTTCAACTGTTTATGAAATTAAGTAGAGCTTCTGGAACTGCACACTGAACTATGCTGAACAGGAAGAAATCTCTTTGCTTATTAGGCCTCAAGGAGATAATCTGTTGTGCTATGGAAACAGCTACAGCCTTTTCTATGCAGCAGGGAGGTTACTTCTGTTCAGGTGGATGAGCTGCTTTCAGAGCTTTTCTTCACAATCTCTCTCATTTAATAGCTTTAGGAACGGAACAGTCGTGTTCTGCTTAAGGTGCAGGCAGAAGATCTTGAAAAGACAGGATCCACCATCCTTGAGGTAGGACATCAGAGAAGGACAGGCTTCTGCCTCCATGGGCTAAAATTCAGAATGTTTTTGACAGGATGGGAAAAATAATTGAAAAGCTTGTAAGGGAACATTAATAGCATTCACCTATCCCATCATCTTGTGCGTGTGTGCATACAGATACAGATATATAAATATATATATATATGGAGATATATATATGTATATATGAACACACTAAGATATATAAACACACACACATAGCTACATACACCTTCTTAGAGGTGCACATAGGTAATATTATAGACATACACAAGCGCAGACTAAACTTTATGCAGAGGGAGAATGCATTCCAGAGTCTGACACCGGGAAAGGTTTTCTTCAGCTATTTACACGCCTAGTCTCAGGCAGGATGTGGTCTGTCATTGCAGAGGCCACAGCACAAGGTGAGACTTTGCAAAATGTAATACAAGCTATTAATGCTGGTTGGTCTGCAAAATTCATACCTCATTCTTAGGAGGGAGGATGTCAGGATTGAGAGGGGATTTTCTTCAAGAACTAGATTGGCTTTTGTTGCTACACTGAGACAAAAGACAGTGAATTGGACACAGAAGGACAAACAGGCAAGAAAATGTAAGACTGACTACAGTGACTACATTGTATTGCTTGCAACATACATGAAAAATAAAGATGTGAAACATTGAAACAGTTGTGATAATTCAGCAGTTTCAGTGTGACAGCCTTAAGTAGTGGAGGCTTGTTCCTCTGACAACTGCATGTTTCAAATCACGAATTGCACAACTGAGCACCGATGTTTTATGTGACTGCAACGTGAAAATCAATCTTCTGCAGGAAAATCTATTTGCCAGACACATCACAGCACAGGTGTCACAGCAAATAACAAGTCATGGCGTACAGCTAGCGGTGCAACTGCTTTAGGCTTAATACTTGTTTGAGTCCAGGACAGCTACAGAGAATGCCACCTGTGTATAAGAGTAAAGAAATCTAATTAGCATCTTTAATTGGACTTCAGCAACATGATCTAACACTGAAATGAACCCTGCTCCAAATGGTTGGACCAGAGACCTCAGGAAGGTCCTTCCAACCTAAATTGTTCTGTGATCTGTAGCACACAAGAAGATTGAATCTCATCTGCCATCTCTGGCAGGAGCAGAAGATACCTTCGGCTTCATTAATGGAAAAAGGAAAAGCTGGGTTCTTACTCTTCTGTTTTGACACAGGACAGGTTTGGGGAGAGTCATTGGCCAGCCGAGTTCCTTGCTGCAGGAAGGTTGTAAGAAATGCAGGGACTGAAATCCACTGCGTGCCTTCAAATGAGAATACACCATGGTGGAGACAGGGAAATACTGATACATCACAGGCCAACAATATGGTGTTTTTCCTGTGAGAAAGGTGAGCAGAGAGGAGCACGTTCTTTAAAAAAAAATGTTACACTTCCCTGCAATGCAGCTACTGATCCCTCACAAGCTGTTTTCTCTCAGATCTAATAATCTTCTTTATCTGTTGGAAACTCACTGTAATTACAAGTTCCAATGCTAGCTTCTCATTAACAAAGAAATCTACCCTCTATTCCATGGGGTTTTGTTTTGCCTCATTAAAGATATTGTTAAAGCCTCCACAAATATTTTTTATACCCACACGGACTCCTTATTGAATCTGGCTGTCTTCACTTCCTGTTCTAGCACAACTCACTTGGTAAGTTGTTGCCTCACCGCACCCCTAAAGTGGTTGCCTTTAAGTGGTTGGTGAAATGATTAATATTTATTTAGTAAGGTTCTTTGAAAATGATACATGGCATAAATAACAGCTATAACTATTTATTATGCTTCCACAAAAATAATACAGCTTTTTTAAGATTAAAAGCCAATTCCCCCATTAATTTTCTTGAAATTTGTTAAACCAAACTAATGTAAGCTTCCTTTTGCAGCTTAGCCCTCTTTTCTCTTCACAGTTTTAATAGTCAGTATTTTCCATCTGATTACTTCTAATCACACTGTTATACTGCTTTTACAGCCTGGGGCTTTATAACAAAGCTTCTCTATTACTCCAGATAGGCACAAAACAGTAGCAGGTAGGGAGCAGTACACATTTTCCAAAGATCAGCACCATTATTTAATGTTTTTGTAAATATTTACTTTAGACGCAGGCTAAATGTTTCTTAAGATTTGTTCTAAACTGCTGTGTTTAAAAGTAAAAAATCATGAGGACATATGGAACTCATCTGAAGGAGAAAAAAATTGCTACAATTTCACAAAAGAATTAATTTCTTTACTGTTACCAAAGAGCTGCCTTCATAAAACTTGTGGCATGCTTTTGTATCTTAGGTGGAACATCATGACACATATCATGTGGTTTTGTGGTCTCCTCTTCCTACTGCCTGAAGCTCTGGCTGCAGTTTCCCTAACCTGACTGTCCCACCAAATCCGTACACACCCTCATCGTGCTCCCGCTGGGATTTCTGTTCCTGTTCTGCTCTTTTTTTTCCCCCCCTTCTTCTTAGTCATCTTACCCACAAGCGGCATAAATCAAGGCGAGGCCGTGTTTTCACAGCTAGACAGTTCTTGCAACATCAGGGCTGAGTTCAGGGAAACGGCTGGCAAACTTGCTGTCCATAAACACACACACACACCCCCCCACACCCCCACACACCTGCCTTTTGGCTCACGGAAGACGAGCGCAGTGCCAAAGATGTTTGTTTATCCTTGCTCTGGGTGCTTTGATATGTACGCTATCGATGAGGGCAATCGCCTCCCTCACAGCACAGCACCCGGCTCTGAGCAGGGCCTCACATCCCCACAGACCTCCCAGGTGTCTTCTCCAGGGCGTGAGGTGCTGGGTCGTGTCACTCCTGGTGTCCCTACCAGCCTCCTGACGAGGCCCCTCTGTTCTTTCACTGCTTTGGAGGAGATTTGGGAAGGAGCTGGAGAAAAGGTAGACCAAGTCAAAGCCACTAAGCCAGGCAAGTGCAGCCACATCACTTTGGAAGTGGCACTTGCTGAATGCAAGGAGATTTTGATCCAGCTGGAGCAAATGCAGCACTGTGTTACAGTGTCATGACAGCATCAAGCCTGGAGCTTTGAAATGGTTTGTGGCAGCTTAGGGAAAAGCAACAGGATCCTGTTAGCCCTTGTCGTGTGACATCTGCTGCAACATGGACCGCACAACTTTCCTGCTCTGGATCTTCATTTCAGGTGTGGGCACAGCCAGCTGCAGTGACTGTGCAGCACCCTGCACATTTGGGGTGGGTGGGCTGGGAGTGAGTGCTGAGGCACACCTGAGAGAAAGGTGGGGCTGCTGCAGAGAGAAAGATGCCGTGGGCACACGAAGCCAGGCCCTGCCCTCCCCGTCCTTGTGGGATTGTGCCATCACACCAGCAATGCCAGGGAAGTGAGTTGGTGGGGAGGGCACGTGAGAGCTCACTGCCTACAAAGCAACACGCACGCACTGCCGCCACTGCATATCCCAACAGCACGGAGCCACAGGTGACTCCAGGCCACCAGCACCCACTAGGTTGTGTCACTGGACCATCCTGTGTTGCAGCGATGGGACACCTGTGCTAAAAAACCTTCTGCCTCTCTGTCCTTCTCTATTTTTCCCTTATCTGAACCATATCTCTCAGAGTGGAACCAGAAAACGGAATATTTATTTGAAATATTAAAGAACTTTTTAAAAACACAAGGAGGAAAAATCAGTCCCCTACTCCACCTGATTTTTACCTGCTTGGGAGATCTGGGAGGAGAGAAAAGAGGATGAGTGTGTTACCACTTAGAAAGGAGCTGCTGGTTCCAACACTGGTGAGGAGAACGCTGTCCTGCCAGGAGCAGCGTGCAGGGGATGCACACACTGAGGTTCGGAAGTGCCGTTCAGTAGCCAGTGGGGCTGCTTTTGTCCATCAGTCACCACAGCAACCGGTGTCCCTCACAGTCTCCACGGGGCTCTCAGGAAGCCACGTTTACATCCAGGTGGGCCTGAGTCTGTCACTGTCCCTGGCAAAACTCTGCTGGCTCCACTCTTGAGTTTTGCCAGAACAAGCACCGTGCATTGTAATAGTAATGACTGCATTTCATCATGTAAATTTTGGTAGTTTTGATCACTGTCAATATAGTGAGGAACTTGCTGGTTTTGGACAGGGTTTGCAGTTGGGGAGGTGATGGGAAAGCCAGGATACAGATCGGTTCTGCTGCACACAGCAGGATGGGGGAGATACCTAGTGCTGAGCGGGGAGAATGGACTGTGTCCGGCACCCTGACTCCCATCCCTGCCCAGAATGGATCTGGAGAGGCAGGAGTTCTTGCATGTGACGGTGACAGGCATTGTCAGCCTGTCCTCCACTCTGAAACCCTTTGAACACACGGGAGGTGGTGTGAGTTGGAGCTGCTGAACTCAAATGCCTTCTGCAACGACCTCTGGAGAGGGCTCCAGACTCTCAGGGACCCTGAAAGTGCTTCCATCACTAAGAATCATCTCAGGTCGTGTTGCTGAGGCTTTTCGGTCCAAGTGGAAGCTGGATCGCTAACGGTGCATGTTTGAAACTACACGTTTCCTTCCTTCCATCCTCCTGTGACGCTGAGGAGGCGGGGGTCTCGGTGGGGACAGCTGAGGTACGGGGTTTGGTGCTGCCCGCGCCGTGCAAGGGCCACGTCCTTGTCCTGCCCTCCCCGCCGGGCTCGGAGGGTCCGGGGACAGCCGGGCACGTCCTGGCCGCGCGGGTCAGCGCAGCCGGCGAGCGCTGAGCGGGGGCGCCCCAGGGCATTCCCCGGGGAGCCGGCTGCTGGCTCCTGACAAGCCCGTGACGAGCCCCGTCGAACGGACTCTGTCACATTTCTTGGGTCTGGGGATGTCGGAACCGGCCGCTTTCGCGCTGTTGCTGTTTGACGCGCGGGACGCGCCGCGCAGGTGCCGCGGGACGGGCGGGCGCGGGGGAAGCGCCGCCGCCCCTCAGCCGCGGCCG
>VWPU01003585.1:0-38386 GCA_013398955.1 Callaeas wilsoni | reverse complement strand
TTCCCTTTGGATTCAGGTGATGATACATCTCAATGTCCCCTCTGGATACAGAGTTTTTCCACGCAGATGTAGGAATTGCTGATGCAACCAAGAAAAAACAAACCCCCAAATCAAACCCAAGAGAAGACCCCACAAAATGCTTTGAATAAGTGAGTTTTCAAAATGTTTTACAAAAATTGCCCAGTTGGGACTCTCTTCGAAGTGCTGTCACCTGGTTGGCACGAGGTGCTCCCTTCAGTGCTTCTGCCAGGCCTGGAGAGGCAGCAGGAGTTCCAGCCCGTGCTCCCAACGCAGGCATGCTCCTCCCCGGGGAAACGGGCTCTGTTTGGGTGGAAAGCAACCCAAAATCCCCGCTGCACAGCCCCCTCCCTCAGGGACAGAGGGCACGGGGGACAGATGTAACTCACGTTGCTTAATGCACTCCTGAAGGCACTCGTAAAAAGCCTCTCCTAAACCAGAGTCATTTCCTGCTCCTGCTCCTTTTTTTTCCTACACCAGAGCAATAACCATTCACTTTGAAACTGAAGATAAAGTTTAGAACAATTTCACTAAGCTCGTCCCGTGCTGGAAAAATAAGAACCCAGTGTTTCTTCAAAGAGTCAATGAATTCCAGGTCAAACAAAGCCATGCAAACCTCAAGTGGTAAACAAGGTCTGGTGCCACCAGAAGCAGAAACATGAGCCCTCTAATACCTCACACATTATATCCTGTTAAAGGAAGATAAATTAATTTGAAGGAAATATCTTGATTACGTTTCTGCACAAACACAGCAAAGTTCTTATTTGAATAGCCTAAGGTATACTCTAGCACACATTTACTTAAATAAACATTACCTTTTAGCACAATTTTTCTTCATTTCTATGTTTTTTCCCACGAATGAGCAGAGATGACAACAAAATAAGTGACTAATTTGACTTCAAGCCCATTTGCTTCGATGATAAAATACAGTGCTGTAGATATTAGCCAGTTTCACCTATGCTAATATATTTTTAAAATATCTCAGATGTACCTCGCCTAACTCTGAAAGCTGCTCGCTATTCCTACATAGCCGTTTACAAATAATCAAACTATATATTGGATGCTGTAGAGTAAATCCAGCACTCTCGGGCTTTTTTTAGGCTCGGAGTTTGATTTATGGCTCTGCAGGCTGGTGCAGCCGAGGGTGGAACCCCCGTTCTGCCCATCCATCACACCCAAGTCAGCTTTGGGAACATTCCCTGGCACGGGGGGCAAGCCCAGGTGTGAGTTGCCATCCTGCAGGGATGCAGGGCAGCACGGCCACGCCCTGCCCTCCTTCCTGGCACGAGTTCCTGCCTTCAGCTCCCCATCTCCACATTATTAACCAAGCCTCCCGTGAGGAGGAGGTTTTAAAGGAGCTCCTACATACTGACGTGTGCTACAGAATCTCAGCCTAAAAACGGCAAGCATGGAGAGGAACAAAAGGTGCCAACCTAGAATGAAAACAATACCTAAATCAGCAAAGTTTCTGCTGCTGAATTCGCTCATATTATTCTTTGATTTATGTCAGGCTCCAAAACAATGTCTGCAAACATGGGATTAGTGAAAATCACAGAATTACAGAATGGTTTGGGTTGGGAGGGACCTTAAAGATCTTCTCATTCCATCTCCTGCAATGGGCAGGGACACCTTCCACTATCCCAGGGTGATCCAAGCCCCATCCAGCCTGGCCTTGGGCACTGCCAGGGATCCAGGGGCAGCCACAGCTGCTCTGGGCAGCCTGTGCCAGGGCCTGCCCACCCTCCCAGGGAACAATTCCTTCCCCATAGCCCATCTAACCCTACCCTCTTTCCCTGTCCCTTAGGAGCCAGAAATCCTCATTCATGGCACTGTTTGGGGCAGGGGTGGGGTGAGAAGGAAACGCAGCCCACGAGCACCCCTTGTATTTTGCCCACAGAATTAACATGAACTAATCCCTAAGGTGTGGGTTGAACAATCACTGACTCTGATCCAGAAAATTGTGCATTTGCTCAAACTGTAGAAGTCAATCCCAGCTCCAGTGAACATTAACATGCTGCATAACATGCAAAATAAATGATGTGTTCTACCACCACAGTCAGTGCTATTGTGCTTTGTCTGTACAAAAAGCTTAGAACACAGCCTTCCCTCATTTGTATTGCACGCAGGCAGGGCATTGTGTTAAAGAGTTCTTGACTTAGAGATTAAAAGTGAGCTGGAGAGGAAAGCAGAAATTTCTTCGGCAGAGAATGTTGGGTTTCTAAATACCTTAACATGCCTTTATTTCCTTCAGACAGAAACCACAGGAATGGGTGCAAAATACTGGCATGTTTCTGGAAGCAGAAACTCGCCACATTTCATACCAGAAAGATACAGATGAGTGTTGTGTTGGCATTCTTCTGGGTTTTGTCATAAACTCACATTTTCACTTTCCCTATGGCCATCCTCTGGGCAACCTGGGGTTTGTCTTAATCCTTAAAGAGATGATTTGCACATTGCATCCCTTTCTCTCTCACATGTCTATTCTGATCTCAGAACAAATTTATCAGCAGGAAACTCCCATGTCACACTGTATTCATCAAATAAATACAATTATTCACACTGATACCACAAATCCATATTGAAATATAACCAGTTGAAGATCACTATTTCTTTTTTTTCCGCTGCAAGATGTAGATTTCTTGGGATACAGGAAGATGAAGAAAAGACATTTATTCCAGGGTGCTTCCAGAGTGGTACTTCTAGATTTCACAGATGCATAATCATAGAATCATAGAATGGTTTGGGTGGGAAGGGACCTCAAAGCCCATCCAGTGCCACCCCTGCCATGGGCAGGGACACCTTCCACTGTCCCAGGCTGCTCCAAGCCCCAGTGTCCAACCTGGCCTTGGGCACTGCCAGGGGTCCAGGGGCAGCCACAGCTGCTCTGGGCACCCTGTGCCAGGGCCTGCCCACCCTCCCAGGGAACAATTCCTTCCCAATATCCCATCCATCCCTGCCCTCTGGCACTGGGAGCCATTCCCTTTGTCCTGGCACTCCAGGCATGTGTAAATAATCCCTCTCTGATTCCTTTAGCCAGATGTGTCATGGGATTCTGTCTTGTCCAGCTGATAGAGAGGAAAGCCTCAGGCCATGGGAATGCAACAGCACAGAGCAGAAACTAAAACTGGCTCAAGAAGAGCCTGGCCCAAGTTTTCAGCAAAAATCAATCCTGAACCCCCACATATCTAACAGAAAACAGAATAAATTTTTAAAAAGTAAATAATTTGGACATTTCCTAAAAGACATGACTTGTTTCCCGGGCACAAGGAGCATCACTGACACAGGAGTTGCTCTGGAGAAGCAGAGTATTCAAATGGGCAGGTAAATCCAATTGTCAGCCACTGCCATTTGTGTCACACCCCCAATGAAAAGCCTTGGTTCCAGCACTGTCAGAAGGGTAAAGATGTCCTTAATCTGTCAACTAGAAGGAAGAAAATCTCCCCATCTGCAATTCTTCAAAATGTGCCAACACCCCTCTTGCCCCAAACAGATTTTAGGTCACATTCGGTACCTGCCGAACACTCAGAGCCCATTTACAGCCCCAGTTCCTCCAGACCTGCCCAGTTTGTGTCCAGTCCAGGAAACGACACTCTCCATCCCACCAAAAATTCGGGAGCAGCCTGTTGCAGCCCTGTGCTGACCGGGCCATTGGTGACCCGAGGGGACGATGCGGGGCCCGCACGCTGCGCTCACCTTGCAAAGGGCTGGCAGGCTCACCAAACCCACCCGCCCCAGCGAGCCCTGCGTGACTCACACCCCTTCACCAGGCTGAGGGCTTTATGGTGGTTTTAGAAATGTCTTAAGGGATAGAAAAATATATTCCATGAGCTGGAGATTCACTGAATATGCTATGATGGTATATAGTGCACTTAGGCCCAGACTGAAATAAAAGAGCTATAATTGGTCTCTTGTCCATATTTAAGGTGAAATAAGCGCCTGGATTTCCAGAAGCACAGAGCTCAGATCACTCAGAGTGAATTCGGAAAGTGCTGAACAATTTTGAAAATGAGGACAAACATTTTTTTCAGCTTAAATGTGAGTAAAATCTAACCCGAGGCTGCAGTTCTCTGAAAATTCTACTGCCCTATATTTGTTTTTCACTTCTTTTCTGGTTTTACACCCATGCACTGGAAAAAAGCCTTCTGTTTCCTGCCTCCATCCTGCTTTTTACCAATTCTTTTCCTAGTGGAAACTGAATATCAATATGAGTCAGCCTCCCGAAGCCATAAGTTGAATAAAAATCTGTAACTACACTAAGGGAGTTTACTCTTTCCTTCCTAAAAATACAGCTTGGATTTTGCTGAGGAAAAAAAGTCATGATAAAAGCAGGGTACTCATATGAAGTATACACATCCAGCAGTTACAGTTCAAAATTTAATTACTCAATTTTCCATTGGGAAGCATACCCTGTTCTGCCTGCCCCTATGTTTGCTATTTACTGCTAAAGGAAAAGATTAATACCTGCAATAAAGAATCAATAGCATTATAGTTGCAACATATTTTCACTCTGAATTTAGACCAACATGGTTCACCAAGGAGTCTGAGGGGCTGCTTCCAGCCCTCCGAGGTGGGAGTTCTAGAAACTTCAGTTTCCAATTAATAATTTCAGCTGAACAAGCACAATAAGTGAGAACTCCACAGCTTTTTAAGCTTGCCTGACTATAATTACTTTATAATTGTTAGAAATAAAGATTTGTCTACATGGCAGATGAATCTGCAGCACTGCTGTGTTTCACAAACTGTCAACATATTTTATATAATCTCCTAAGGACCTTTAAATGCACAGCTTGAGGGGGAAAGATACAGCTCTCCAAGCTGTCTGTGCTCAGAACACATTCCCCTCTCCTTTCATGCTGAAGATGAAAATCAGGGCAGAAATTTCCCTTTGCCACTTTTCAGAGCATAAATCTTTGTCTCACAGTATTTATCAGAGCTGCCCTCAGTTATCAAGTCCCGTAAAAATCCTCCACGAGGAAAAGAACGCAGTGCCCAATTTATGTTTTTTTGGGGAGACAGAGGATCAGGGGTGTAGGGGTTTGGGGCACGGGGCTGGGCTCCGTTGCTGTCCCCACTGCAGGCGCAGGAGCCCCGGCACCACCTCACCCCTCCAGCCCTGGCTGGAGCAGGCACATTCCTCACACTGAATCTTGAGTTTGAAATGTTATATAAGCCCACTGCTTCTACATTTTTCTTCAGCATCTGCTCTGGCCAGGTTTTTATGTTTGCTTACAAAACCTTCATGCTCCCATTTAAATGAAATTAAGAATGCAAATTACACATGCATCTTGCTGGTTAGAAACACTCAGGTGCTTATTTCCTGATAGGACTTTCCTTAAGAGTGTGGAGCAGAACATTAAAAGTACCCCAGGAATTCAACGGGGAATGGAAATGACATTGGGCTGAAGTGAAAGGTACCGTTAAATTACAGAATAATTAAACCACATTATTTCACATCTGAAAGTGCAGCAACTTACCAGCAAACTAATTGGAATTTCCAAGTTTTGTCCCACAGAAAATTATAATTTTTCAACCCCTCCCCAACGGTATAAGAAGGTTAAATATCAAGTAATTACGGAATCAAATATTAATAATGAAATGTCAGTTCTAGTATGGAATCAGATGTTCTAAAGTCACCGACACGAGGGGCACTGCCCTGAACTCCAGGGGTCTGGGTTTGCTCTGGTTGCAGACCTGGGAATGCTTTTCCAAGCTCTTGTAGCACCAAGGATTACTCAGGTAACAAAGGCAGGCGAATCACGTGAGCCGCTGGACAATTACAAATCTCGGAGCGTGAAGAGTTTAACAAGAAAACACAAACGTTGTATAGCCCTGAAGCAAACTTGTAATTGTGTGTTTTTTCACTACAGCTCAAGATTCATATAATTACCTGTAAACATTTCGAAATCCAAAGTGACAAGCATTGTTCAATACAGACTAGCAAGCATGTATCACTCTCTCAAAAAACATAATTTTACCATTATAAAGAATTATCCCAAATTACAAAAAGAACATCACAGATATTATGCTTGGGAAATCATTAGAACTGTTCAAGCATCTTGCTAGAAAGCCAAGGTTATAAAATAACCAATAATGTTCCTGATACTTGGAGGTCTTCGTCTAATTAAAAGATTGTGTCTAATACAGTAAGAGAAATGAGTGTTGTAAGAGTACCAGTATATCTGTAAAACCTATGTTTCTTCCACTCAAACTGCTTCTGTAGCAACTAACTATTTCCAGGTTGAAGCTCTTTGGTCCAAAATTCTAAAGATATTTAATTTGTGAGTGATTTAGACACCTTTGCTGCTCTAGATGGTTGTCAATCTCTACCAGGGCCTGTAGATTGCAATTAAAAATACATTGATCTATAATTACTTTATTGAGGTTGCTAAGATTTAAGTGGGCTTTGGGTTTAAAATGTCAGGTAGGGTTTTGAGGGGGGTTGAAGGGGAGAGGAGGATGGAAAGTTATACAAAGACAGTTGATAAAACAATATTAAATTAAATACAAAATTCACTGGTGCTAAGTGAACTCCACCAAGCTCAGAGTTGCAGTTCAGACATTCAGAAGTCCAGGAGCTTATCTAAGCTTATCAGAAACAGCTAAATCCTCTGGGTCTGCAGAACTGAGCTGAAATCTTGCAGGAGAGCTCTGCTTCTGCTTAGAAACACTTCACAGACATTATTTCATTGCATTTCAACATTTTAATTATCACTCTGATTGGGACTCGGCAGGCTTATGAAAGGGAAAAGAAAAATGAGGAGGCTGTTTTTAGAACTTCCATAAAGATTCCTCAGTCAAAGTTCAAATTATCTATAAAAAAAAAAACAACAACCCACTTTCAACTTTGGGATTGGATCTGGAAGGAAATGCAGAGGTTTGTTTGCTTTTCTGGATTTTGAAGCTCCGTTTGTTATCCAGACCTAGTCAAACTAATGAACCATGGAAAGGGATATTAATTTTAGAACTCACCTAGCATTGTTCTGGGATCTGCTGGAAATGTCATCAATAATAGAAAACATATCTAGCGTGAAGGCAGCTTGTCAACAAGATGACTGAGTCCTGCACTCTTAAATTGGTTATTTTAGCTCACATAAGTTCTTATTGACATGGATATATCTGAAACAATCCTCCCAGACACAGTCATGAGCTTTGGCAAGTTCTGAAGCCAAGATAAACTATTGAGCCACGCATTTCCAAAGGTCAGTATTATTTATCTCCTTCAAGAGAGGAGCCAGTGAGGAGCAGGAACCTGCAGAAATGGGTGTCCTGGACACAGGAACACAAGCTACCCAAGAAGACAAATTTTTATTTGCCACAGCCAACATTTTGAACAGAAACTTTAGTTGCTATTTGTTAATGCTCCGCTTTGTACTGAAGGGACTTCTGCAGCATAAACAGGGCTTCCCAAGCACAGCATCAGCCTTTAGAGCAGATTGCCTTTGAAGCCCCAGAGCTCTGCTGAGGCAGAGCCACTGCTCTGACCTGCCCTGCTCCACCGGGCTCTGCAGGAGAGACCTGGACCTGCCCTCTCCCTGCCAGCACTGCCTCTTGCAGAAACTTTCTGTCTAGACAGGCATCCTGATATTGCTGGAAGATGCAGAGCCTTGCTGGTGCCGTCTCTTGTTTTGAAGCTCTTCCATCAGGCCCTGTTGCTGCTTCCTTTCTCCTAAAAGCTGCTCACTTGGCTTTGCTCCTCCACGAGCAGCAGTTCAGAGCTTTAGTGCTCATCTTGCCTTTCCCGTCTTCTCCTCACGAGAAGAAAGCACAAACACTGTGGGTTCATGGTGAGAGTTCATTTAACAGCTCCTTCAACACTCTCTGAGGCCAACAGAAAGTTTCCATTGAGCTTGGCACACTTGGCTGGGATTTTTTATTTATTCTGCAGCACGACAGAGTTTTACGGGGAATGGTGGAAGATTCACTTTCGTTAATAGTCCTTTTAAAGACACAGCAAAGACTGAGGTGTAGCCATTAATTCCTGAGTCTGATATATTCTGTAACCTCTTGTGCAGTTTGTTATCTACACACAGCAGCACGACTGCAAAACTTTGTATTTCACCTGCCACGAACTTTAACTGGCTTCATGCTGGCACCTTCAGGTGCCTGAACAAGTGGATGACCCTCAGGAATTTCCTGTCCCAAGCCTGGTCAGTGGAAGCCTGGGGGAATGGACCAGTCCACTTAGAACACTGCTAATACTCCCAGTGCAAAAAGAACTTTGTTACTGTCAGATTCCACCAACTGCTCTTGGGATTATCACAGAATCCCAGAATGGTTTGGGTTGGAAGGCACCCCAAAGCTCATCTCATTCCACCACGGCCTTCAATACTTCCAGGGATGCAACTTCTTTGGGAAACCTGTCTCAGTATTCTAGAGAGGAGAAGCAAAACTAAAAGAATTTTTAGATACCAGGGGATAATTTTAGGGAGCAGCACTGCCATGACCATCTTGGTAGTCAGTACCCAAATGACCAATCCCAAACTACAAAATCCCGGGATGATTTCAGAGCACAGCACCAATTCCTATGTTCAGAAAGTTCTGACAGCTTCACTTTTCGATACATGAGAAACCGCTGAACTGACTCTGCACTTATGTACAGGTGCTCAAACATTCCCTTCAGCACTTTTCTGGCAATGAAGCTCAGGCAGGACTCTGAGGTCACTCTGGCATGCAAAAACAATTCCCATAAAATTATCATTACTCTTTTGAAGGAAGACAGGTTGATTGTACAGAACTGTGCTTTCCGTAGGAATTCAAAATGCACAGAATATAGGCTGAAATGTTCAACTCTGAGCTACTCATTCCTGATTCTGTTCCATTTTCAAGACACAAATTATATATTAGGCTAAAAAATCAAACCCAACGGTCTTTCTGGCTATGAAGATTTGTAAACAGCACATTAATATCAAGTGTAGATTTCTTTTTCATTATTAAAAGACAGCTCTTGCAGTGATGTAAGTGACATTAGACATTTACTTTCCAAGTCAGAGTCAGGTGACGTTTTCCCCCATATGAGGCAATTGTGGGAGGAGTATTTTACTTTTATATATTTTTTATGTATATGTATATACACACGCATCTATACATATACATGCATATATATTTATACACATATAATATATGCATACGCAATTGCACTTATGAATATATACATAAAAATAAATGTAATATCACAAAGCAAAGTTCACCTGGGTCAGGGCAGCCCCCGGGATGAATCCAGGCTGGGGCTGAGCAGGTGGAGCAGCGCTGGGAGAGGCCCTGGGGAGCTGTGGGGCAGAGCTGGGCCTGCCCCATCCCAGAACCCCCCTGCCCTGGGCTGAGCCCCAGCGTGGGCAGCAGGGGAGGGGGGATTCTGCCCCTCTGCCCCTCAGGTGAGAGCCCACCTGCAGAGCTGCCCCAGCCCTGGGGCCCAGCACAGCAAGGACCTGGAGCTGCTGGACAGAGGCCAGAGGAGATCATGGAGTTGATAAAGGAACGGGAGCACCTTCACTATGGACACACATTGGGAGAGCTGGGAATGCTCAGCCTGGAGAGGAGAAGGTTGTGTGGAGACCCCACAGCACCTTCCAGGGTCTGGAGGGGCTGCAGGGAACCAGAGAGGCACAATTCCTCAGGAGCTGGAGGGACAGGACACAGGGAATGGCTCCCAGTGCCAGAGGGCAGGGACAGATGGGATATTGGGAAGGAATTGTTCCCTGGGAGGGTGGGCAGGCCCTGGCACAGGGTGCCCCGAGCAGCTGTGGCTGCCCCTGGATCCCTGGCAGTGCCCAAGGCCAGGTTGGACACTGGGGCTTGGGGCAGCCGGGGACAGTGGGAGGTGTCCCTGGGCATGGCAGGGGGTAGGACCAGATGAGTTTTAAGGTCTCTCCCAGCCCAAACCATTCTGTCATTCTGTGATTCTGTGATTCTGTGATGTCACCCGAAAGCCCAAGCACCAAAACCCAGACTTTGTCTGTCAACCAGAGTCCTCCAGGAGTGTGGGCAAGCACAGGACCAGCTGCCCTGCAGCAGCCCCGTAAAGGCTGCCCTGGAGACACTTTCTGTAGGAGTGGAGGTAATCCTGCTTCTATATTAACTTCATCTTTGGCCTTCCTCAAGCAGACACCAGGATTGCTTTGCCAGGCTAAATTTTTTTACAGTTAATATCTTCACAGGAGGAATACTGTTCCAGAAGTACCAAGCTGAAACCACCAAATAGATTTCACTCTGGGCTGGACCACCAATTAGATGGAAACTTCAGTCCCACGGCACAAGTTTAGTGCTTTATTCATTCTCCTGTATCCATTATTTATCAGCAAGGAGAGACTGAAGAAGAAATGGAGAGAAAGCAAAATCCTGCAGTTTAATGCGAAGTTTTAATCTCTCAGATATGGGAGTTGAAAAGAAGCTGAAATGAGTGACTGAAACGTGGCTAGTCACTTCACTGCAGCCCTCACTGGGCAGCAGGGTGACAAGAGACTCCTTTTCCCTCTGAGGATTATGCAACTGGAGGCACATGAGAAATCAATTAGTACCTTCTCTGGGGAGCATGGGCTACAGGGCACAGCCCAGGCCCACTGAAGAGACAGCGTGGGCAAAACCGAACTTTGAAAGACTTGTTAGGCAGAAAATTAAGCTTGTTTTCACCTTGTCTAAACAAAGACCTTGTGAAAGAAGAAGCAAAAGCGGTTTAATTCGAAAGCTTCCTTGCCTGGAAGGAGAAGCAGGTCAGAGAAGAAGCAACAGACAGGGAAGAAGTGCAGCTTTCAGGCTGAAGAGAGAACAACCCCTATGCAGAACTGATGACACCTCACTATTAATATTCAAAGCTGTATTAAAGGCCTAAGATTCCAATACAAAATCCAGGGTCCCATTACCGGCATCTATTACTCCTGCTCTGCTACAGAAACAGCCTGAATATTCTACTGGCTGGGAGGGTGAAATTATTTCACTCGCCGGAGTGGAGCTTTGTGCACTGTTCCCCTGATAACCAATCAATGGAACTCCCAGGATGGCCCCAAAGTATCCTGCAGATACCTGGGATGCTCAGCTCTTTATGAACGTCCTGAATTATACATGGAAGCAAATGGATGCACATCCCAGTCCTCCAGCTGGTGCAGTATATCCACATCAAACCAACCCCACCAAGCACACTGGCAGCCTTATTTTGCATCGAGTGAACTCCAAGTGCATTTCCATGTAGAGAGCAGCAAGGTAATTGGACATGTCCTAACAAAGCCATAGATCCACATGCAGAGGGGGAGATTTAATGCAGGAACTGGTAATTACCTTGCTGCATGCAAATGATGGCACATTTCCCCCCAGGCTAAGGTTGCTGGCTATCTAATCTCAGCCACAGGGCAGATACATAAATCCCACCGTTCGTTCCTGTTCCCCAGACTCCCTGGGAGAGGCGTGTAACCTTTTTTTCACTCCCTTAGCACAGCTTTTCTCCAAGTAAATCTAGTCCAATGGTTAGAGTTAGCACAGACTTTAGCATGCAACATCTCTTCATCTGAAATTAAATCCAACTCCTACCCAACACTTCAATCCCTCCACCCCCAAAAGAGTTTATTGCCCTCCCCATCTGGCTGTGGAAACACAAACCAAACCGATCCGTCTCGAATGAAAAACGTTTTCAGTGATTTCTCAGCATGATGAGGAGCCCTGGAAACCACAGTCCTGGATGACAGGAATATGTGTTTGTCACCCAGAGAGGGATCTGGGTATCCACTCTGCCGTGGGAAGCTGCATCCGTGTATTTACGGAATCCCTTCTGAGGTCAACAGGAGTAACGGCAAACCAGAGAGTTCCCATGGTTTAATACATGGCAATCCATACGTTTAGTCTGAGGAGACAATCAGGGAGCCTACCCTGCTTCTTTTCTTGCTCTGAGTGCCTTCACTCTGCATCTTGGACTCTCCACAAGCCCCTAGGAGAGCTCGTAATACCCCATAATATCAACAGTCAGCCTCCCTCCTAGGATTCAGAGGTCGGACTTGATGCTTCTCTCTGGAGAAACGTCCTCACACATAAAAGTCTTGTTCTTCAGCTGCAGGAGCACTTCTGCTGTTCACTTCCTCTCACATGATTTCACCAAAAGCACCCCAACTTTTTCACTTCTAAAGAAGAACCAGTTTCCCAGCCATTTTTCTGCCCTGCTGCCTGCAGGCTGCTCCTGCCTCTGAGGTGAAGCATCGTGGCAAAACATCACACCATGAGGAGCTCCCAGTTCTCTGCAGGAAAAAATCTTCCTCCAAAGCACTCCTCACTCACCTTTCCCTTTCAGCCATTTAAATCCTCACCTGTAGGCCAGGCAAGACGTGGATTAGGAATTTCCAGCCCGACTGAGTGTCTAATCCCCTTCGCTCTTTGTAGTCTGGGGGTGAACTGAATCCTGAATCGCCACTGAGCGTGGAAAAAGCAAAACTGCTGGGAACTGCCAGTGTTTTCCCCAAATTCCGTAAGACAAAGTCATTTATTTTCTTCAGAACATATCCTGAAGACACATTCCTTGAGCCCTGTAAGTCAATCAGCTGGAGAAGTTTAACACATAAATATATGGCTGTGGAAGAACACAGGAACTGCCACATATTTGGTCCCCTGGCCTTCAAAAAAATTAAATCATGGTTGTTGTTACGAATTGCAGCGTTGTATTTACGAGGGGATATTGATCTCAATTTTCTCTCCTTCACATTGAAATAATGCAATTGCTTACTTCACTATGGGAAATCAGGGGACTTTAAATCCTTTTGAAGAATAGCTGTGAAGTCTTCAGTTTTACATAGTATTAATCAGGCCTGAAGTCAAGTGACAGGAAGCCAATAGTGGTGTTTTAAAGTGAGGAGGGAAAAGCTGAAAGTCTCAGATGCTCTGCTGGAGCATCAGGGATACATTTGCACCCAGGTTCTGGACAGGAGTGGAGTAAAAAAGCCACTGGGAATGCACAAAGGTCATTTCCCATAGGTCCACCTGGAGTAAATCCCTGCAGGAGGAGAAGGAAAATCAGTGTTTCTGCTGACAGCCTGAGAGGAGATAGCCCAGGGGGATGTCCTGCCCTGCTCAGAGCCTGAAGGAGGGCGCCTATATCAAGGGCATTGTGGCTGTGGACGTTTCAAATGGAAGGAAGGCAGGGCAAAGAGATCTTCTGCTGCTTCACAGATCCGTGTGGGCTCAGAGACTTTAATCCTGGAATTCCAGAAGGGGCTGTTTCTTGCACGCCTTGGTGTGCTCCATATCTGCCCAGCTTCTCAGAGCTCCACAGGCAACACAATCCTATAAAGATGCACAGAGGAAAGACATCCTTATCACCTAACCCAGCCAGGTTTTGTGTCAGAAGATAGTAAACGTACCAAATTTATTACTGCCATTAGCATTTTCACGTTGCATTAGCAAACAGCGCTGGCAAGGAGCAGAAAACGACATGGAACTCATTAAAACTTTCTGGGTTTGGAATACTGGGAAGTGGAAATAATAATGGATCCTGCAAGGAAGGGGCAAAATTTGCTGCCTGAGACCCACAGACACTTCAAATGGGGCGAGCAGCACAGCTGAATTTTTGAGAGACATTCAGCTATCATGAAGATCACCAGCCAGCTTTGAATTTTCAAATCAGCAACAAAACTCCAAGGATTTTTTCCCTGTGATGTGTAGCAGCTGCAGTGGAGGTTTCTCATGCCCTTTAACTGGTTTTCTGGGGGAAAGAATGAGCATATGTGCTCTGATAGTGTGCTGAGAGAGCCTCAGCACCATCAAGAGCTGACGCTGCAGAACACTTTCCATCATTTATTTAAAGTGGTCTGAAAAATCTTTTGAAAGCATATTCCATTCTCAGAGCTCCAGCTGTGAAGATACTTATCATAGTACACACTATACATGTTCCTTTGGTCAACTTCTTCCCACACATCCTTGGAACCATTCCTGCTCCTCTTCAGTGTTTACAGGCTTGAGATTTTTGCAGATTGTTATCACATCCATTAAGCTACACAACACAGAACTGCAGGCAAGAAAAACACTTGAGCTGACCTGGCAGGGCTGCCCGTGGCCTCTGGAATGACACAAAACCCACACAGAGTCAGGGGAGTCAAAAAGTTAAAGGGAAAGAAGGATAGGGAAACAACAGTTTAGATAACTGTAAACGGCGCACTGAAAAGAGCCCTGCAAGACAGAGTCATTAATTTCCTGGGTCTGGGGAAAGAGCAGAGAGAATGAGTGCTCAAGTCAAGAACCAGGACCAGAGTTTATGAATAAGGCATTCTTTCTGATGCAAACACAGCAGCCTAACACCAGACCTATTGGATAATTAAGTTTTATAGCCTTACTCCCTCACCCAAACTAGATTTAAACACACATTTAAAGGGAATATGTTAATAAAACACAGTAACAAATTTCTGTAGAACAGAAAATTTCTGAGCACTCTCATGAGAATTTTTAAGACTAAATCTTTGCTGCCCTTTCAGTCCTGCAAGCCCAAGTGGCAGAGACCCTGTACTTGGGGGAACTCTGGGTACAGCCTCTTCTCTGCAGCACAAAATCCTAACGAGTAGGGCTGGAAGGGGGCTCAATAAGCCAGCTACACCATTCTCCTGCCCAGAGCAGGACCAACAATACCCACACATGTTATGAAGCACAGCAATGCATTCTCCCTTGCAGGCAGGTGCAAAAGAGAGCTCCTTTATTGCAAAAACCAGGCCTTTTAAAGCAGTTAGGCCTTTATCAGTTACGTTCCATTTAAGCACAACAAATGTAATTCAAGCAACCCCCATAAACCACAATGTGAGCACGTAATGGTTATAAAACTCATTTTTCTGCCTCTAATTCAGCTGAGTCTCTGTCCCATAGTCCTTTTCTACTTAGCCAAAGTAGCAGGCCTGAGCCATGACTTTACAAGGATAACAAGGCCCTTATTTTGTAAGGTTTTACCTATGTGGAACACACATAGTCCATGGCAAAGATTTGCCTAATTCCCTCTGAAAACCACCGGTGCTGGATATTCCCCAAGCCCAAGGCAATCCCTTCCAGTCCTTGCCCTCTTGGCCATTTGGGTGTCTTTGCTAACATCTGATCTGCTTCTGGGCTGCAATTCATAAATGTCTGTTGCTTCTGTTCCTAACCAAGAGCACAGCAGCTGCCTCCTTTCCTTGCCACAGCACCTTTAATAAATGTGAGCACTGCGAATATCCACAACAGCACAGTCCAGGGGGAGCACTGGCAGGAAACACTGATGCCACCTGCTCGTGTGCTGAGAGAACACGTGTTTGGGGACAGGCAGAAAGAAACCTGTTTCAGCAAAAACTCTGCTGCTGTTGAATTTTGTATTTCTCCAGGCGTGGGGAGATGGCAGAAAATTCCACAACAGAACAGACCAAGTGCTCATCGACTCCCAGACCTCCCAAAACACTCAGAATAAAGCCTAGCAGAAAAACACTGAACCAAGCATTAAAACAGAATATATAAATAGGGGCACTGGTGGTTCCTTTTGTGGGTTTTTCCTGTGCTGAGAAAATAGGAAAGTAATATTTGAAATACCGAGTAAGGAGCAGGAGCGTGCTTTGGGGAGAAGGTGGGGGTTTGTGTGTGTTTATTAGGGACATATTCTCCAGGATCTGTAGAGTCTGTGTGAACCACAAGCCTCCATATATCAAGCCTGCAGTCTCCAGGCATGCAGCTGTCTTGGAATTCCTTGCCAGGGAGTCTGTTAAGAAATCTGACAGTGATTTTTAATAAGAATGTAGCAAACCCTCGAGTAGTGTGTGTTTGTTCCTCCTCACCCTCAGCAGCCTGGGTGTCTGATGGGGATGTGGGTCAGGCTGGAGCAGGGCTTTTATTTCACTGTGTACAGCCCTTTCATACAACGTGCTGCATTTCTGCCCCCTATTTAATAACACATGTAATTAAGAAATGTACAGAAAGAGGAGCCCCTTGGGTTTAGAATTAGCAAGAGCTGACTGCTTTGTTCAGCTGAAACCCAGCTAAAAGCGACTGTGAGGGGAGACCTTTGTGTAGGAACGCTCGGAGGAGCAGAGGGTATAATTCTTTAAAAACAAAACCTTAGGAGTACTGGGGGGAAAAAAAAATTAAAGAATTTTCATCAGGACTAAAATAAGAGGCCTTCAAAGTAATTTTTGTGCTGCTCTGAGTATTTCACTGAACACGGCAGCTCCTGGCACAGTCACTCCCTCTTGCAGAACCAAATCTCTTCCAAAGAGAACCAGTGCAAGATAGTCACTCTAATATCATAATATTATAATCCAATCAATATTTTAGTAAATACGCCTAATCTTTGAGCATTGCTGAAACCCTGCAGGGCCAGGAGAACATTTTCTCTAAAAAAGAAAGGCACTTGAATAGCAGGTTTTTCAAGTGTTCTATGATTTTTTAAATCATTGTGTTCATTCTAACACGCCTGTTAGTCTTATTTTTCTGCCTTAGACCAGGCTGCATCTTTAACTCCTGTTTCCATAAATGTAAGATGGAACAGTCTTACATTACAAGGGTGAATCCCACTTGTTGCTATCAGGAAGATGATGGCACCATTTTCACACTGATCTTGTTTTAAATTGGATATACAGAGCTCCAGCAATATCTTCACCATGATTTTCATTCCCAGTGTGGGCCACATGGAGACTTCAGGCTCAGAACAAAGAAACTGGACTACAAAAAGTGGCTTATTAAAATATCTACGTCCTTCCACATCTAAACATGCTGGTAATTTCCAGCCACACTTCGACCTGTAAAACTTATGATTACCAGGCCCGTCAGACAGGTTAGGGTTAAGCCACTTTAGGGAGTGAGGAAAGAGGCCCATCTGTGCAAAGATGACATGGCCCTCTGTAGGATAATTAGAATCAGAATAAGAGGTGTCATGATCCACAGCATTTTCCCACTTCATTTCTCCTCCCTCCCTTTGAAAAGGGTTCCAATTATATATTGAAAAAATGGGGCAATGTCAATTTTGAAGTTCTAGACTGTTTCTTACTTCCTCTGTGTTTCTTTAACCCTGTTTTCTCCAACACACACTAGCCCAACTGCCCTTATTTTTTGCCATTTTTATTCCCACATTCAGATCTCACTCTCTTTCCTCCTGCCTGCCAAAGGCACGACAGTCACGCTCTCTTCTGCTCAACAGCCTACGTACAGCTCATTTTCCCCCCAAACCTCTTTGTTTGTTTGTTTTTGCAATGACAGAGCCTCTCCAGCTCACACCCCCTCGTGCACACGGATATTCCACAGCCTCACACGGCTCCTTGCGTAGGGATCCTCTGCCTTGCCCACCGCCATCCTGCCCTTGTGCCTCTCCGACATCTCACACAGATCTTCCACCACATTTTCACCCCCCTCTGCCCTGGCTCTTGCATCTCTCTGGTGCCAGAGTTCCCCTCATGTCAAACAGCACAGCAGGAGCATGGGAGGGCAAGGAACAGCCCTGCTCCATAGGTCTGGTGCTCCTGAAGTGCAGGACCCTTTCTAGCCCGGGGGCCACTCCTCCCCTTCCAAACCAGGCCGCAGGACAGAGGCAGCAGTGAGGACTGGGNACTCCTCCCCTTCCAAACCAGGCCTCAGGACAGAGGCTGTGCCCAGTCCCAGTGAGGACTGGACTGTGCTGGGACGTGGCAATCTGCCTGTGCCAGCCCTGAATTTTGGAGGTGGAAGGGATTTACAACCCGGAGGAGGCTGCACACGCAGGAAGCAGCACCTGGAGATGCAGAAGTTAAAAGAGGCAAGAAGAAAGGATGTACAATAAAGCAGAGACAAAGAGTGCAAACGAGTGCAAGCTCCTGCTACCAAGAGGTGATTCCCAAAGGAGGAGTCTGGAACTGTGTTGGAGGGAGGAACAGAGAAAATCCAGCTGGCTCAGTCAGCCCCTGGAGCCAGAGGGGAGCAGGGAGGCAGAACAGCACAAAAGGAGCAGCTGTGGGTGCTCAGGAGAGTTAATGCAGGGCTGGACTTGTGCATCTTAGGAGAAGGATGCATTTTAGGAGAAGAAAACCTTATCCCTTGCTTTTGCCATGGATTCATTCACAATTCTGCTGCACAGGCTCGGGGGTTTCAGCTTTCAGGCTGCTCTTTCCCGCTTTGCTCCCTGCCTGTACCCGGGGGTTCACGGTCACACCTCCTCTCCAGGCCGGGGTTTTACAGAACACACCTGCCGCTGCAAGGACCCAAAGTGCCTCAGAGAATGAGGAAAGCACCAGAGCTGGCTGTGGGCCAGTCCTTGGGCTGGCAGCAGCTCAGAGACACGGCAGACGCTGAGCTGGAGCCTGTACCGCGCGCTTTGCTCCGAGGGCTCGAGGCAGCTGCCTCTGGAGTCTGAGGCCACTTTTGCTGACTGTATTAAATTTATGACACAGGAGCGATATAACTCTGGCAGTGCAAGCTCTTGATGTGAACCCCATCTTTCCCATGGAAAGTTTTGTTATTATTGCTATTTTTGGTGGGTGATGCAGCAGCTCTCGACAACAGTGATTATGACAACTTTAAACACAGGTGAAAACACTAAAACTTACCCTGAGTGTCCTCCACATCCCAGAGCCACCTGAGGAATGATTCCTTCAGGGAAGCTTGGGTGCCTTCGGCTGCCTCCAGTGAGGTGTGTGGCCTTTGCTGTTCTACCAAGAGGCATCCCAAACACTGATCTTTGCTGGATCACCCTGAGCAGTAACACCCACTTTGCCTCTGAGCATGATCTATACGTTAGGCTAAATAGAGGTTTTCACATCTTAGCTGGTTTGTGCAGGTTTCAGCAGTTTCTCCACTGAAGTTGGCAAGAAATCCCATGGTGTTTGTAAAGCTTCAGTTCTGCTGTGAAATGGAAATTGACATTTCAGCACAACACTAAATTCCAACAATTAGGCTTAAATTAAAGTTCTACTGTATTCCCTAGAACTAAGGTTTTCAAAACATAAAGGGAAGCAATATTATGCTAAATACCAATTCTGTCCTCTCTCACGCAATAATCAGTTTGCAATCATGCCATTCATTCTAATGGCTTTGCATACATTTCTTGCTAGAACTGTCACATAAAAGGCTTACACTGGGAGCCCAGCAAGTTGGCTATTTCTCTCTAATTTCAAAGGTATTCAGAAACACTGGTATTAACTGAAAAGCATTTGCAAGACTTGATGGCACAGTTAATTTCATTACGATTGACCAGAGGATGAAGCAGCACACACACAAATATAACACAGAGCCCACCAGCGAGGCTGGAACAGCAAAACTGAGAAGTTAAGAAGTGCTACCAACTATCACCATGTAACTTTAATATTGGTCCATTGCATCTATACACACATAAATCATAAAGATATACTTTACAATTGTGCTAATTCACCATATTTTCCCTGCCTCAGTGCAGCAGGCAGTGCTTACTTAATGAACAGCCACTCCATGTTTTGTTTTCTCATCCCTGCTCAATGTATGGCCTAAATCTTATTTATTGCTGTTTAAACCTTGCTCTGCAGACAGTTATTCTGGAGCCTTCCACTGTGCCTGTCAGGACAGTATTTAGCACCCACTATGGAAATTTTGAGCCTGTGCTGCTAAAATTTTGGGGGAAATGTGACAGCCCCAAACCCCTGTCATCAATGGAAAGCATCCCTTGACTTTAACAGCTGGCAGTGAACTCTTGAATCAAAGTTTGCATTTTTTCATACTCAGGGATCTCAATACCTCAAGGGATATCTACACTTTAAAGACAACCAACCCCTACTGTAGTTCTGCACTGGTTCAACGCTACACAGATGTGGGCAAACTAAACACTCATCTCTCCTACAAGAACCCATGACCACGCTTTTAGGCTTCAAGGAAAGCCAGAAACTGCCACACAAGAGCCTGTGCACATGGAGGGATGCACGAGGGCAGAACAAAGGGGGGGCTGGGAGGAGGAGGAGGGGGCACAGGGGTCTGCACATGCTGGGAAGCACACGGCTCTTCCTGCACAGCAGCCCTGCCTGCCCGGCTGGGAAGGGCCCAGCAGCCCAGGAATGTCCTCTGCTCTTCCCAGTGTTTTAGGCAGACAGCTAAAATATTCCTTGCCAACTGAGCAGGGCAGCAGAGAGCAAAGCAGCTCCCAGAGCACTCCCAAACACCCCGACAGCCACCGCAGCCACCCCGTCCCTCTCTCCGGACAAAGCCCGGCAGCAACTTCCCGTGGAATGTCCCAGTGCCCAAACTGCAGCTGCTGAGAGCATCTCACACAGGCGGTGCTAAAAAAGCAAAATGAAATAAAATAGTCAAATGCGGCTCTCTCTCAGCACAACGTTTCCTTGGCTGGAAAACTGCAAATTTTTTTTTTTTTTTTTTACTACACAGGTTGAATCCCTTCTGCTTTATTCTAAACGATATTCCAACCTTCCACAGCTTCTTTATTCAGTCACAGACTATTTCCAGACTCCTAGAGAGCTTTAGAGCTTGACATGTCAAAACACTCCTTGTGTTTGGGTTTGTGGAGACTGAGGATGACCCTAAGACTGAGGCCAGGCTCTACAAGACGACTTTTAAAATGACTTTACATTGCACAATCTGCCGCAGGAAACCAAGGATAAATAATGGGACGTCTATTCCATATGAGCATGGATGTGAGTGAATCCATCTGTTCATCTGCATGGTCAAGGTACCAAATAAATTTGAGCTGCTAATCTACCATTATCACAACAGCCAGAATCCTTAAAGAACAACAGAAAAAACATATTAAAAAGATGTTGAAACCCTGTTTTAACTGCTCTGGCCACCAACAGGAAACTTGCTGAATAGAGGCAGACAAAAGAAATGACAGTTTTTTGAAGCACAAGAAAGGCTTCTGAAAATACAGATCATTTGTATATGTATCAAACAGAAGAGACTTCTCTATACTTTAGCATAAAATGTTAAAAGTTCTAAAAGAAGTCTCTAAAAAAGCTTTGGGGCCTCCTATGGTTACATATATTCCAACAGGATTAATTTGATCTGCTTTTTGGAAAGGATATTAATCCATCTTGGGAGCAATCTTTGTAGAAGAAGGTGTGGAAACGCATCCAGTCAGCTCCTTCACGTGATAGCTGGGAGAGCATACAGACAAGCTGCTTTTACAATAAATAGTGGGAACACAGAGTTGTTTCCTATGCTGCAAAGTGGGGACTTTAAAACTTAGTTCCTGAAGCAGCAAGGATAATGGACAGAAAGTTTGCACTGATAACAGTGCAGCTCTGGATCAACTCTGCCAAACTCACAGCTTTCAGAGGGCCACAAATGGGTTTCATCAGACAAATCTAGATTGAGGCATCTTTGCTTAGACAGTTTCACCCAGTCCTGTGCAAACAGAGAGAACAGCAGGAGAGAGAGCCCAAGGTGCAGCCCTGCTCTGCAGTTTGTGTCTGTGACCTGCTGGGAAGGGGCAGAGCTGTTGTGTTTATTTTTTCTTGCTGTCTGCCTTGGGCCAAAAGGTGACACCATTTGTTTCTGTTTAGGCTCCACATTTATTCTGAGCTTTTGGCTCCCTTCTGTTCATTATTCCGGACCTGGAGCTGCTGGACAGAGGCCAGAGGAGGCACCAGGATGAGCAGAGGGATGGAGCAGCTCTGCTGGGAGGAAAGGCTGGCAGAGCTGGGATGGTCCAGCCTGGAGAGGAGAAGCTTTGGGGTGAGCTCACTGTGGCCTTGCAGGGCCTGAAGGAGCTGCAGGAAAGATGGAGAGAGACAATTGCCAAGGGATGGAGGGACAGGACACAGGGAATGGCTTCCCAGTGCCAGAGGGCAGGGCTGGATGGGATATTGGGAAGGAATTGTTCCCTGGGAGGGTGGGCAGGCCCTGGCACAGGGTGCCCAGAGCAGCTGTGGCTGCCCCTGGATCCCTGGCAGTGCCCAAGGCCAGGTTGGACACTGGGGCTTGGCGCAGCCTGGGACAGTGGAAGGTGACCCTGGCCATGGCAGGGGTGGGGCTGGATGGGCTTTGAGGTCCCTTCCAGTCCAGGTAATTCTGTGATTCACACAGCAGTTGTTTGGTACCTCTGCTCTGCCCAGGGATGGGTAAAGCCTTGATTTCCCATTTGATTTCCCAAAAGTCAGGAAGGTGACCACCACTCTGGGCTGACCATTCATAGCACCTTTCAGGGTGTGCTTCACAGTGGTTAAACATAAATGAATATAAGAGCCTGTGATGTTGTTTGAAGTATATCCTGTCTTTTGGTTAATGCATGCAGTTCATTTAGCATCTGCTCTATAAATATCGCTTCCTCTTTCCACATCTTCCTAGCACACACCACTGTTTCCATGTGATGATGAATGCTACTGCAGGCAGCACTGCAAGAAAGGAATTTTCTACATTATAGCACAGCATTAAACAAAGGGCACTTTATGCTGCACAGGGCCAGCTAAAGAACAGACCTCCAGATTTGCATCCCCTTGACCAGTGAATCTCAAAAGACAGCGTTGCTCAAACTTGGAACCCTTTGTCTTTAGCAAAATTGTGTGAAAGCTTTTGCTTTTGCAAGGTGCACATCCCTGTGTTCCCCTGAATTCATCTCGCAGTCTGTCTGATGAGGATCACAGACAGA
This sequence comes from Callaeas wilsoni, assembly GCA_013398955.1. Lineage (NCBI taxonomy): Eukaryota > Metazoa > Chordata > Aves > Passeriformes > Callaeidae > Callaeas > Callaeas wilsoni. The sequence continues at coordinate 15,864 of VWPU01003585.1, read as the reverse complement.
AGCCTCAGATGATGCATCGGTTTGCTCTCAGAGAGATTAAAAGGGCTGAAGAGCAGGGATGTGAGAACAGTGCTTTTGGAACAAAGCAGCAAAGAAAGGAAAACACCTCCAGAGTGAAAATTAGAAGAGAACATTGGAAGGGACAAATTGGAAATAATTAAGCAGAAAACAAAAGGCCCAAGAAAGCAGAGGGGTGTTTCTAGCCTGAAGTTGTGATGATACAAACCAGAGCAAAGGCAGCGGCAGATCGAGCACGTCAGAGTCCACCACCAGCCAGTGCCAGCCTCCCTTTGCCTGGATCATTTTCCTTGCAAAGCACTCATCTCCTCTGATGGTTTAAGTCCTTTTCTCTTCCTGTTGTTAGCTGCCTCTTCAAAAGCTCTCAGCATTTCATCGCCACGTCTGTCTGGAGATATTCCATTGTGCTGCAGCGGCGTTCTCTAGGAACCAGCAATACGTGTGCCTTCCTCTTTTTTCTTCTCTTTTTTTCCCCTTTCTCACCGAGGAAGGCCCTGAAGCCGTGTTCTCATTAAATCTTTATGGCTTTTTAAAATAAGAAGCTATTGTCCCATATACCTCCTTAACTATGCACCAATCAGAGAGTTCGAAAGAACAGCTCTGCCCGTGACAAGAAGGAGGCAATGGAAAGGGAAGAAACCTAAGGAATGACTGCTTCAGCTGTTTTCCTGTGGAGCAGGAACCTGTGTAGGCTCAAGGATGGCTCAGCACAGGAAAGGGACTAAAGGCTTTCAAGGAAAAACGTTCAGTCGAAGATTCTATTTTTGTCAGATTTATATTCTTATTTAGAGGATGTATCTGTGATTATTTACTGCCTCGGGTAGGCTTAATGGTGCTCATAAACCAAACAGGTATTCAAAACAGACATTTGGAAAGCTCTTCAAGTGTCCACACTGAGACACCTGGAGCTCAAGCATTAGGAGCGAGTGACTTGGAAATAAAGCAGCTTATTACTGAAGTAATACCTAACTAGCCAGGTTCTGACATGGAATATTTAACGAGCTAAATTATGGCACATGCTGCCTGTGTAAATTGCTTTGGCCTCAGTGACAGCAAGGCCAAAACCAAGAGAATAAATTTATAAAATAATTCCAGTGGTATGATCAGGAATTTCTGCGTCTAATTCCCAGTTAGATTTGTGTTGATTCACGGTATGATCAGGAATTTCTGTGTCTAATTCCCAATTAGGTTTGTGTTGATTCACACATAAGATTTAGAAGTAACATTACAGCTTCATAGAAACGTTCTTAAAGAAGCTTTTAGACAAATTGTAGAAATCTCTAGAAGAAAAGTTATTTCTCCCACAGAACCAGGAAATGCTGTAATGTGGGGGTAGTTCTGACATCACGAGCTGATCCCCTAGGTTAAAGTTCCAAGGCCTGACAAAGATCAGGAAAAAAACCACCTCATCCAGTTTTCCCTGTGTGTGGAACTGCTATGGAGAGTTTAGGCTTAGGCTTCTTCTGTTTAAGTTTAAACGAAGGTTTTTAATTAGGAAAATTATCATTTGTTCTCCCAGAAACTGCGAGGCTGCACCACAACAGGAATGGTCCTGGCTACATCCAGATCCACGCGGGCTCTGAAACCGGGCTCTGCAGAGCTCCCTGCTGAGCTCACAGGAATGCCACTGGTTTTCTTTGCAGCTGCATCCAAACGTTACAAAATTCCACCCTGGGACACGAAGCAAAGATTCTCCGGCGATTAAATGCTTTTCCAAAGCTCGATGATACTAAAAAGAAATTAATGTATTTACTCAAAGCTACTTTTTCATTGACACTGAAATTAGCATCGCTTTTTGTGCGTTTTTACCTGTTTCAGCAGGGAAGGGTTATCACTGAGAACAGGCACTGGGGATGAGTTCCCCCACGGAAGAGAAGGGGTGGGAAGGTGTCCAGCAGCCCTGGCTGTGCGAGCAGGCCCAGGGAGAAGCAGCAGCGAGCCCTGGCTGAGCTCTGAGCCCTGGCTGAGCTCTGAGCCCTGGCTGAGCTCTGAGCCCTGGCCGAGCTCTGAGCCAGGCTCTGCCCCGTCCCTCCCCAGCCCTGCAGCTCCTCCAGCAGTGGCAGTGACAGATGTTCTGCACGAGTAATCCCTCATCCTTCTAATCCCAGCAGAGGGTGAGGATTGATGGGCACCGGGCGCTCAGGAATAAAGAACTTGGAAATGCGTAAGTTGGGGCTGGAATAAACAGTGTTGAATAAACATATTAATAACAATACGGGCTTTAGAGTGAGATTAGCTGCTGACACAAATAACGTTTATTCACACTACGGGGAGTGATTCCAGAGAAACAACATGAAAGTGCACAGACAAGTACTGTTAAATCAAAAAAGGTTGGCATAGAGCAACAGAAAAAAAAGGAAAAAAAAAGGGAAAAAAATACGACAAGGAAAATGATGATGTTTCCTCTTTTCTCAAGTGCATAACAAAAAAATTCAACAGCTGCAGCAGCTGCAGGTGCAAAGGAGAAAACAGAGGATCAAATCACGGTTTCTTTTTAAATGTTCACAACTCTTCCAAGAGTGGGACCTGAACAGAGGAGGGAACTGTTTGGTTGTACACCCTGACACAGCTCATCACTAAAATCAGGCACTATTTCCTGTTGTGGCACGGAATTGCCTCTTTAGAAATGTCACCACAGAAACAGAGTGTCTACCTTCCATTTGCTAGAGGTGAATCCATCACGTTTACATCTGAACACTTCCTTAAAATGCTCTAAATTTGTCACCTGCTCCTCCACTACACACGGCTGATTCCAAGGCAAGGCCTCAGTTATCAGGCAGGTCGGATTTTCACAAGTTTGGCCCCTGAAGATCAAATCATCCAAAGGGGTCTCAGCATCTCAAACCTGCTTCAGCAACCTGTAACTCATACAGGACCGTGAAACGTGATTTTATCTGAGATTCCTGCTCATGAGCTGAGCAAATAACAGAGTGATCTCTGTGTGGGGTGGAACAGAGAGCTGGGAGATGCTGGTGCAGCAGCACACACGTGAGCGGTGCAGAGGGCAGGATGGGCCGGATGCTCCGGGAAGCTCCCGGGATTTCTGCCCCCGTGAAAGGGACAGATGGATCATCCTGGCCACGGGATTACCCACTGTGCAGGTAAGCATTCAGAAACATCAGCCCCAGAACTGCACCTCCAAATGCAAAATAAGTTCTGCCGCAGCTGGACGTGCTCAGCTTGAAAGGCAGGAAGGACAGGGGGGCAACAATGGGAAGTAATTATGAAATTCAATTTTTTTTTTTTTGCACTTTCTGTCCCTAATTTTGCTTTAAGCAGGCATCTGCCGTGTAACACAGTCTTCATATGCAACAGATAGAGAATTCCATGCATTTTAAAGGAGGGTTTCAGTGTCAGACCTCCGAGCAAAGACTTTCCCTGTCCACACCAAGGCCCAGTCTGTGGGCGAAACCTGACCACTGACTCCATCAAAATGACACACAACCTTCTTAATCACTTTAGAGTCCTTCAACCTTGCCTCTTCCCCCTTGTTTTCCAAGGTAAAAAAACAAGGAGACAGAAAGAGCATGGGGTAAACTACCAAGTCCTCTATCCTTGGCACACCTTCTGCTCTGACAGGTCGGGAAAATGATAGAAAGCCAGTGAAATTTCCCAGATTTAACTGAATATTTAATGTATTCAGCACAAAGCAAAGGCTTTTTATTCTTCAGTGGTCTCACAAGGAATAATGGAAGCGAGCCCTGGTTAATAAAGTGTTTCTATCCTGTACAAGCAGAGTTGAACAAACTTTCTTTCACTGACAAATTTAACCACAAGTCAATTGGAATCTTTTTGCATCTCAAGAAATTGGTTTCATTTCAATTTTTCATCACAAAAATGCATTCTGCTGGACATATAGGACACAAAATCTGAGTTTCCTCAGATGATTACAGTCAACTCAAGACTGACAACAACTTTCAAGATGAACCTGATGCATTTTTAAAAGGGCCAGGCTCAGTGTCCTGCTGTCAGTCCTAATTGGTGCTGTGGTTGCTGTCAGGGAGTCAAATAAAACTTGGGAGACCAGACCTCCGCTTTATCCTTTGTCCACAGGCATCCTCACTGAATTTGGCTCTGGCATTTCCTACCTCTGAACTGAAAAAAAAGGAGTGAAAATCCTTTTCAGTCTCTCAGGGGAATTGTAGAAGGAGAAGTACGTGGAAAATGGACCACGACTCTCAGCTGTCAGGGATGAAGGCTGCACATCTGAGACTTAAAAAGTTCTCCCATCGTCTGCTTTGAGGGCTGGCACATCCCTAAGAACATGTACCTGTGAGGAAAACAGGAATGCGAAGTGTCCTTGGTTTCTGAGAGCTGAGGGCAACAAAATTCTCATCCCACAAACAAACCCTGCTGCCTTCTGCTGTGCCAGTCACAGCCAGGCCCCGGTGCAATCCTCCTTACACTCACAGGGAATTCCCCACGAGCTGCCAAAATCTGTCAGAAAGGGAAAAACGCCTTGAAGCACCCACCGCATCTGGGAGGGGAAGATACACAGAGGCAAAGGGGACTGCTTCTAGGAGAGGAAAAAGCTGAAATGCAGCAGTACAAACTCTGCTGAAGTGCAGTCAGTGGAGGGACTGGGAGAACTGGGCTCTGCTGCAGGGTGACCCAGGATGGTGGCACTTCTCAGAAGCCACAAGGAGTGACGGGTCTGAAGTCAGCGGTGTGACAAAACCCGGTGCAATTCCAGCTGCACCCAGCTCCGTGCATCCCTGTCTGCGCTCTGTCTCTGCTGACAGATCTGCTTCTGTCTCCCAGGGCAGCAGGAGAACACCCCGGAGCTTTTCAGCCCCTGGGGCGGCGAGGGCACCCGGAGAGCTTGTGTCTGTGCCACAGGGACGTGTGGCTGCTTGGCACGGAGTTCCAGCTGTCCTGGCAGGAGCAGAGCAGACCTGGCAGTGCCGTGGGGAGGGGGAGCTGCTCCTCAGAGCTGCACATTCCCCTGAGAGCTGCATTCCAAGCGGGCCACACGACTTCGCACCAAATCACTCCCTGTTCTCCTGACAGCAGCACTAAAAAAAACCATTTAGTGGAAAAGGAGCGGAGTGATTTTATGGAGGGCTCAGAGTTCAGGTCAGAGAATGGCAAAACTCTTTTGGTGTGTGGGATGAACCCTCCCTGTTCCCATCATTGCTGCTCTCCTGTCTACCCAACACGTGGAGAAAAGCAAGTTATGGTCCCTGGATGGCTGTGATGGTGTTTTCCTCCAGGTGCTGCCTTTCTCTACAGCCCTTCACCAGCCCTGAGCAGAGGCTGTGGGCACAGCAGCACTAAACAAGTTTGGGATGCTGGATTAGTTTACAGAGACCTTTGAACACAGAGTTTCCATGTGGTTTTTTTTTAATTCTTCCCTCTGCAATTTTATTACTGACCTTCCTTTCTCATCCAACACTCTCAACTTCTAAACTTTAAAGCCAAGCATATACAAAGCCTCTAAATGAGCCCAGAATTTCCCACGGCTACATTGACAGGCACGATCCTTATGGAAGCACCCAAAAGTAAACCTTATAATCTAATTTTTCCCCCTTATTTGTTAAGCAGCAACACTAATGATTTGATTGTGAAACACTTATGCATATGAATGAGCTTTTATATAAGGCCTGATTTTAATTAAAAAACCAACCCAACTTTGAAACAAACCCAACTTTGAAACAAACCCAACCCAAACCCAGCTTTCAGAGCCAAAAATAGGGAAAAACTCTGTGGCAAGTGAGGCACTAACAGTGCAGCTGGTACCAGCTATTAAACAGAGCTACACTGCTGTAATTTCATGAATCCTTGAAGAAACCACAAAGAAATATGCATTATCTGCCAGAGGAAAGAGAAGCAAGATTGAGGCAAAAGTGGGGGTTCAGAGGGTACTGAGAAAAGGTGTTTGAAGGAAATTGGTTCCTGGGAAGGGAAGGGTTCAGGAGAGAAGGGCAGGCAGCCAGGGAAGGTCAGGGCTGGAACAACCCAGGCATGGGCAGGGCTAGAAACAGAGCTGGAAAATGCCCTGAAAAAACGTCCAAGAGCTACAAGAAGTTCTTCTGCAAACAAAGATCAGTAATGTGGTTTTTCTCCTCCACTGAAATAAACCAGCAGAAGGACAGGAGCTGGATCTTCATCTCGTCAAGTGACTTTGGCAGTTATTTTAGAGGAAAGACATAATTCCTGATCTGTATTTATATATTCCAAAAATCAGGTTTCAATTTGTACACTCCGTTGCAAGACTTTTCATCCCATAACCTGCACTCTCTAATTTCCTCACTAAGGTCTAGCAGAAGCAGTTCATCACTTGGCTTCTGATGAACAAATTCAAACCAACATTGAATATTATTGGTTAGGAATATTTTTTCTTTTTTTTCCTTTTCTTTTTTAAATGAACAAATCAGAAGCCCAATGTTTGAAATTGTAGTTCTCGATACTTAATGAGGCCAAGTTAATAGCACACGTATCATTTCAAGCATTTAATTTTCTATGTCTTTGGAGAGAATTAAGAGTTCTGTTACATTTCAAACGAAGTTGTTCCAGCCAGCAGTCAGTGCTAGCAGAGCATCTTGATAAAGACTAAGCATTTTCTGCTCTCACCTCTGATTTTAGCCCTCTATCTGCTCCATGCTGCAGCTGTCAGTTTTCCCATCTTTCCTTCCCAAGTGGCCATCAGTACAAATATCTGTGAAATCACCTGTTTACCTCGTGCACTTAACCAGGGATAGCTGTGCTACTGCTAAAGATCAAAGCACCAAACCCACAACTTCTATTTCTTTCTCTGTAACCCAACTCCCCGTTTACAAAACCTCTTTTTTTAAATTTCCCCATAGAGCAGGCTTTGGCAATCTCCTTCTCAGCAGCAAAATAAACCCTTTGGGCTCCAGACTGCTGCTGTATTGCCTTCCAATTTGCCTCTGTGTATCACCAGAGATGTGACCCTCAGCCAGTCCCAGGTCACTTTTAGGCTCTGATTCATGGTCCAAGCCCAGCGAGTTCCTCACGTGGCAGCCTGGAGCTCACACTCCCACTGCAGAGGGAAGCAGCAATGTATTTCCTTTGTTTATTCACATTTTTCTCCAAGTCCATCAGAGCGTCGGTCGATCCGCTCTGATCAATGCTGAGGTGTCAGTTTAGATGTAAACCCTTTAAAAAGCGGCACTTTGGGGCTTAACAATAATCAGGAGGTCTCCAACCAACATATTTATTGAGCTTGAAAGCATCACCCTCAAACCAAATGTGCTTGACCCTTCATTCACATCACTGCAGCAGAACCTTAAGTAGCATTTTGCTCTGGAATACTCTTAAATATCCCAACTCCAGAAGTGAACTCCTTGGTAATTCTGTTGTAATTCAGCTTTCAATGCTTTCCTGCTTTCTTGTGTGCTGCAAATTAGGCTGCTGTGCAAGCTACAGGGACTCTATGGACCACCCTTTCACCCCAAAGAAAACCCCAAACCCCAAAATCCCTCAAGCAGTGTTTCCACACCGCCCTTCAGGGCACACCTGCAAACCCTTATTTCCTTTAAAGTTCTCTAGAGACATTAATTAATCACTTATCAGGTTATGAGGCCAGAGAACATTACAAAAGGGTTGTCCAGGTGCAGGGTTTTAGCTGCTCTCTGTGCTTTCAGCACAGGGCTCTGCTGACACCGCTTTCCCCAGGAGAACACATTCGGTTCTGCTCAGGTGAAAATGTCATAAGCAGCGTTGTAGCCTTTCTGAATATTGCTGTTTGGAAAACAAGTCTTAAAAGTTCACTTTTCCACTTCTTTCAAGGGGAAATCACAGCTATTGAGGGGTGCAAAGATGGAGATGTGGCTGGAGCATGTCTCATGAGGAGATACTGAGGGAGCTGGGCCTATTAAACTGGAGAAGACTGAGAGGGGACCTTAGAAGTGCACACAAATACCTCAAGATGGTGGGGCCAGACACTTCTCTGTGCTGCCCAGCCACAGGACAAGGGGCAAGGGGCACAAAAGGCATCACAGGACGTTCCATCTGAATACGAGGGAATGCTTTGAGGGTGACAGAGACTGAAGCAGGATGCCCAGAGAGGTTGTGGAGCCCCTTCTCACCAGATACTCAGAAGCCCCCTGTGTCACCTGCTGGGGGTGACCCTGCCTGGGCAGGGGCCTGGACCAGACAGTCTCCAGAGGCCCCTTCCAACCCCAACAATTCCTTGACGTTCATTTGGTACAATACAGTCTCACTGATACGAGAACATCAAAGACAGCACTGCAGGTGACCCCTGAGAACGTCCTCGAGGATCTCCTCTGCATCACACCAGCACCTGCACTAAGGAGGGCTTGGCCACAGAGCCGTGCAGAAACGCTCCTCTCAACAAGCCCCGAGTGCAGCCCATCCTGGAAAGCATGCAGAGCAAATTAGTCATCTAAAAGCTCACATTTTGGCATGGGGAGAGGTAAAATGTTACGCTGATTTCCCAAGTGTCTAAAAAGTAGATCAAGTAACACTAAAATGAAATTGTCAAACTGGAAAATGATTTTCGCCAAGGTAATCTTTATACTTCAGAAATAAATATTGCAGAGGATTTCCAGTGCAGCCCAACTCTGACGTGCAATATCCCTTTATCAACTCTTCTTTCTGTCACACACTCATTTCTCCCCTTTTTCTGAAGATTGTTGCAATCAGCCCCTAATGTGAGACTCATGAGGGTCTGGTGAGGATTGGGGATGACAAGGTTTATGGTGAGTTAACCCAGGAATAGATATAGAATATTTTGCTTCTAACTCTGTTTAAACTTGATTCTTCCCTATACACTTTATCCTAATTAAATAAAATTCCCATTGATAAAATTCATCACAAGTCATAGGAAGAGCCCAGTTCAAAATGCAAGTGGCTTCTCTGCTCCCATGTGCTCCAAGTTCCTTGCTCCACGTGGTACAAGAAGTACAAAATCCTGGAGAGTTCTGTGAAACAAACCTGATCTCTGGAAACAACACAAGGAGGACATGGGACTGTTGGAGAGAGTCCAGAGGAGGCCATGGAGGTGTTGAGGGGCTGGAGCACCTCCCGTGTGCAGCCAGGCTGGGAGAGCTGGGAATGCTCAGCCTGGAGAGGAGAAGGTTGTGTGGAGACCCCACAGCACCTTCCAGGGTCAGGAGGGGCTGCAGGGAACCAGAGAGGAACAATTAATCAGGAGCTGGAGGGACAGGACACAGGGAATGGCTCCCAGTGCCAGAGGGCAGGGTTGGATGGGATATTGGGAAGGAATTGTTCCCTGGGAGGGTGGGCCGGCCCTGGCACAGGGTGCCCAGAGCAGCTGTGGCTGCCCCTGGATCCCTGGCCGTGCCCAAGGCCAGGTTGGACACTGGGGCTTGGAGCAGCCTGGGACAGGGGCAGGTGTCCCTGCCATGGCAGGGGTGGCACTGGGTGATTTTTAGGGTCCTTTCGAAACCACTCTGTATTCTATGATCCTTCATTCCATTAGGAAAACCTTCTGGAAGGTTCTCTGTTTGAACAAGTGCAGTGTTCAGGCTCCGCACCGTCAGGCAGCAGCTGCTGTCCGCATGGTGTCACAGGGACACGGAGCTGGGGGATGGAAAGCTGCTGGGCTGCCTGCAGAGCAACACAGGAGCTGCCCCGTACGCTCTGGGGTTTGCTCATCTCTGAGATCCAAGCGTTGTCCCTCTGCTGTACCACTCTCAGCACTGGAAAGGTGAGAATACCTCTTCGCATGCCATGACACAGTGACACAGGACCAACGCAGTGTCCTGGAATTTGAGCAGCTGCAGACACGAACACCCCGCTTGTGGATTCTCACTTCTCTGTGGGCTTCCAAGCAGGGGTTCCGAGATGCAGCGAGGCAGGAGTCCAGAGCAAGGAATGAATTATTTATTAAATTTACAATCCCATTTATATATTCTAGTTCCATAAAGCAATTGAACAGTGCTCACACTTCTCCTAGGGTGATTGGTCGAAATCTCAGACACTCACTTAGAAATGTTTTTTCCTAATATAATGTACACAAGGTCAGAAGATACCAGATATGAATGCTATTTACAAAAACCCTATCTGTTGTTTACATCGCTTACACAGCAAAGGGAAAGTTCTCACAGAATGAATGCAAGAGGAGAAAATTTCCCTGCTAACAGCATTTCAGCATCCACACTTCTCCATGTCCCTCCTGGTCCCTGCAATGTGGGAGGTGCCTTTGGACCTCGAGCAGCACATGAAAATGACATTGCAATTTCAGAATGAACGACTGTGGCAAGATTTCATTGAGAGATATGAGGGCTGACATTCCTAAAAATACAACTTTGGTGCTAAAGAGACACCTGGCATCACAAGCTGAAAGCAAACATCATTTTAAAAGCAAAGCAAACTTTTAAATCGGAACTAAAGTGGAAAATTTCCCCTCCTTAAACCTACAGTGTCTCTCCACACTCCACTTCTCCCGGGACCTCACATGCTAATTAGTGATGTTTCAGGTTACTGGAGCATTTCCTTGTCTCCCGTCCTGCCACAAGAGGGAAGGACGGTCTGAACCACAGAGTTAGAGAGAACACAGGGAAGAAAAACAACTCTTCATTTCAACTTTCTGCCTTCCACTCCAGAGCACATGCCCACGCTGACTTAGAGCCTGCACTGCTTTGTTCCAGCCAGCTGCATGTTATTCCAACAGCAGGAAAATGCTTCACAGCGTCGGAGTCCATGTGCAGGGAAATTTCCAAAGGGGCTGCTCACGGAACAAAGGCATTTCCAGTCGGACCTGTCGCTTTTATCCTCTCTGAATTCTTGGCAAGCTACTTAGTAAAAAGGTTTGGTTGTGGGGTTTTTTTGTTTTTCTGATATTTCACTGTGTGAAATCCTTTCTTACTGCTTCAGAGATCACCCTCCTGCCAACTAAATGCTACAGAGAGCAGCTCTGGTGGCCCCAATCCTGAACTTGGTGCCCACTCTGCCAGGGCCAAGCACATGCGAGAGCCTTTCCAGCTCTGCTGCTCCTCTCTGCAGGTCAGGCTGTGGCCACATCTCTGCTCCATCTCACTGAACATGGCTTGACCCCGAGGGAAAAATCAGGCTTCAGACTTGTGAAACCCAGAAACATTGAAGATGGTCACTGCAACACACAGGGAAGAAAGGAGCTGGGGCAGCGTTTTCAGTATCAGATTCACATTTTTATACTTTGCTACAATTTCCCACCTGTGGTGCTCCTGAGTCAACACTGAAATAAGAGCTGCAGGGAGCTGAGGACCCTCAGCTCCCAAAAATCAGAAGATGAAAAAAACCCTTCCTTTCTTCACAGCCATCCAAATGCTGTGTCAGAAAAAGCTGACAGGAGAAGCTGAGGAGACAGGATGGGGGTGAAGCTGTAAGAGATGCTGAGAAATCAGAGGGTTTACTATGGAATGTGGTACAGCAGCCAAGCTCCATGGCACTGGTTCAGCAAAGCAATTATAAACATTCCTGACTGCCTCCCTCCTCAGGAAACGTCTTAATAAGGTACTTCTCTTTAAAAAAATATACTGTGTCCTGGGATGTATATGTCCTGAATTGGGAACTGCAGCTGGAGATCAGATCCATGTGGAAAAATGGGTCTGGCCCAAGGTCCAGAGAACAAAAAGTTCTTTTGGGAAGTTAAAAAAAAAATTAGTTAACATTTTTATACTCCTGGCCAAGGAATGTTAGACCTGTGGTATAGTGAACACTTCCAGGGATCCAGGGGCAGCCACAGCTTCTCTGTGCCAGGGCCTCCCCACCCTCACAGGGACCAATTTCCTCCCAATATCCAGTCTAACCTTGCCCTCTGGCAGTGTGAAGCCATTCCCCCTTGTCCTGGCGCTCCAGGCTCCTCTCTCCATCATTTCCTTCAGGCACCTTTACGGGGGATGCAGGGACACTCTCCCCCCGCCCAGAACAGGCTGCAGCTCCCTCATTCCAGGTGCTATGTCACCACACCTGTGAAGGACATGAGGCTCCTAGGCATTTTCACAAAATCCAAAACTCCCAGAAAGCTACAAGTTAATCAATGTAACACCGTCTGAAGGCTCATTTTTACAGGGCACTGGGGTTTTTGACAGTCCCTGAGACACCAGCACTATTTCTGCCCTCCTGGGTATGTGCATAACTCGGCACAAACTTTCCCACAGACACTAAACTGAGGAGTAAAGGATCAAGAGAGGCTCCCCTGCACCAAGAACCTGTGAGGAATGGGGAGAAAAGCGGGGGGAGCTAGGAGACACAGAGCACCCCACAAACAGCAGGGCTGAGGCAGAGGCTGGGCAAGATCTGCCCTGCTGGTGGTCTCTGGTGGCACTGGCCACCTCTAACGAGGTCCAGGACCACAGCCCACAGAGGTGGCTGTTCTCTCTCTCTGTCTGACTGCATTCCTGCTTTCATACACACAGTCCCTCTCCTTTATCCCATAAATCTTCTATCACTTCCAGTACAAGCAGAAGCAGAGAGAATTCATCATGAGAAGTGACATAACAATGCTGAGATGGGTTATCAGAAAACTCCTACTGAAAATGAGGGTGTGAAACAGCAAGGAAAGAAACAGCTCTTTGAGAGGTCTAAGGACCTCACTCTCACTAAAAGAAAATGAGAATAAGGAATCCAGGCTCTTTTGAAAGACCTCCAACCATCATTTTCAGCTGCATAAAGGAAAACATCTCGTAGTAGGAGCTTATCTACAGCACTGCAGCTAAACCAGTGTCTAAACTGCCATAATTCAGTGTCCTTTGAAAACTGGAGATTCTGGGAAAAGATAATCCTGCTCCTTCAGACATAAACATTGTTCCTCCCTTTAATATAACATGTACAAAAATATAGGATCAGGCCTGAATAGGCAGGACACACGTGAAAGCCATTCAAGAATTTGCAGAGACCTCTGCTGTCTGTGTGGGTGGGGTGGGATATTTCAGCCCAAGAGTCTGTTTTGAAATACACCAAAAAGAGGGAAAAAAAAAAGCAAAAGCTGAGAACAAATGCAGTTCAGTCAACAGAAACAGACAATGGGAGAAGATTCAGCTAAAATTCCAAAAACTCTTGAGAAGATTGTAAAAGTTTCTGTTTCATCAGACATTTTCAGCATGATCACGAATTCCAGAAGAGTACAACAAAAATAATAAACATGCAATTTATGGTGGGCTTTTGCTTCTAAGTGTAAAATAGAACTTCCAAGCTGTCTTCTGCTCTGACATATCGTGAGAAGGAGCAAACAAAAGGAAGAAAACAGAAGTCAAAATGAGAAAGAAGCTGCCCCCAGCCTGCAGCCTGAGCACTGCAAGAGATGGATCTGGGGTGGGCATGAAGTCAAACTGCAGCAGAATAACGGGAGAGGATTTTAGTCTGGATTTAAATGCTGAGGAAAGAAGTGGGGGAAAGAAAAGGGGACAAGAAAAAGGAAAGGATTTTTTTAAAAAAAGGAATAGTTAGACAATGACTGAGCTGAGACGTTCCTGTACAAGAAATATGAAAGCAGCAATCACCTTTCATGTATTTATAAAGTAAGCAACAGAAAATCCAGGCAGGCCAGTCCCAGAGCTGCACATGGGAATATTCACAGGGCTCCTATTAGCTGCATGTTTTCCCACATTCTTCAGGGCAATGAACACATTTCCTGTTGAGAAAGGCGAAAGCAAGACAGTCCATTTATCTGAGAGGCTGCACCCATCTTATCCCGGTATCCGAGCAGATCAAAGCCTCCACACACTCCAGCACTGCCACCAAAACTGGGCAATGGCTGAAGAAACTCCTCACTCCCTTAAGTAAATTAAACAGTCAGAAAAGAGCCAAAGCATGGGTGCCTTCAGCAAAGCTTTGCTGCAGTGCTGGCAGTGGATCAGGGCATTCCCTGCCTCGTGAGGAGGAGACTCAACTCCACACCGCAGACTCAACTCCAGCCTGCGTCTCCTGCCGAAACCTTTGTGACACGTGGTGCCAAAAAATATGTGCTGAGGCTTAAAATACCCAGTCCTGCTTGTCACTGGGCTTTTCAATCTCTTCTAATGGACTGCATCCTGCTTGACAACTTTTAGCTGAAAGGGATTCCACGGCATTTATTTTCCACATACAATTCCTATTTATATCTATAAATGCCTTCAAAATGGTCTGGATTTTCAAGCAGTCCTAGGAGTGTCAAAGTCAATTTTTAGAATGAAATACAGACTACTCAATCCTGAGAGCACTTCCTAAAACGTTACTCTGACTGTAACACTATCTGAAAAATATTCTCTAAGTAAACTGCAATTTGAATAAAACCCAAAAATGCCCATAGGCTCACCCCCAGTTTATCCAATTAGCTGCGTGTTTGATAGATTGAAGCAGTTACCAACCTTATAAAATACTCCTAATGAACAACAAGCTGGGAGGTTTGACTCCATGGGATGTGTCTGGGAGGTTCACGCTGGCTCCTGTATCTAAAGTATTCCTTCAGCTGACCAGGAACAGCAATAGTTAATTAACTTCTGGTTCTTTCAAATCTGCAGAGCCAGGGATTAAACCTGCAAAGTCCCAGGCATCTTCTACTCCCAGTGCAGCCAGGACAGAGTCCCAGAGAGCCATTAGGTAAACTTGAAGTAATCTTATATAATTAATGGAAAAATCCTGTAACTTTTAGACAGCAGGTGGGTTTATGAAAAAGACCTCATAACACCCCCAGAAGCCAATTGAGGGATTACAAGTGCCATAATCTGCTGTAACATTCCTTCTTTCGTTCCTGTGCGCTGAAATTCCAGCCAGGGAATGAGATGGAGGTATGTCTTTATGTCTTTTAAATTGTCATTTGATTAAAAGTCAGCAGCTGCATCATCTGAAACAATACAGTGCTCATGCTGGGAAGTCACAAATGCAGACTGCACTTTATTAAACCAGTTAGAAGCTGTTAAAATGCAGAATGCTGCTGGCACACCTTTTAGAGCAGATACTACAATGTGCATCATGTGGGCACCTTAAATGAGTCACTTTTAAAAAGATTTATTTTTCAATCATTCCATAAACAAGAATAAATCAAAAACAACTCAGTCTTTCACCCCACTGAGATAAAGTAAATGCAAATGCTGTTTTCAAAGTTAATTGGCTCTGAAACACTTAAGTCTTGGAAAGTACTGTTGAATGGCAGAACTTTTGCAAAACTTATATATTTTTCTATATTCGTCACCTTTCCTAGCATTTGCAGCTCCCAAAGCATAAAAACATTTTAATAAGTTAACACAACTCCATGCAAATGCTGGAAAATGTATTGTCCCTCGTGCGAAATGAGGTTAATGCTTGTCGTTATTGTAGCGCCGGAATAAGACGCAGAGGCAGGTTTTAGGAGCGAGCTGCGGCCGGTGCCACAAAGGAGGGCTTCGAGCTGCCGCGCTGCCAGCGGCCCCATCGGGGCGCGTCCTGCGGCAGCCGAGTGGCGAAGCGCGGCCGACGCGGCACCCTCGAAGGCAGTTTTGGGGCACTGACTGTTCTCACCGACCCACACCGATGCTGAACGCCGCCCAAAACGTGGGGAAGGCGGACCATCCTGGCAGCGCCCCGCAGCAGGTGCTGCCGGCAGCGGCATCGCTGGCCGGGATGAGCCCGCTCCGGCCCCGCAGGACGCGGAGGTGCCGCCCGGGTTTGGCTGGCACGGGGCGCTGCTGGGAAGGTGACTGCCCCCGGGAGCGCTGCCCTGTCCGCATCCCAGCACCCGGAATGCCGTGCCCAGCGGCTGGAGCGCTGCGGGCAGTGCTGGGGAGAGCCTTGCGCTGCTGCTTCAGCGAGAGCGGGCAGCGAGCGGCGGACACAGCCGGGGCGGTCCTGCTGCTCCCCGTGTGCGGAGGGGTGCCCCGCGGGGCCCCGAGCTCTGCCAGCCGCCGTGGCCCCCGGGCAGCCCGGCCCGTGTTCCCCCGGCAGCCCGGCCCGTGTCCCCCG
>VWPU01003584.1:0-57942 GCA_013398955.1 Callaeas wilsoni | reverse complement strand
CCGCCGCCGCCGCCGCCGCTGCCTGCAATGGCGTTGAGGCGACGCGGCGGCTGCTGCCTCCTGTCAGGCGGGCGGCGGCAGCGGCCGCTCTGCGCAGAGGAGGCGCGGGGGCAGCGCTGAGTCGGGCGGCCGGGGGAGCCCGTCGCGGCTGGCGGCTGGGTAAGGCAGCGTGCGTGCTCGGCGGCAGAGGCGCCGGGCTCCACGGGGAGCAGCGGTGGCACCGGGCTTTTGTTTCGCGGGGGCGGCGGGCGCCTGGCCGGGCACTGCCCCGCCGCAAGGTGCTGCCGGCCGAGGCCCCGCGGCTCCAGCCCGCCGGGGCGGCACGGCCGCCCGAGGAGGAGCCGCCGCGGGGGCTCCAGCGCTGCCCTCTCGGGTTGAGTTTATTGCCTTCTGCGAGAGCTGCACGGCTCGCCGAGACTCTCTGCCGTGTGGCCTTTCCAGTCGCCCGTGGCGATCGGCGGGAGCGGAGCCGGAGGTGCGCGGGGACGGGCGCGTCGCTCTCGGCGCGGCGGCCGCGGGCTGCCGGTACCGGCACCGGCACCGGCACCGGCACCGGCACCGTGTGTGCAGCGGCCAGAGTGAGGCGTCCCCGCCTCGGCGGCAGCGGCGGCAGCGCGACAGGGCGAGGGCTGGGGAGCAGGAACGGAGGGGAAGGGACAGGGGCTTGGCTCGGGAGACCGCCGTGGTGCCCCTCGCTGGGCTGCGCGGGCTGGGGACGAGCCGCTGGGGCCGGGGCGTGGGAGTGGTCCAGCCCCTGGCTCCGTTTCTGCATCGCCTCGTTGGTACCTCCAGGATCTTCCAGACGATAAAACCGCTGCCCGTGACAAGGGGCAACTTTCTCTAACGGCATTTCACTTCCTTTACCTTGTCAGCTGAAGATGTTAACTTTAGGTGCAGTGTTTTGTATTTCCTCTAGCTGATGTCTAATTTGCCTTTCTAAGCGTGTTATCTTTGATCGTCTTTCTACCATTATGTTTCTCTGAGAGAGCAAGGATTGTCTTGCAGTGCTTCGTATTTCATGTCAATTGCCTTTCTTTTGCATGCATATTTGTGCCATGATACTATACTTGTGAATGGAAAGATATGATTATTTGTTCTTTCACTATGGAGTGATGTTAGAGATTGAAAATTATGCAACAGTCAATTTGAAAAAGTTTGTAATGGCAAGTTTTCACATGTCTGTGCAGCATTGGTTTGTATTTCTTTTTTTATTAGTTTTTTTGCAAACATGTCAAAAAATAGTAGACGGAAATTTTGACAGATTTAAAGTACCTGATGTGGTTTCAGAAAACCCTCCTTACTATTGCAGGTTAAATCAGCCCTTGTTCTTGAGAGTCCTCAGTCGTGCTGCTTTGTCAGAATTGACCGTGTGCATTCAGACATTTGCCTCCAGATCTCCTGTCAAGTATGGCCCTGCTGAAGGGCAGTGGCCCCTGAGGAAAAACACTACTCAAGCAGAATCTCTGCTGTGACAAACTACTGGGAGCAGTACCACAGAAACTATGTAAGCAGGTTTCACGCTCCTGAAGTAAACATGATGAAAACAGAGTCTTCAGGAGAAAGATCAACCCTCCGAAGTGCCTCTCCTCACAGAAATGCTTACAGAACTGAGTTCCAGGCCCTGAAAAGCACCTTTGACAAACCGAAATCAGATGGAGACCAAAAAGCGAAAGAAGAAGGAGAGGCCTCACAGAGCAGGGGAAGGAAATATGGCTCAAATGTCAATAGGATCAAGAACTTATTTATGCAGATGGGCATGGAGCCCACTGAAAGTGCTGGAGTTGCCCCTAAAACCAGGGGAAAGGGTGGCCCTCCATCACCTCAAAGACGAATTAGGCCCAAAGAATTTGTTGAAAAAGCAGATGGTTCAATCGTAAAGTTGGAATCGTCCGTCTCTGAAAGGATTAGTAGATTTGACACTATCCATGATGGTCCTTCCTATTCCAAGTTTACTGAAACTCGGAAGATGTTTGAGCGAAATGCTCATGAAATGGGACATTCAAATCGCTATTCCCCAAAGAAAGAGAAAATCATTTCTAATGAACTTCCGGATGAGTGGTGCAGCTCTAAGTCTCACAGAGGCAGCACTGATTCACTGGACAGTCTTAGCCCAAGGACAGAGACTGTCTCTCCAACTGTGAGTCAACTCAGCGCAGTTTTTGAAAACACTGACTCACACAATGTAATCGTAGAAAAGTCAGAAAACAATGAAGAGTACTCTGTAACTGGTCACTATCCCCTAAACCTCTCTTCTACTGTCACAAATATTTCCTCCCCAGCTGCAAACCTTGAGGGTTTCAGTCCTTTGAAAGAAGCCAGCACATGGTCTCCCCCAGCCAAACAGAGTGCAGGCGAGACGTCTGTTGAGAACTCTCAGCAGACTAACACACCTTTGACACCGAGACAGAAAGTGTCCACAGGCACTTCGGCAGGTTCAAAAAAAAATGAAGAAATAAAGAAGAGCACAGAGGCAAGTGCTGATTCTATTGAGAATTTTGCAACAGGTCAACAGGATTTGGTTGGCATGCTTGACAGCGAAAGATCGGTGGACAGCTGTGCTAGGAGTAAGTCAAAAACAGAGACAGGAGTTTTGGTGCAACAGAAGGAACGGTCAGAACATACAGAAGGTATCTTTGATCGGCCTGAAGCTGCAGAGTTAACAAGAAGTGTAGCTTCGGGTGGTGATTTTGCCACAGATGCAATTTCAGATGCTACTGAGTCCCATTATGATGAGGCAAATGAAAAAGACGTGCATGAAGATGTGAATAATTTTCAGAGTTCCCATGTGTACATGCACTCTGACTACAATGTGTACCGGGTACGATCCAGGTACAATTCTGACTGGGGAGAGACAGGTACGGAACAAGATGATCTGGATGACAGTGATGAAAATAACTGTTATGAACCTGATATGGAATATTCTGAAATTAATGGATTGCCAGATGAAGATGAAATCCCAGCCAACAGAAAAATACAGTTTAGCCGGGCTCCAATTAAGGTAAAGTTTCTTATGTTCCTTTTTCTTGCAGTTTGATTTGTTTTCAAATGCAGCTTTATTTAAAGGAGATTTTGACATTTGATCTTGCCTTTGAAAAGATTTCAGAGGGTCTTTTGATACATGTTTTTATTGCAATCAGTGAACATAATCTTACATGAAGTAAGGCAGCTGAGCTCTGATGAGCTTGTGTCATTTCGTAGATTTCTTGGTGGCTGACTAAACCAGCAGAATTTGAGAATGACAGCTGCACATGTGAAGTTTGAGGATTTTACCATGCGTGTTTTGACTTCTATGACTGCACTGTAACCACATTGTGAAATGTCAGTGTGGGTATTCGGTGGCTTTTCTGCTGCTTGTTTGATTTCATTTGAAATCACAGCTTCTTTGGATTGAAAGGCTTTTCCTCAGCTCTCAGCAAATTGTTAAAGTACCTGGATTTAAAGACTGTCCTGAAGTACAATGTGATTCTGTAGTAGAGGATGGTTAATATTCCACATCTCAATTAGTATCATCTTCTCTAGTAGCACTGTCACTTACTTAAAACTTTTAAAGCATTTATATATAGAGAGAGGGAGTATATCTTAGTGCTGCACAAGGGTGAAGTCATGTGTCTGAAATACCTAGCGAAGGGTGTGCTTTTTTCAGAGCTGTTATTGTTTAAGTACCTCGAAATTACCACTAGGAATGTTGCTTCCAGTACTTTTCAGTTCAAGAGGGAATAACTAGTTAATGGCTTGTTCCGTTTTGTTGTACCAGCTTTTCACTGCTGAGTCTCAGGCTTAAATATAGAAGTATTTTACTTCCAAGGTGGTTTTCGTGCATGTGTGTGGTGGTGTGACCATGGCTGGAGATGCCACGTCTCTAATGGACAATTCAAAACCATAGCAATTGTTGCAGAAATGGCTTCTTGAAATAGAAATATATCATGGAGTACTTGAAATGTAAACATTTTAAAATTAAAAATGTGTAATTGAAGTTGACAGTTTTCCTTGTGTGATTTTAGCAATGAAAATTACTAAGTCAGTGAACAGAAGTTGCAGTGTTAAACTTGAAGTAATGTGATTTACAAAATCTGCATTCACACTGCCTGTGGTTTAAAGTAGGGTAGGATGTATATTGTATTATGAAGTTTTCATCTGTATAAAGCAACCAGATTTTCATATCATGGGGTGGAGGGAAGAGAAGTGTCTTTCTCCATGCTTTGAAAAGAGCCTTTTTTACACTGAAAGAAAATATTCCAAGACAAGATAATGGATTTTTCTTTTAATTTTAGTTTGTTAGTGTTTTATTCAGGCTTGTGTCATGAACCAAAAATTCTAAGTATCTTTGTTCCCTCTTGATTGCTCCCATAATTAAAGTAGCTGGTTTTCTTGAATTCTTGAGGGGAGGTGAAGTGGGGAAAACTTTGATTACAAAGGAAGTTGTCCCCTCCACTGCTTTCCTGCTCAAGCTAATAGACAAGATGTACTAATAGACAAGATGATCTCCTCTGAAAGATCTGCTGGTTGTTTATGATGGTTCCAACAGATGAGAATCCAGAAAGTGACTCCACAGACTTTTCTGCTGTTTCTGAAAGAGCTAATAGTGACATTTTTACTTCAGTGTATTGCTGTTGTGTGTCTGAATCATGCTGTCATGCCAAGTGCTCTAAGAGTATTTTCTCAATTATTTTTATTTTTTCTTTTTTTTCAAGTTTTTCATGCTATGTTCATTTCAGCTTACATATTGTACAGTAATAATAACAGTCCATCAGGAAAATGCTCTAAAAGTAATTTTTGTAAATAATTAAAAGCGTGCATTTGTCATGGGTTTAAGCATAAAGCACTCTTAACAAGCTTATCCAAAGTAAAACAATCATTGCTTTAATTATTCTAGCATCTTTATTGTAGATAGAAAGAAAAAAGAATAAAAGCTGTGCTGGGAGAGAACATGTAGGAGGGACTGGGAGGTTTGGGAGATCCCCTGGTTTTTGTCCTGGGTGCCTCCAGTGCATGCAATCTGTCAGTCATGTGGGGAAGCAGAAGTGAGACCACGTGGAAGGCTGGCCCTAGCAGGAGGAACTGCAGCAAAAGTTGTGGGAAATGAAAAGCTGCCTCTCGAGGGGTCCTCCCTTTTCTGCGCAATGCTCCGTAATTCCCTGGGCAGTGCGAAGCTGTGTGAGCCTGGGCAGGCTGCCAGCGGCATCAGGGCACTGCCCGGCCACGCCGCCCTGGGCAGGGACCCGGGAGGGGCAGCTGGAGAGTCCCCTGGAGGGTCCTTGTGGCTCGCCAGTCCCTGGGCTCCTGCTCTCCTTCTCCGATGGTGCTGCCCATGGGGCATGCTGCTGGGAGCCGGGAACTGGCTCTGGCAGGAGGCTTCTGCGCAGCACAGCTATCAGTGAGCAGTGCAGGCGGCAAGGGGAGCTTGTGTTCTGTCCCCTCACACAGTGCTGGCAGATGAACTTAGCCAGTCGCTCTCTGTGCCCATCTGTTACACAGGGATGTTGCTTCTGACTGAATAGACAGCAACTATTTAAGGATTTTTCTGTTCTACACAATTTTGTGTGTTAGTGGGCATGACTGGTTTCATTAATACTTAGCTGAACATCATCTCATGCATGGTGTGATTGCAAGAGAGAGAGGAAAATACAAAGGAATATAGGAGTATTTTCTGAACTGTTGGAAACTGATTTGTCTTTATGAAAATGATGCAATTTGTACTTAACTATTCTGCTAGATAGTGGTGTGCAAAGTGCAGCCCAAACTAGATGTTTAGCGCTGATTTCAGTATTGTACCTTCACTCTCCTCCTACAGAAGAGCTCTGAAATAACAAAATTGGCATTTGAGTGTGTAACTTGTGGAATCAGTGGGTAGTCATTGCTGTAAAGTTGTTGCTTGAAGATCTCAGCAGGTTTAGGTAAACATCTTTGGACTATTTTTCTATGTGGTTTCTTCAGGCAGACATGTGAGGGACTTTTTTGTCCTCTCAAGGGAAATGCTAAGGATTATGAGAAGCAGTGAAGTATACGCAGAAGGATAAATAAATAAAATCTTACCAAACTGATAAAGACTGAATTCTGCTTTTCTCCCAAGCAGGAGAAAAACTCAGTTATTGAGAAACTCACTATCAAGAGGAAGACTCAAGTCAATGCATTCAGGAAATTCTACTGTGTTACAGTCTGTAATTTTGCTATCACAGATCCCATGCTCCATGGGCCATTTGCTGTGCTCAAGGATTATGGGATATATTTGCTGATTTCATCTCTGATGAAAGTCTCTTTAGGAGTAGGTGACTGCCCAGAGGCCACTGCAGGCTTGGAGAGTTTCTAGGTATTTGGAGTGTGGTATTGCTGATGTGAACAGTTGTGTGTGTCTGTGGGAGCTCAAATCAGCTTGGTGCTATTCAATAAAAAGTAGTCCAAAAGGTCCCAAGAGTGGCAGTGGACAGGAGTGTGTTGCTAAACAAGGGATGTGGACATTTCTGTAGCTGTTCATCCGACTGTTTATGTAGTGATATAGAGGCCTTTATCAGCACTGGCCTGCTCTTGTGTTGAGGTATTGTGTTTGTGCTCAGGGATAGAACTGAAGCTCTCCAGGGCAAGTGTATGAGGTGAAAAAGTTAAGTAAATGGGATAAGGAAAAACATACCCCGGTGTTTCCAGGGATACTTTTCTACCAAAGAAACAAAACAACACCCCCTACCCCACTTTCCCCACTCCCCTCAAACCCAGCAACTCACTGATTTATTGGTCTTTCATTGGCTTTTGCAGGGGTTCCTGAGGGTTGGGTCATATACTGCTTCCCAGACATGGCAGGCTAATTGGGCAAGGTTTGCCTGTAATGCAGAATTCATTAGCTTGTGGCTTTCCACACCCTAGCAAACGGAAATGTGTTGATTGTCCAAATCATAAGACCTTTTTTGAGCCATACTTCCTCCATCCTGGGTAGAATTAGGATGAAGAGTAACGTTCACCTTTTCTCTTTCCAAGTCCGTAGTTTCTGCTGCCCTGATAGCTGATGGCTGCATCTTCAGTTAGTGCCTGATTTCTGGCACCAGGTACACGTTAAACCGTTTAAAGCTGTTAACAGCAATTTGTGTCTCCTGCTGAGCCTCCTTTTGGAACCTTCTGCTCCACCGACTCTGTCCTACCAGCCAAGGGTTGGGTATTATGTGATCAGACCGTATGGCAGACAGCAGGGGACTGGCGGTGCTGCAAGGGGGTTTGGCCCAAGCTGCTACTGCAGTTTTTAGCATTCTCTAAAGCTTCCTTAGGGTGCAGTGGTTCTCTTGAGTTTTGGGGGTAGGTGGGAAAGAGGGTAACATGAAGGTATATAGCAAATGGCTCTTCCATCCTTCAGCTAATTCCATATGAAGAGAATGTAATCACTAGTGTGAGTGCCTCCATTGTGCTTCTTCTCTTTTGTCATGCAGCATGACTGAATTTTATACCCCACAACACTTCAGTTTTCCAGATCATGTCTTGTTCAAATGGTCTTCAGGAACTGGAACTTGTACTCCCTTTCGCCTTTTAAGACAATTTGCAAGTGCTGTGATTATAGTTTAATGTAGAACATAAATGAAATTTGTATTTAACAGTTGCTTTGAAATTTTTTTATGAACTACTATTTTTACAAACTTCTTCTAAAAATCATCTCAAGGAATGAGTCTTTCTTTCAGTTATTCCTCATTTCTGAGGGGACCTGAAAGATCATTTAATTCCAACCGCCCTGGCATGGGCAAGGGACTCCTTCCATAGACCAGGTTGCTCAGTTCCATCCAATCTGGCCTTGAACATCTCCAGGGATGGGGTATCCACAGCTTCTCTGGGCAACATGTTCCAGTGTCTCACCACCCTCACAGTAAAGAATCTTTTCCTAATATGTAATTTAAACTTACTCTCCTTCAATTTGAAGCTATTCCCCCTTGTCCTCTCACTACAAGCCCTTGTAAAATGTCTCTTTCCATCTTTCTTGTAGGCTCCCATCAACTACTGAAAGGCTGCAATTAGATCACCCCAAAACCTTCCCTTTTCCAGGCTGAACAATCCCGATTATCTCTGTCTTTCCTCGTGGGAAAGGTGCTCCATCGGTCTAATCAACTTGGTGGCCCTGCTCTGGACTGGCTCCAGCAGGTCCATGTCCTTGCTGTGCTGGGCACCCCAGAGCTGGATGCAGTGTTCCAGGTGGGGTCTCTCTCACCAGAGAAGAGCAGAGGGGCAGAATCCCCTCCCTGGCCCTGCTGCCCACGCTGCTTTTGACTCAGGACACCTTTGACTTTCTGGGCTGTGAGTGCACATGGCCGGGTCACGTCCAGCACCCCAAAGTCCTTCTTGGCAGGGCTTCTCTTGATCTCTTCATTCCCCCAGCCTGTGTTGATAGCAGGGGTTGCCCCAACAAAATGTATTCAGGAATGTAAATAGTGGCAGAGAAAGAATCTGAAACAACCTGGCACTAATTATGTTGGAAATATTTAATCTAAAATATTATTCTTTATCTAGTAGCCATCAAAATAAAGTATGCTGAAAACGTTTTCAAGTCTGAGTGCAAAAATGTGTTTCTTTGCGTGATGCAATGCTCAGGATTGTATTTACCTGTTGTTAAAATGTTGATGAACTATTTTGGATCATAAGAATCATAAGAGAAGGTTACCCATCCACAAGCACTGCACAGTCCAAACTTGCCAGCACTTACATGTGTTATACTTAAATTAATCCAGAGTTGGATTTAGATGATCTCCACATTTTCCACCCCCAGTGAGGCTGTGATTCTATAAATAAAGTAGTCATAGTGCATGTTAGGACTCTTGTTGTTTAAGGCCAGTATTGAAGACAGGAGTTGCAGAAAGATCCTGAGGCTGTTAGGTTTGAAATGGTTACAGAATCTAAGAAATTCATCCACTTTTGAATGGGTTAATTATGAAAACTTACAGATTAAAAAAAAGATGTGTAGCTTTTTCTGAAATCACTGAAAGAATATTTTGTTTTCTTTAAATTTGGTTCACTACTTCAGCTCCTGTGTCCATGTAGAAGCCCAGAAGATAAGAGAACTAATACGTGTCCTCAAACATCAATAGCGAGATAGCTGTGGAGCCAACCAAGGATTGTTGGTAATAACATTCTGTGAGAAAGATCAGGTTGTTTCTGAAGAAGGGGCCATAGAGAGGAAGGGCAGCACTTTACTGAGACTCATGTTCTTGTTTGGGCTCCTGGAGATAAGCACAACACCGTACTGCACAAGTGCAGGAATGAGGTTGAGAAATGGGCCTGAAATGTTGACCAAAGGCCAACCCAGTCATCAATACTGGTCATCATTTTGTGGTCATAAAGACCACCAAAGACTCATTGTTGTGGTTTGACACTGGCCCCAATGCCAGGCACCCACAAGAATCTCTCACTCACCCTCCCCTGCCACAGCTGGGCAGAGGAGGGAAAGGGAAAAAAAATTAACAAAGGCTTCATGAGTGAGATAAGGATCCGGCTAAACACTTAAAGAGCATAAAAGGCTCAACTTAAGGTTGCAAAGTGAATTTATTACTAACAGAATTGGAGGAGGATAATGAGAAGTAAAAGAAGCCCTTAAACCCCCTTTTTCCCCAGCCCTTCCCTTCTTCCCACTAACAGCACAAAGAGACAGGGCATGGGGGTTTTGGTCAGTTCATCACCGAGCTCACTGCTCAGGGAGAGGCGTCCATACTCTCTGAGACCGCGGGGTCCCTCCCACGGGAGACAGTTCTCCGTGAACTTCTCTGGCGTGGGGCCACTCTCATGAGCAGCAGTCAAACTGCACCTGCTGCAACGTCAGCTCCCCCCACGGGCACACAGTCCTCCAAAAACTGCTGCAATGTGTGTCTCTCTTCCTGTGGGGTGCAGTCCTCCAAGGACAGGCTGCTCCAGCCTGGAAGCAGGGCCCCCTCTCTCCTCCGGGTCTTCCACTGGCTCCCAGCCTCCTCCAGGCATCCACCCACTCCAGCACGGGCACCTCCCCCACGGGCGGCGGGTGGATCTCTGCATTCCCCGTGGATCCCCACGGGCTGCAGGGGCACAGCTGCTTCACCATGATCTTCCCCGCGACCTGCCGAGGACTCTCAGCTCTGGTGCCTGGTGCACCTCTTGCCCCTCCTCCTCCGCTGACCTTGATGTCGCCATGTTGTTTCCCTCACATGTTCTCACCTCCTCCTCTTCTCTGACTAGAACCAAACTCTCGTGACTTTGTTTTGATTTTCTTCTTAAATATGTCATCATGGAGGCGTTACCAGCCTCTCTTATTGGCCCAGGTTTGGCCAGCAGCATGTCCATCTTCAGAGCCATTGGCTCTGCGGGACATGGTGGAAGCTTCCAGCAGCTTCTCACAGGAGCCATCTTCGTGGCCCCCCTGCTACCAAAAACCAGGCCGTGCCAAACCAATACACCCATAAAGCCCTCCAACCCATTTCCAGAAAGGTCTAGAAGATCGGACTGCCCATGATAACTAATTGGCACAGAAAGTGAGAAATGTATCTCCAGGGCTGGGGAGCACTTATCTGTGAAAAGTTACACCCACAAACCCTGGGCATGCACACACTCCAAGACCCTGGACACTTCATCAGCTGTACTGACACTGGAGACAGGACTGGTGAACTCTCTCTCCCCCTCTTTAAGCCATCTCCCTTTTCCTCTCTCTTTTTCTCTGTTCACCCTCCTCGCTTTATTCAAAACCCATTGCTGTGTGCTATTACTAAGAGATAAGGGACTAACATATCAATTTCCATGCCAAGTGCATAATTTACTAATAAAATTTTGTGAGGTCTTGCAGACCGTCTGACATTTGTTGTTCCTTTTGACCACAAGTATCTCTGAATCTTGGGTGCTCCCTTCCCCATAAGGGTGGGATGCCACAGTCCATGCTTTGTTTACAGCATTAGGAGTGGATGATAGTTTTGGCTGAAGCATGAAACTAAATATTAGGTAGGCTTAGCCTCTGACTCCTGTAGTCTTGAATATATCACTGAACTTTTATGCTCATATTCAAATTTCCTGAAATGGGCAGCAAGCTGGTAATAATTTCACTCATCTCAATATGTGAAGTAGTTTGGCATACAGAGCTATTGCCTGAGTAGCTTGGAACATGTCTATTCTGCTGTATAAAATGAACTTACACTTTTTTCCAGGTATTGTCGAGTATGGAGAATTCTACTGACTTTAAAAATAAAATGTGTTGTACTGCAAGGATTGTCCCCGCTACTTGGATCATTTGTAAAAAATAAAAACAGTTTAAAAAAACAGGTTCTTTGCTCTGGTGATATGCTCTTACGAAAGATTGTTCTATGAAAGGCAGAACCTTTTGTATGTATTTGTCAAGGAATGGAATGAAAAGTAAATATTGAGGATTCAAAGACTGGATGCACTCAGATAACGAATAGTGAATGGATAAAGCATTTCAGAAGTTACTATTTTGATTCAGTCACTGTGGTGAAAAAGATACCTCATTATTGCTGTGGAATTTTATGCCTTCACTGATGAGTCTTTTGCACACAATTCCAGGTGCAAAAGGGTTTTCTTGTAATAAGTATGCATGGAATTATTAGAATACAGTAAATGAAATAAAGTTATTTCCCTGTTACAATATGCTGTGGAGTCTTTAACTCTTATATAAGTCATGATTTCACTACTAATTCTAGGGATCAGTAATTCCTGGATGCAGTGTTCACACACGTAGTTCTTGAACTAAGAAGAAATAATGTTGCCTGAAAACTGGGTTTCATAAGCATTGAGGGCATTCTAGAAGGACTGTGTGTAGAAACAAAATTTGGATTAAATAGTTTGCATCAGAGGTTTATGTGGTTTAGATTGAAAGGGGTTTCCAATTAAAGGTTTTGCATTTCAAAAATGCAGACTGAGAAACTGTAGGGAAATAGTTTGAAATTAGCTGAACCAAAGAGCAAAGGGAGCTCTTTGACTCAGAATTAGAAAAAGTGCGTAGGATTTTCATCCCAAGAAAAAGGAGACTACACAAGCAGAATGATTGCAGACCTAATCAGAAGAAAAGTCAGCCAAAGAGAACATCATAAGTTAGCCAAGAACTTGGAAGGAGTGGCAAAAGTGGTTGTTGAAAAAATGAAGAATGTCATGGAGTTCAAGTCTTAAATGTGACTAAGAAGTTGCCAGAAGTCAAGCTGAGTTTGACCTTGTAAAGGAAAATAGTCCAAGTAGTAGAAAGCTATTCATCCATTAAAAATTAAACAAGAAAGGAAGATGGGTGTTATGCAGTGATTATGAAGTTATGATCAGAGTTATCACAACCATTTTATTGTGGAAATTGATATAGTGAAATGAAGAAGAAGTCTACAGGTTCCTAGTGCTCAGGTTTGTATGGGGCTGGGTCAAAGAAGCTGTATTTTAGAAAATCTTGTAGCAAATATTTCAAAACTAGAAGAGCACTATCAAAATAGAGATGGTATTTAACTGCAGAAGAGCAAATTTAATAGCTGTTTTTCAGAAAGTGGAAAAAAGGTGATTCCGGCTGCCTGAAAAGTACTATTTTTTTTTCCCCATAGCAAAGCAATAGAAAACACTTTTTAAAGAATCAAAGGCAGAGAGGCAAATGGAATACATGTAAATGGATTTATCAGAGGTAGTATATGTCAGACTAAATTAGGATCTGCCTTTGATAAGATAAAAGACCTTGTTAAAAATTTCAGTAGTTCTGTCTCAGGAAGTTGGAGCACACTAATGACACTTGCTTTTGACGGAAAGTGGGGAAGCCTTATCACTGCATAGGATTACAGTAAAATATGGGTGACTGGGAGGACTTGAGTAGTGGGGACGGATTTATGAGCTAAGAACTTTCACAGTAAACTAGTGACTCATTTGTCGGGGATGACAGCTAAGGAGAAAGCCACTCTGACTTGCTCCTGCAGAATGACAGCAGCAACCCATGATGTGATGCAGCTATGAGGAAGGCAAATGGCAATTTAGATAACATGAAGCAAAATACCTTGGAAGCAGTAGGGAATTATGGGTGTCATTTTATAACTCGCTAAGGAGACTTCATCTGGACCGTGTCTGATGGATTCTGCTTAAGGCGAGTGGGTTTGCAGGAAGAACTGTAGCAACTTGATGCTCTTATGTATCTTTTTCTTGGTTAATTCTATCATAAAACAGAGGCCTTAAGAAATTTATCTTGCTCACTGAGTGATGCACAAGGCCTGACAAGGACCATTATTGCATCTCTGCATTCAAGAGAATAGGTACCTGAAAACTAAGGGCCAGAATTCCACTTCTAAGGTGGACTTTAATGTTTTCCAACTAAGATTAAAGAATTTTAATAGTAGGCACTCTTCCTACGTTCCTATAGGCTACTGTGTTGTCTAGTGGTGTCTGTTAATTTTGTAAAGTGCTGCAATTACCTCCAGCTCTGTTGAACTTGAAGGCCGCAAATAATTTATTAAAAAGGGTACCAGACATTCCTGTAATTAAATGGTACAAAACAATGGATGTTATTCTGTGGTGTAGTTTTTTTATATAGAAAGTGTTCTTTTGAGAGAAGCTGATTTTACTCAAGTTACTTACGAGAGTTGATTCAAGAGACCCATCAGATCACTCAGATAATTCTATGTGATGAAGCCAGTGGAAGGTGTGAATACAGAATTTATCTCCAAGACCCGTTTGCCTTGTGCTATTACACATAAAGCTGCACTTCTTAGTCTATGCACATCTGTAACTTCTGATGTTCTACTCTGCAGTTTCCATCTGCCTTAGTACTCAGTGAATAATCTCAAGGGCATAAGATGCTGGTTCACATTGAAAGGATATCTTCCAGTATTCAGTCTATGCCTCTTGTAGACCTAGGGACTTCCTTTTGATAAAATCGCTGTGTTTCACATTAGTTGTTTGAAAGCAATAAACTAAAGAGGCTTTTAAAAGTCATGCTGTCAACTCCTCTCTAATATCTAGATCATGGCCTTTATGATAAAGCATTAGGATTTTTTTTTATCTAGCTTGTAATCATCTTTATATCTTTATAAGCTTGCAGTCATCTTTACGATGGACGGTGATATATTTAGGTACAGACATACTCTAGATACCTTAGATGTGTAGAATCTGACACACTGAAATATTTACCTGTTAACTCTGTCTTAAAAGCCCAAAGATACTTGCTCATTAGTGTTGGCTTGAGTGATTGCCCAGTAGATTTCATTGTGCATGGACCATTTAAACAGAATACTCATAATATGTTAGTGTTGTATTTTTTGCAAGGGCAAGCCAGAGAGAACTCATTAATCAGAGGTTTAGAGCACTCTTGAAAAAAGGGGGTAATATAACAGTGTGGCAAAGTGCACTAACACAAATGAAAATGTTTCAGTATGACATTTGATAGGAAGAGACTACCAGACCATGTAGCTCTTTATTGCCCTTTGCCCAGCATTTTCCTCTGAAGCAGTGGCTCAGTTTTATCTCTCTTAATTTAGTAGGTTGACTAAAGAATGCTTCCAGGTTTTTTTTTACATTTCTTTCATGTTAATATTTCAGTTGGGGGGGAGGGAAATACTGTTAAACAAAAGGGCTCTTTTTTTCTTCTTTTTTTTCCCCTTTCTCTCTTTCTCTGTGAATAATTCTCCAAAAATTCTCCAAGCTTCAGATCCAAAATAACTGCTGAGACTTACAGTGGTTTACTGCAAGTGCGTGACAGTTATTACCAGTAAGTCTTGACCATTAAAAAGGGGAAGTTATGCCTAATCAACCTCATAACCATCTACAAAGAAATGACTGGCTTAACAGGTGAGGGGAGAGCAGTGGCTGTTGTCTACATTCACTTCAGTAAGGCTTTTGACATGATGTATTCATAGAGAAGCTTGTTAAGTATGGGCTAGATGAGCAGACAGTGAGGTAGATTGGAAACTGGCTGAACAGAGAGGTGGGAAGCCACAAACCTCATGAAGTTCAACAGGAAGAGGTGCAAAGTCCTGCGCCTGGCCCCATGCACCATTGCATTCTGGGGGACCATCCAGAGGGTGGATCCTTTTCAGCTTTGCAGAAGAGGCTCTGAGATGCTGGAGAACATCAAGTGGAGCATGAGTCAGCCAAGTGCTTGTGTAACAAGGGAGGCTGATTGTATTCTGGGCTGTGTTAGCATGAGTGCTGCCATTGGGTCAAGGCAGGTGATCCCTCCTCAGTACTCACCACTGGTGAGGCCACATGTAGAGTTCTGGGCCCTATTCCAGGGTCCCCAGCACAGGAGACTGGAGAAAGTCCAGTGAAGGCTCATGAAGATGATTACAGGTCTGGAGCATCTCTCCTATGAGGAAAGGCTGAGACAACTGAGACTGCTGAGCTGTGAGAAGTGGAGATTCAAGGGTGGTCTTATTAATATATATAAATACTTGAAGGGAGGGTGCAAAGAAAACAGAGCCAAGCTCTTTACAGTTATGCCCAGTGACAGGGTGCGCACCAGCTGAAATTCAGGAGGTTCCCTCTGAACATCAGGAAGCTCTTTGCCTGTGAGGGTGACTGAGCACTGGCACAGGTTACCCGGAGAGGCTATGGATACTCCATCTTTGGCGATATTCAAAAGCTGTCTGGACGTGGTCCTGGGCAAGGAGTGCTACACTTGAGCAGAGGGGTTGGACCAGATGACCTTTGTAGATCCCTTCAAGCTTGAGCCATCATGTGGTTCTGTTGCTTCATTTGGATCAGAAAAAAATTATTTTTCTAATAGTGAACTTTGGTGAAGGAAGCAGCTAAATTGCATCCAAGCCAAATTCTCTTAATTTTATTATTTGTAAAATATGCTAAGTGACCTTTTGTATTATTTATCAGGTTTTAAGACTGTATGGTTTTGCAAATCCCAGGGTGGTGCAGCAGCTCCAGTAGGTTTGATTGTGATAGTTAATGTTGTTTAAATCTGTATGAGTATTTTAGTAAGAGCTCATTGCATAAAGCTTGAATTTTTATTTTGTAATTCCAGATGGTTAGGTTTAAGGATTGATACTAGACTTTTAATGTTTCTTGTTAATGAGAAGTTAGGCCCACCACTGCCTAATTGAAACAGCTAAGAAGGGATTTTAAGGGTTTTTTTGAGACATATTTTGTTGTATACATAAGCAGATTGACCTTACCTTTTAAGTAACATTTAGTAAGTCAGAAGAGTTTGAGGAGACATTTAAACAAATATTATGAGTTTAATGTTTATGATGAAGAGGAAAAATTTAAAACTGCCTATACAAAAATAAAACTGTTGAGGAGTAGTGTTCATTTACAGCAGAGGCAAAGCCCACCAACATTTTGCATGTAGCAGTAGCCGGAGTCTTAATGGCCGTTGCTGGGCTAAGCCTTGATTGGAATGGGAATGTGATCTGAGTGCCCAGTTGAGTCCAAATACTCAAAAGCTATGGTTAAACTGATAAATAATCTCACCCTGGGCTGTACACCTTAAGTGAAATCTTTAAATTACTCACTTTGTAAAATTTACCAAGTTGCTAATTTTGTCTAGTTCATCTAGTTTATCTCTCCAGCAGTGAAGGAGAGACACATTTTGCTGGTTTTGTAAAGCTTAAGAACTCCCAGAAGAGAGAGCAATGTCTATGTCTGAAGATGAACAACAGCCATTTCTAAAAGATGAGAGGGGTTAGTGAGAAGTTTTTTGAATACTACTTTGAAAAAAGAGAATAAAATATAGCCAATAGTATAAATTGTTCTTGCTCCTTTGCCTTAAAAGTGATTCTGTTGAAGCAAGCCTCTTGTGCCCATATATGATTTTATATGATTTACTTTTTTTTTTTTATTTTCCTAGTGCAAAGGGTCACTTGTGTCTCTAAGCCCCGAAGAACCACTGTAGTTAATCTGTTCCATTTAGAACTCCAAGTTTCTGAGTTTGAGAAAGCTGGGTTTAGTTTGAGAATGCTGTGCTGCTGGAAGCTGAATCCAGCAGTGAGAAGCTCGGGGGCTTGGCGAGGGTGGTAGAGGAGCAGTGGTGGTCTCGCGCCCCAGCTGGGCGATGGGATGGGAGCGCAGGCTGGGTCGGGGCCGGGCCAGCACCCGGCACTGTGTCCCGGCAGGATCCTGCTCCAGCTGTCATAAGCCAGTGGTACTTGGCAGCACTGTGCTTGCAGCCTTTGGGACTCAAAGAAGCCAAGGGACGGGTTTTCAGCCTTTTTTTGAGAGCTAGCTGCTTCCTGCAGCATCAGTAGTCCCTCAGTACAGCATTATCCAAAATATGCAGTTGAACTCTTTTTTCACCATTTTGTCTCACTTGACTAACTGATGCTACCTGAACATTGTAGAGAATTTTTGGTTTTAAAATATAGTCTCTGGTTTTTTTTTCTTCTCTCCTTCCTCTCCTTCCTTCCCCCCCCACCCCCCAATTGGTTCTGGACACTTCCAGGGCTGCAGTTTTGTGATGCCTAGGACAGAATTTCCTCTTCTGTCCTCAGTTTGCTTGTTTTCTAGGACTACATACTTGACATTTTGCATTGCATTAAAAAATTGAAAAGACAACAAAGAAACTTTTTTAATCATTTAGTTTATAATTTTTTCATTGTTTTATGTAGATCATATTCATCACTCAGAAGAGTAAAGAATTTACTGTGGTACCTTCTCCACTGAGTTTTTGTTGCAGCATTATATGTAGATTTTGTTTATTGTATTATTTATAATAAATAAATAATGTGTGAAGTGTATAGCTTCATATCCGTACAGGCTCTATGAATGCTGTTCATTCTCTGGTTCTTGTACTCTCCACAGATTGTTCTGTTCTCATGCTTTGCTTTTGATAGCTTGCTTCTTTATTGTGTGAGACAACAAAATCTAGATGTGCCATATGTTCTGTTGCAGTTTTCCTTAAAACTGTGGCTGACACCTGAGAGGAGAGAAAGTGTTTTCTCTGGTGTGTGTTGTGTGGAGTATCTGCTTCATCTGACCAATTTATAGGCAAATCTGCTGCCACCGCTTTTTAGAGGATACATTTGTACACATAGAAAAATAAGAGTTAGAAGAACAAACTTATCTGCGTATGCAGATACTTGACTAATAAAATATTGCAGTGGTAATTCATCAAAATGTTTTGAAAGATAAATTTTTGTCTTAAAAACTCTGTAATTTATTCGTACATTACAAACACAATGCTCCCAAGGGTGTGGGGCTTGCTTAAGGTATAAGAATTTTTGCAGTGCAGGGTAAACCTGCCAGGAGGATGTAGCAAAAGTCTGATAAAGGTAACCATGTAATGACTTCTCTCTGGTATTAGGTATTTTTTGTTCTCTTTTAAACAAGAGTGGTACTATAATCATGAAATACTAGATGAAATTCTTTGTCTTTTATTAGCACTGGAATTCAAGATACAACATCACTTGGTGACTTGATGAATAATAGTTGTCATGGAATGACTGGCTAGGGTTACTTTGAAAATAAACGTCAAAATTTTATCTTTTGTCTCTCTACTTGAAAAAACCACTAGCAGCAGAAGAAAAGGAGGACTGTCCCTCATATTCGGACCTCAGATTTTATTACGTTTGTAAAGTGAAAAAAATGCAGTTGTGCAATAAATGATACTTGAAGCATCTTGCTTTGAATGAACTGCTTCTGCTTGCATCTGTATTTGTATATTTGGTGTAGACATCAGTGTCACCATCAGAAATAAGATATTTTTGGGACTCCTAGACATTGTGCAGCCCTTTGCCATGCTACTGTCAGGAACTTGATCAGTGAATTAGTTTAGTAGTACTGGTGGTGGATTTCCAGGGATAACGCCACCGACTCTGATTCAGAACACTGAGCTTGCATGCAACAATTCCTGAGCACCCCTATACTATAGAATGCAAACTATACTGCATAGGAATGACAGACAGTGGTGCTGGAAACTGTCATTACAACATCACTGAGTCCGCTGTCATTTGCTGCACCATTTGGTTAGCACATACAGAATAAAAAATAGATGATCAGTGTGCGTTTGTAATAGGGCACCTGGATAGACGTGGTGATGGCAGTGACCTAAAGAAATGCACAGATACTAATTTTCTTGATCTTATGGTGCATTCAGCAGTGTTGAACAAAGTAGGCTTTAGAAGAGTTGCAAAACAGACAGTGCTTCCTTTTTTCATGGATGTGTGACAGCAAGTAAACTTAATAGGAAAGTTTGGAACAAACAGGACTTCATAGACTGAAGGTGTAATACAGCAAAATAAGGTGACAATGTTCTTGTCAAAACTTCTCAAATTGAGATGACTTAGCGGTTTTTTTCTTGAAACTGGAAGTATGATTATGATTATTAGAAGGTGAAGCTGAACCACTGCATGAATTGCCAGTGGACTTGCCACCTGTTGCCACCTGTGCTAGAAGTCTAGAAGTGACACTGTAGGATATTTCTTAGCTAAGATAAGGAGCCTAAAACAATGCACTGTACATGTAGTCTGCTGTCTAATTATACTAAGTACTGGTGGGATGGTCTCTTCATCCACTTACAAAAATTGTGTCAGAAAATGTCTGCTTCAGGTAGATCTCTAATGAAACCACGAACTGATGCTTTGCTGGAAATAGTTTCTATATCTGTTAATATTGAAAGAGGTGCAAAGCTGTTTTATTAAGAAAGGAAATTACAAACAATTCATAATTCTCGGTACTTTTCATGTATAACTAAAAAAAATCCTGTAGTTTTGCCTGACAGTTTATAAAAAGTGGCACAGATTCATGAAAGAGGCTGTAGTGCCTTCAGCTGGAAGCAGTTCTTTAGTTTTATTACTAGCCAGTGAGTCTCCTTCGTGTGATTACATCACACCTCTGTAAGCTGATCAATATTATGTTTAGCTATTTGCTAGCGCTTAATGGGATATCTTACTGATCTTGGAGTGCAATGTACATTATCTCATGAAGTCTAGCAACTTCAAAGGTGTGATGAAAATCTGCAATAACATTTTAGTAAAAACTTTGGCTGGTCCATACAATTAATAAAAGAGCATGGAGAAGGGGTAACCATCTTTGCAAGATGTGCATAGGAAGGGGACTTGGACCTCCATAATTTTCTAGAAGAGCATCTACCTAAACACTACACTGTAGGTTACATTGTGTTCTTCCATCCTTCCAGTTGAACATGGGACCAAAAGAACTGTCTGTACTGGATGATTTTGCAGGTCCTGGCACTAGAAAGAACACAAGGGCAAACGTGACTGTGTAGCTTAATATTTAGACTGTTTCCTTTAGGCACTGAGGAGGCAGCTTTGGGATCTGAGGTGTGCTGAAAGACTTGTTAAAATGACACGATAAGGAGCTGTTAGATTTAAGAGGAGATTCTTCGATGTAAGGGGAATTGAATTTTAACTGAGTGGCTGAGCATTACAGGCACTTGGCCTTTTATACGGCGATCACTACTGTCATCTTCATTTCCTGGAGAGGCTTTCACAAAGAGAGTTAGATCTTCCTTGGGTTTTTGATCAAATGCGACAGTCGCCTGCCTTCAGGAGGCAGTTACAGGCTTTGAGCTCTGAGTAAAGGAGGCATCTGTTTGCAGCTATTTCGGCTTTAAGCTGGAAGAAGTCAGAGAGACTGTGGTACTCAATAAATTGATTCAACATAGGCAGGGCCTTTGCTGATGTTTGTGCTTACTTTGTGGAGCACCACCCCGTCGCAACTTCATTTCCCTTTGGATTTTGTGGGAGATTTAAGTGATCAACTTCAGGTTTATGATTTAGTCTGTACATAAATATTGTGTTTTTCTTTGACCAACTGATAAGAATGTAAGTACTTCACTGAATTTGAGTCCCCAGTTAGTGATAACAGATATTATTTGTGTCTCAAACCAGAATCCTCTTCTGGATGTTTCTCCATTCTGTTTTCTTCAGTCACAATATCAGTTGAAACCAACCTTTTTTTTTTTTGTTGTCTCTCCCATTATGCTCTTTGAAAGTGGTGGCTGGGAGGTGAGAAAGGTTAACATTTAACTCCACTATTCTAAAGCAATTTCAATGTGGCACATTCCCCCAGGACTAGGATGGGGAGGGAGAGATAAATAAAACATCAATGAATGAAGAAGCTAGAATAATTTTAAAACCAGGCTAACCAGGATAGGCTTTCTTATTTGTGTCTTGAAGACACAGTCAGGGCCGTATCGAGGTATTCACTTTGTGGCTAGAATGTCTCTCTGTCTGCATAATGAATATAAATGAGTACAACAGATAGTAGGGAGAGAAACAGTCAGAGGAAGATGAAATAGTGCTCAGTTATGCAACAGGGATTAGTGGAAGAGGGAGGAGTGGAATTAGGACCTTCACGTTTCAATGGAAAATAAAAACTATAAAACAACTTTTGGGGAGTCTTATGATACTGATGAATTGATGTTACAGTACTACAGTTCAGAAGGGAAATATTGCTCACTGTTCACAACGTGCTCACAGACTTACGAGTAAATGAAGTACAAGTGAAATCTGGGGAAAGAGCCTGGAGCTGCAGCCAGCCATGCTGGAGCCCTTGCCTCCTGCCTGCACTGCTGCTCTCTGCTGCACCACTGTGATTTGAGAGAACCTCTGTGCGGTCCTCAGCATCTCCAAAACACACTTCCCACTTTATCGTAGCTCTTTACTACCTGTGAAAACAGGTTTCAGAAATGAGGAAAAGGTAGGTAATTTACTGTGGACAGAATTGTACCTCACATGTGACTGGCTGACAAGAGTGGACTGGTTGTCAGTGGTATCTTCAGCAGAACTGAAAGTGAAATTAATATAGAGGAAGTAAAATAAAGTGCCTTCAACTTGTGCTTTGGGTTCCTAGTGTTTTTTGATAGTGCTGGCTTTCTTCTCTGCAGCAGTCCAGTGTGACTCAATACTTCCTTGAAAATACTGTCTTTCACGGATGTAATTATATGCTTGGCCAGTAGAAGTTGGAAACATATTACAGTTCCCAGAATCTGTTCTCCTTTCTTTGCTGTAATGCTATCAAGTTATGATCTGGAAATGAGATTTAAGATGGGGGGGACTGTCATGGGGAGTATGTCTATATACTGCTGCAGGCAGCAGTATAAATTAGGTGTACCTGAATTAAAATTAAATAAGACAGGTTGGTACCAAGAGAAGTCTAGTTGTAGCTGTTTGGTGCCCAATAAAAGACTAATTTACTTTGCAATGTAGTAATGTATTTTTTCTTGTTATATGTGTTAAATAAAATAAGCCAAGTAAATTCTCCTTACTGAGCCTGCCTCTTCAAATGCTAATTGCTGATGGATGGTTGTAGAATTTGCTTATAATTATATACTACTCACAACAAGAGATTGGGAACTTATTTGATGCTCTCCCAGAATTTTATTTATAGTAGTTCAAGGATGTAGTTTAGAAAGCTTCCAATTTGAAGGCAAAATTTCTTTCATGGATTAGATTGAGAATCTAGGATCCTGCGTGCAACTAAATAAATGCCTATTCTCTGTATAGCACTGGATGCAAGTGCAGGTTTCTGGTAAGCTGTTTTTCAGAATACAATATTTGAAGAATCCGAGATTTTTCTCTTGAATTTGGAGGTGGTTCATTTTTATGTCATTCTGTAGAGGCAGCTATATGTTGTTTTATGTCACTTACAGATAGTGGCCTTTTCTTTTTCCTGTGGTGGTTTAAAGCATGTTTACACAGCACGTGTGGTTATTCTTCCTGTGTTAGCCTAAGACTGAAGGTGCTGGGAGGCTTGATGCAGACACGTTAAGCTGACATAATTACTCCATCCCTTCATGAAGGTCTCTGCAGTGCCAGTCTTTGAAGTGCTTTATGGGATAAGTCCTAGAGGGTTTTTTTGTGCTGTTGTGTTCCACGGGCTTTGATTTGTTTTTTTTTTCTGTTCTGCTAAATTGTGGGCAGATGCAGAAGGACAGTAGCATCCTGCTGTTAGTGAGCTACACAGGTTAACAAATCTTCCCCAGTGCAGTGAATTCTCCTTAGTCAAGCTAAAAGTTTGGAGGTTGATGTTGCCTTTTTTTTTTTAATTCTCCGTGTGGATATCTTAAGAAAATGTATTCTATATTGTGTTCTGTGAGTAGTTTTCAGAGGCATTATATAATGTGGAGGATTTTGTCTTTGAATTTGCACAAGATATTTTTGCTATTATGTGGACTTATCTTGCTGCTCTATCAAACTTTTTTCTTGTGCTGCAAATTAAGAAATTAGTACACAAGAAACATATGAGAACTTTGTGTGATCTAGGACTATTTGCACTGAGTGCAAATATTTTTCAGTTTTTATTCTTACAGAAACCCCCTGGATTTTTGCAGTAGGTGTTTCCAGCTGAGAAGCAGCTTACAGGATTGATCTCTGAAAAGTATTTCAGATATTATGAGCTGGTCTTTTCTCTCCCAGATTTTTTCAAAAGCCTTCAGAAATGCTATTTGGAGCACTGAAAAAGAAAACTAACAGTTTCCCACAGTACAGATTAACAAAAGTGAATCCAAGTGAATCCATTGCATATAATATGCCACAGTGATGTATTTAACATAAATGAAATGAACTACCCAGTCTAGGTCTTGACACAAAGACAAACTTTGTCCCTCGTGAGCCCACTCTGTTGCATCCTTGGGCTCTGGCTGGATGTCACGGGTTTCTGCCCCATCTGGGAAACAGCAGATGCTTAGCAGCAACTCAGCATATTTTCCAGAAAGCCTCTCTTCCACCTTCGCAGAAGAAAATTGTCGTCTCCTCCCTGTACAGACTGGGAGTAACTTGCCTCTTTTGCATACAAAATAATTTTTTTTTTCAGTCTGCCTGTGTGCATATATGAATGCCCTCAGATAAAAACCTTGCTTACAAATGTATACTGGTTGTGTTTTGCCTTGAGTTCAAATTTCAGTGTGGATTGATAGTATAAATGGATGTATGTTGTGCAAT
This sequence comes from Callaeas wilsoni, assembly GCA_013398955.1. NCBI lineage: Eukaryota > Metazoa > Chordata > Aves > Passeriformes > Callaeidae > Callaeas > Callaeas wilsoni. The sequence continues at coordinate 34,144 of VWPU01003584.1, read as the reverse complement.
TTGTGCAAGAGGAAAAAGCAAACACCTAGAAGGCACCATGTAAGGCCAGCTATTTTTATTTCTCTATGTTATGTTTTAATTTGCTCTAAATGATGGGTTTCTCTGTGGCTGAAACTCTCACGCCTTCTAGTTTTCACAGATTTGCTGAATCATGACATCCAGATAAAAAAATATTGCAAATGTCAAGTACTGTATTTACTGTATTTAGTGATAATTAGGTTAGCATATAATAACAATAAACATAATTTAAATAACAGAAATAATAATAAATATAAACAAGAATATAAATAATATATTAATAATACATAACAACAACAATAATAAACATAAATAAATATATTTTTAATGCATTGTTACCTAACTGCATTTCTAGAAATGGAATTGCCTAAAACTCTAAAACCTAAAAAAGCCCCTTAACAGGCTTCTTAAGTTCAATTTTGTTGAGCTTACCTATTTTCAGTGGCATTTGTAGTGGAACTAAACTGGAGACCTGTGGAGACCTAAACCCCGTACTTCTGCCATCTCAGTTGTTTGAAACACTGTCCAGGTTTCCTGTTGCTGCTGGGATCCGTGTCCCTGGTTTCCTGTACCCAACAGCCATGCAGCAGAAACCTGGGAGGCAGCCTGGGTTGCATGGGCACTGAAGAACCTGATCTGCTCGTGCTTGTGGTGTTCAGGGACAAGTACCATCTCCTCTGGCACTGTTAATGAACTTGCAGTTTAAATTGTAGAAACACTGTTCAAATCTATCCTATTTCACTTGTAAAATAAGTACATTTTAGGCTTATCTAAATAACTACAGTTCATCAGGTTCTCTTCTGTTTCCGTGTGGTACCTCCTAAATGTTTTGAGTTCCTTATCACCCTGATGACTTCCCAATGGTTAGCCCAGTTACCTTGGAAACCGGTTCACCTGCACGTCTAATCTCTGAACTGATGAAATAATATGTAGTGCTTGCAAATGAACTTGAAAAAAGCTTTCTCCTTTCTTAATCGAAGAATATTAATCTCTTTGTTCCAGAAGTATGGGAATTTCAGAGGGGTTTTTTCAGGTTCAAGTATAATGTTGTACTTTTTTTTATTTTTAGTCCTTGAAAACCTGGTAAAGAGAATTAACCTTACCCTTTTTGAAGAACATGTAGGTATCTCTTGAAACCAGCTGCTTGCAAGTAAAAATTTTAAAAAATTTGAAGAGGCACAAAGCTGTTTACTAATGTGTAAGGCTAATTTATGCAGCTGTTGAATCAGTGTAGCAGTAGCATTTAACTGAATGGTGACGGTTCGAAAATGTCTCCTTGTACAGTTGTGTATAGCTGCTGCTCATTCACAAAGAGGAGATAAAAAAAGAAACAAAAAAAGATAATACCTTTCTCCCTTTATCTTCTTTTCCACATGTAATTGCTGGTGTTATGTTCATCTACACACTATTAAAGTTTCAATTTTTAACTTATATAAAAAACACAAGAAGTTGTATCCAGTTGTGTGGTCACAACATAGAAACACTGATTTTTCTCATTATCTTCTGAAAATTTATTGTAATGATATCAAGACTTTTTTTTTAAGGTTTTATCTGGGATGTGGAAATTTAATAATTTTACTCTGAAAAAAACCAGAACAATATTTTATTTTCAGTGTAAACTTACATATTAATTATTTCTGGGAACCTTTCCTGAAAACTAAACTATTAATAAGAGAAAGCACAATCTGACACCAGAGTTCATTGTGGTGTCATGTTTTCTAAGCAGAGCTCAATGCTTTTGTTTTCCGGTGTATTTCAGATTCTGACAGATTGTATAGCAAAAACATACAGGGTGTGTCATGAATGATTTTTTTAAAAAGAAATTTAAGAATATACTGAGTTGTGGTAAAAATACTCTCTTTGCAGTGATATTGTAAGTAGTTGATTTGCTGTTTCTCATTCATGTATTTTTTTTTCAGTATGGTCATCTGCTTCTCCCTCTTTTTGACACATTCAGGTCATTGAAGAATTTCCTGAGGGTGCTGAGGGCTTTCGTATATTGTTAGATATATTTATTTCAGAGTTCAGGTAACAAATTTTCATCCTGAAAATTTATGTAGACTCAAAGAGTTCTAGAATTTATAATAGTTTTTTTTTCCCCCAAATCTTTATCAAGTTTGCAAACTGCTTAATTGCGAGGAAAAACATGAGAGAGTGGGGTTTATATACTTAGCTGAAAAGAAATGCAGTTTTTCTTGTTTGATTAGTCTACTTACGGTTACCTGCTAAGATTCTAATAATTAGAAACCAAAGACTTAGGGACAGGATTTTGGAGGCAATTTTGTTAAAGTTTGTAGAAAATCTCTCAAAAACTTAGGATCTTGATGGCAAGTGTGCATGGATTCTTTTGTGATGAATCAGTTTCTTTTCTCCACATACCTCTGGGAGAAAATATGTGTGTGGATTGTAAGGCTTGTACTTTTCTGTTATTTGGGAAAAAAAACAGGGCATCTGAAATCAGAAGAAAACATGCTATGCACTGAAGTGATAGATTTTCAGCTAGTGTGGATTTACACTAAAGCAGATTTAACTGTGTTAATTTTTAACTACTAAAGTACTGAATACGGATGGTATATTTTCCAGCATTTAAAATAAAGAAGAAGGTCATCGGGAGTAGTTAGCATGGCTTCACCACGGGAAAGTCATGCTCGACCAGCCGGATGCTGCTAGTGATGAAATGACTCACCTGGTAGATGAGGGGAGGGCAATGTATTTTGTTCACCTTGACTTCATTAAGGCTTCCAACAGTCTCCTGTAACATCTTCACAAAGAAGCTGACAAAGTGTGCGCTGAAAAGTGACTGACTGACTGACTGACTGAACTCAGAGGCGCAAAGCCTGACTGGAGAACAGTAGCTAGCGGTGTACCCCACAGGTTAATGCTCCCGTGCAACGTCTTCGTTAGTGATTGGGATTATGGAGCAGAGTGTACCCGCAGTAAATTTGCTGATGGCACAGATCTGGGAAGAGTGACTGATGTGCCAGGCGGACATGCTGCTGTCCAGAGGGACCTCAGCAGAAGAAAGGAGTGGACAGGAACCTCATGAAGCTTAATAAGGAAAAATGCTAAGTCCTGCACCCGGGGGTGAACAACCCCATGTAGCAGTTTGTGCTGGGGGCTGCCCAGATGGAAAGCAGCTTTGTAAAGGAGGACCTGGGAGCCTGGAAAGCATCAATTTGAACATGAACTGGTGATGTGTCATTTGTATGTACCTAAAGAAAAAACTGGTTTACTGTGAGAGTCACTGAACACTGGTACAGGGTGCCCAGAGAGATTGTGAAGTCTGTCCTTGGAGATCTTCAGAAGACAACTGGACATGGTCCTGGGCAGCTGGCTCTAGGTGGCTCTGCTTGAGCAGGGAGCTTGGACCAGATGACCTCCAGAGGCCCCTACCAACATCAAGAATTCTGTGAAACTTGGTTTGAGCGTTTCTGTAACTTTAGTGAAGTGTTTTTTTTCTGCCAGTAGACTTGCAAGTTAGGTAGCAAATTGGGCAAACAGGTCATGTCAGTGTGTAAGTTGAAAACAGAGCAGTCAGGCCAGTGAGAATCTACTGGATAGACATACTCAAGAGCTGAAGAATATTTTCATTGGTGATGCTGATTAGAAAAAGCAACTGTGGAGATAGCTGATTGTGTAAAATTTGGAGATGTAAACGATATTAAAAAGTTGACCTTGAAGATTGATGTAACAGCCATGAGTTTACAGTCAGTCAGAGGGGCAGTCACTTCTGGATTTATGACTGATATGTCCTGGAAATTCAGGAGAAAGGAGGAAATACCTGGATTCGCTGTTGATCATAGCTAGTACAATTAGTGTTCTGAGGCTGTGCAGCCATGTACTAAGCAAGTGTGTATTACGAGAGGTGCAGTGAGGCATTTCTCGTACAGGTAGTGAAATGTTGGAAAAACCAACCAAGGTGACTGTTTATAATTCCAAGGTCTTGCATTTAAGAAACTTTCCACTGGAATGTGGTGGTGGACAGAGCTGACAGTCATGGGATCCAAGAAAGCCATGAGTGAATTTAGGGTAGAAAGTAGAGGACAGTTGGTAACACCAAACCAGTGTGCCTTGAATCTTCATATGAGGATAGAGGGCATATAAATAGTATTAAGGCAGACTCCAGTAAATCCATGAAGGAGATTATAAAGTACACCACAGGAGCAGGAGAATTAGAAGAGACCTCCTGGTTTCTCTGCATGTTGCAGTGTCCTAAATGAAATGTCTTAGCTTCTCTCTGTGTGCTGAATCCAGTCAGTGGCAGAAGAATTAAAGCTTGCAGAAGCATGCTTTTCTATTTCATTTTGAGCAGGTTTATCACACAAGAGCTATGGATTTTTCTAGCATGATAGAACTGACAAACTTGTCAGCTATAAAATACTACTGATATCAAGTATAGTTCTGTTTGCATAGTGAAGCTCATAATCAAAAAGCTGCAATAGAGCTATCCTGCTTTCTGTCAGAGTAATTAATTAAATTAAACCAAGAAACATGGACCCTGAGATTTGCACCAGTGGATGCCGCCTCAGAGTACAGGGCTAAATACTTCAGTGGACACCTAGGCAGCTTGCCTATTTTTGCTACATCCTTCCCTGTAAGTGTTTCTAGGCAAATACATTGTGAGCCAGCTTTCCACTGTGAACAGCTGATTCACAGCCTCTCCACATCACAGAAAAGCCTGAGTAATGAGAAAAAGAAACCCTTTTGGTAAAGAAGGAAGTAAGTTTTTCTTCTTCATTGATATTTTAGAGTTTTCATGTGTTTGTGGGTAGAAATGAATAAAGCATCTCTGAAGTTGATTCAGATGTAAAACTTTCATTTCTGAGTGGTTCTGAGCCACCTGGTTTTGTTTTCTGTATCGAGGTACAGGAAAAAATTTGCCAGATTGTTAATGGCAGTCTCTCTTGAGTGTTACCTCACCAAAGGTAGATATAAGAGAAAAGTACTTAAAAACCGATGAGAGGCAGCCACCTTAAGGTTTATGGGCACTGACAATCTAGTCACTATACTCAGTGTAATTAATATAATCTTAAGGGAGATGTCTGCAATAGGTAGGGGAATTACTTTGCAAATGAACCTGTTTATTCTCTACATTGATTATGAAGTTGGACTTAGCTTTTAAAATACTGAAAATTAAAGAAAACTGAACTGCTATGTGACAGGTCATGTGAGATAGACTGCCATTACTCAACAGTTCATAGTATTCTCTAAGCCAGATTTCCAATGCGTTAGGTCTCTGTTTTAAGTAAGCTCTTTTTTTAAAGTAGCATTTGTAACTGAAATAAAATCGCAGACTGTAGAAACATCTTCTTTCTCCTGGGTTTTTACATTTAGTATCTGGATACTTGAGAGCTCGAAATTAAGGACTTTTCTAATTATGTTGTTAATGATTTTGAGCCTTGGTTTTGGGTCTTATGTCACAGCTGTCTTGAAAAGATAGTTATCTTGTTTCGGTTTTGGACCCTACCTATTAATTTCCTAGTTTTTTGTTGGAAGAGTACCTTTCAGCATATGACCGTCTCATTAATTATCTCAGATATTCACAAGGAAATGGAAGTAATGTTCTGCTGGACTTTTCTAAAAGCTGATTACTTTTCAGAGCAATCACAACAGTGGGATTATTATACAGAGTATTTAATGGCATTTCTTCATGACTTCAGAACTTCAGGGTAATTAGAACTACTCAGTGGTTTTATTTCAGTAAAGCACCATTCATTGTTTTTATTTCAGTAAAGCACCAAAGCAGCTGAACAGGTAGTATATATAAATGTACATTCTAAAATTTTAAAAACGGCATTTGAGAAGACGTAAGAGAAAAAAAAATAGTGTTAAATTAGTTTTAATAATTTGGGAGCAGTTTTCTCTGAAATATTTCACAAGCCTTTCACCTCTTCAGTCTTCAGTAAGTTGAAATGATTTTAATGTGCTTCAGGAGTTGGAGTTTTACTTCTCTTGCAAAGTGTTATATTCTGAATAAATTAATTACTGAATTATCATAGAATCATAGAATATCAGGTTTGAAGGGGCCTCAAGGATCATCTGGTCCAGCCTTTCTTGGCAAAAGCACAGTCTAGACAGGATGGCCCAGCACCCTGTTCAGCTGGATCTTCAAGATGTCCCGTGCTGAGTAATCCATCACTTCCCTGGAGAGATCATTCCAATGACTGGTTTTTCTCATTGTGAAAAATTTTCCTCTTGTGTCCAGTCAGTCTCTCTAGGAATAACTTGTACCAATTACCCCTTGGCTTTTCCATTTGACTCCTTGTAGAAAGGGCATCTCCAATCTGAATCTTCTTTGTAGCCACCCTTTAAATACTGGAACATGGTGATAAAGGTGTCCACTAAGCCCTGTTTGCTCAAGGCTGAACACACCCAGCTCTCTCAGGCATTTTCAAAGAACAGGCTTCCTGGTCCTGTGGTCATCTTTGTCACCTTTCTCTGGACCCTCTCCAGCCTGTTCACATTGTTTTTGCATAGTGAGGACCAAACCAACACAGTGTTCCAAGTGTGGCCTGACAAGCACTGAGTGGAGTGGAAAAATGACTTTTCTAGTTACAGGTGGCTCTCAATAGAGGTAGCAGTGACAATGGAAGAAAAAGCAAGAATAAAATATACATGAAAATATAAAGCAAACTCAGTATAAATCCATTTGTTTTGTGTGCCCTCAAAAGCTACAAATTCTGCATATTGATCAATAAGAGCCATTAAAACTTACCAGTGTGTGACTGTTCACGCCAGCTATTAATACCATCAATCTAGAGGAAGTCTGGAATGGTCTGTTAATTGCTGGTAGGTTTGTAAAGTGTCTGGATTGTGCTGCTTCAGCTGTATCTTCTGGTGGAGGACCAATTTCTCCTGACAAAGGCACCTTTGCTTATTGATAGTCTTATTCAATGCTAGTTATAAATTGATGGAGAATTAATCTTAGAAGGGTGAATCATTTTTCGATCACTTTTGTTAATATGCTAGTCTACTTTTAGATGATGACATAGAAGCAACTATTTAATGTGTATCAAAGACTTGATAGCTTTGCTATCTTAACTGTTCCTAATATTTGTAATTAAAGGTTACATGGATACATTAAATGATACTATTTTTATTATTTCCTTTCTTTTCTGTGGTAATTACCTCTTCCCCACAAAAAAATAATCTGCAGTTAGTTTTTGTGAAAACAGTGTATAGCTGAGAAGAAATGTCAGGAGATACTGAAATGTTCAGTCTTGATGTAAAATATCAGAATGTTGTATTAGTTCCAGTTTAAAATGTTTTAAATGAATTTGGGATTAAATCATCCTTTTTAGTGTCCCAAGGCAGCTTTAGTTAGATGGTTCATGTCTTTCTCTTCCGTTATGGCTTAGGCTACACAGCTGGACTATAGGTATAATACTTCACTGCTGCCAAGTGATTCCTTGTTTGTTGTAGCAAGTCAGGAAGTAGGAAGACCAAAGTACCAAAGGAGATCTTCTGCCGAGGAGTATTAAATTGGACATTTAAGTTTTTGAATTTTACATATGAATTATTATATATAGGTGAAAATAAATTTTTTATGGCTGTATTTTGCATAATCTTCACTAAGCAAATTTTGATATTTCTTCCTTTTTCCAGAGCTCAAGATCCAAACACTGTTAAATAGTTAAAAATATTGTTTGTTGACCTCTGTTACTGATTAGGGTTAAACTAAGCTTGTGCTGGGCATGCTACTTCACTTTCGGGAAGGGACACTGAAGGTACACTGGGAAGACAAAATGTCACGCACTGACTTAGATCTCTTTTGGGAGATGTTCTTGGTGGTGCATCCCTGCCTGTAGTTTTGCATGTAATTTGTGAAACTCCCTGTGCAGCATACTTCAACAAGCCATGAATCAGTGTTCAGTGTCTTCAGTGCATTTTAATTTAAGGAGATATTCCTCAATTCATCTTTCTGACTCCTGCTCTAGGCTTACCATGCCTGTGGATGAAAAGATTTGTGTCCCCCGCTGTATCGGTTTCTCTCCTGTTACAGTGCCAATTTTGTAAGAGTCAGGAGTTTTTAAACATTAGTTTAGGTTGAACTCTTTCTGTGTTTTGGCAGGTACTTTACATTGCACCGGCAAAATAAAAGGGTCAACAGAGCTTGCAGAAATGACCTGGCTTTGTAGATTGAGTGTGTCATGTTCTTGCTGATGTAACTACATTTGCAGCAATTCAAATATGAACTTTTTATTGCTACAAGTATTTTTTTTTTTCCCCCAGATTTTAGCAATGGACTCAGCTCTCGAATTCAGGTGCTAGCCTGGGGAGAGTCTTCAGTTCATCTGGTTAATATTATATATCTGAGCTGAACATAACCTGGGTTTCTTACCCTGTAATTTTAGTTCATTCTTCATTCAGGCATTTCACAGTAACTTTTCCTAACAAATTACCTCATTAAATTTAGTAAATAAGACCTGTTCCACTTGGCTGCTTGCACCGTTGGTTGTATTAAATAACTAATTAGATGCACAAGCCATTTAATAAAAAAAATTACACTCTCTGTGTTCCATAACCCAAACAATCTGACAGTTTCTGTGGCAGCTGTGATGTGAAAGTAGCTCCAATCACCAGGAAGACACTATATTTGCTATATGGTAGAATTTAATGGCTTTGTCAATGAAATATTTTGAGGCTGGGAATCCATCAGCATTGTAATGTCTGCGTGTTATTTTACCTCTCTGCAGTTACTTGGAAAGCACACTCTGCTTTTCAATTAATAAAAATTGTAGCCTCAACATTTGAATTCTCGTCATTTTGCTCGTTTAAGCTTTTGTTTGCATCATTTTCCTGATGGATTAAGCAAGCAGCTGCTCTTTGATCATAGCATCTGTGCCCCTTATTTTGACTTGACATTTCAAAATGTGCAGTTTGTGAAAGGTCTAAGCAAATGGATTTCTTTTGTTTGTCTTGTTCAAAAGAAAGCAGTTTGAAGACTTTTAAGAGTATTACTGCTCTACTGTCAATATTCTTACCGTTTAGAATGTATCGTTTTCCCCTTTGAGTACATGGATGCAGGGTTCTCGGGAACTGACAAGTATGACTATCTGATAGAAAAGGTTATTTGTTTATTCATTAATGAAAGGGCTTTGGAGTAATTTTGCTAACTGAAATGCCAGTATGTATTGGTCTGATCACTAGCTGAGAGTGACAGAAAATACAGGAGGATTGTGATGATGACATTCTTTTGATACTGACAGAAGAAACAAAAAGCAAAAGAAAAACAGCAGCCCTCTTCACACAGTCAAGTCTTGAGGTTAATGAAAATGAAGACTTTATAGGCCAACTGATATATGCCATTACTTGTTTTATGGTTTTTTTAGTTGTTCGAAACTCGTGTCCTACAAGGATACCATCTGTGGTTTGGCACAATAAATTGTACCCCAAAAATGCAGACAGAAGCAAATTTAGTTGCTGATTCTTAAATTACACAATACACAATTCACTAGCTTTTAGAATAAGTATTGTAGTTCTAACTGCCTATTAACATTTAGGGGTTTAGGTTTTCAAACTCCTGGGTTTGGTTTTATTTACTATTTATTATTGCTATAAGTTTTTAAAAAAAGCTGAGTGTTGTAGCGTTCATGTCTTTTGCAAAACTCTTTGCAACTCATACATAGGGGTAAATAAAAATGAATTATTCTTGGTTCATCCATCAATGACTGAATTCTGCTGGTCTTAAAATCAACATGAAGAGGATGGTGTCAGTGACCTCTCCATCCTTTTTTTCCCTGAAAAAGGAAGGTCTGAAGTGACAGATAGAGGTTTCTATTCCTTTTGTACTTAGCAATGAAATAATTGACAGGTTTTAGGCAACCATTCAACAGCTACCAAGGGCAGAACTGGGGAAGACCCAGGATACCCTGTAGCTTACAGGGACCAAGCTGTCCCTCTGGGAAGAAAAGGGTGAGTTGAAAAAATTATGATTTATCCTCTGTGTATTTAAACCAAATGTTGCCATTCTTGTTGTATTCAGAGTTTGCCTCAGTGGTCACTCCTATTCCTTGAAACCATTTGCTAACTGTCCAGCATATATTGCTTATGTTGCTTCATAATTCACTGTGTAGCATTTATTAAATAGACATTTTCATCAGCAAGTAGAAATTTCCTTATGTTTCTTTCCTTGCATCTATTAAGTGATGGTGCTGGTGAGGAGAAGGAGCAGGAAGCATGGCTAACCACCCACAAAACAGAGTATTTAGTTTTACAGTGAAGATTTGCATTCGCCCTCTCCATTTCTAACCTCGATGCCAGTTCAAGTCAAATCAAGCCTGCGCTTATTGACTTGCCAGAGTTTCCTGACGGAAAACATTACTCTTGGCAAATTACAGAATGGCTGGGAGTATCAGACGAAATAATTGACGCTTCACTGCAGTAACATAAATGACCTAAATACCCAGTTCTAGTGGAGCCTTTGGGTGTGTTAAAATTTTAGACCTTGTGTAGAGTACAAATTGCACACAACGTAAAAATGTCACCATTACAAAATATCTAACAGTCTTTTAAGAAACTCTATTAGTCAAAAATATTCTCAGATAAACATAAAGCTGTTGTAATTACTGCTTTGTTGATGGTTAATAGCATGTCATCTGTGTAACCCCTTTGGAAGAATGTTAACTCATCTTTTCAGCGTGCTGGCACATCCCCAAGGCTATAAAAAATCAAGAGTCTGGGGATGCAAGAATTAAATGCATTTTCAAATGCTGCTTTTTTCACTACATCTTTTGAGTTAATTTTTCTTTTTTTTTTCTACTTCCAGTAGCTTATTTTTTTATGCGGTTTCTAAAACTGAATAGCACCTCCTAATTGTAGATGGTTCAAGTTTAACATCTTTCCTTTGCAAAAGTACTGCCATGGCTTGTTGAGATGTTGAGCACCCACCTCACTTGCTAATTTCCATGGGAGCTGGAAGCATTCAGCTTTCATGGAAATAGCAGTCAAGATGTCTCAAGCAGAGGACTTAAAAGCTGTTGCTCTAAAAATGGAAGGCTGCTTTTGGAAACGCAGTCCTATATTTGAAGTGGGTTTTTTTTCTGCATTAATTTGCTCCCTTTTAGTTTGATTCTGAATCAGCTTCACTGGGAGAAGTGGGGTAGGCATGCGGGGCGCGTTTCAGGCATGGATGCACCAAGGGGAACGTGGAGGATGGAGGAGAGTGGAATGGGCCCTGAGTGCCTGCAGTGGTGTCCCCCGCTGTGACCGAGTGCCCTGGCAGTGCGCTGTGCCGGTGGCTGGGCAGGCTGAGCCACTGCAGGCGCGTTCCAGCAGCGGTCTTACATGCAGCAAAGGTGACTGTAAAGAACTGTTTAAGATGCCCTGTTTCAATATGGTGATGTGTAGATGTGACAGAGGTTCAAATTAGAGGCAGCCTGGGTTTTCTTGGCAAATTGTACCCATCAGAGCCCCTGTGTATGTTAGGACTCTGATGCTGGTAACTGTGCTAGAGCAATTACAGGGATGAGCTGCTTGGGCTGATTGACTTTGTCAGTGCAAAGCAATGTTTATTGAGCACCAGAGTCTGGCAGCCTTGCAAGGGAATGGCACTGCTTTAAAATCCTACCTGATGTTGCTCTAGTATGCCTACATGAGATGATCGTTTAAGGTAGTTATCAAAAGGAGGATTTCAGTAATGGAGAAGAAAGGTAGTAGGAAGCTGATGTCAACGATATTCTGCTTTTACTTACCAGATTTTCAATTATTAATTGTACAGAAGAGCTACTAGGCAAGCGCATGCGTCTGCTAATTTTGCTTTGGTTCTTGAATAATATATTTAGATGTCATTTGAAATAAAGCAGATTTTAAGTGCTGAAAAGAGAAGGAACAAAAGGAGAGTACCAAATGTAGAACTGAGAAATGTGCGGGTAGTGAAAAAGTTGATGCCAGGGCAGTTGATCCGACGTAGTGGCCTCCTTTCCTGCTTGAAGGTGAAGTGGAGAGGAGGTAATAGGACTAGTACAGCATCACGCTTAGAGCATTTCTGAGTTGTAAACTGCAATGCTAGCCATCTCTCAATTTTGAAGTAATGGAAAAAGAAGTTTTTTCCACAAAGATTTCACATGGTTATTCTTTTTTTCAGTTACTTCAAGTTTCAGGGTTTTTTCATTCAAACTTTCTATTTTATTTCTAGAATTAATGTATGCATTTTAACTTGGATTTGTAACCTCTCTTGATGCTTGTTTAGCCATACATCTTATGGAAATTCCTGTCTCTCATTACTTGTATGGAGTCATGTGTAAGCCACTCTAATGGGATTTTTAATTTGTGTTTCCTCCTGCTCTGCTCAGCCAACCATAATACCTTGGAGAAATATTCCATCTTGAGGGAAAGAATAAAATTTATGAAATAAAATTGATATCTGAGGTCTGTTCTTGAAGGTCATGTCCTCTTACATCTGCCATCTGTTTGCTGCCATGCCAGGGATGTGTATAGATGAAAAAGAGGGTAAAACTCTGATTGCATCCTTTCCTTTCCTCACACATCCTATTTAGCAGCCTGTGCCTGAACATTTTAAAGGCCTGCTGTGCTGCGTTGTTGAAACTACAGGTCACAACTAACAATTATGCAAGTTAATTACTCTTTCCTCAGTTGTGAAAGGCTTATATAAGGGTTTCTTTTTAAAACATGTATAATTGCCTTGAAGAAAAAACTGCTATTATTTGCAGGAGAACACATTGTATAATAGAAGTCAAAGCAAGACTCTACCCTGAAGCTTGCTCTCAAAGATAGTTTAGCCCAGATCCCCTAAAAATAAAGTCCTGTAGGGCAGGTTCATGCATACTTTGAACTCAGCTGCAAGACTAGGAACTGCATTTTCAAACATCTACATTTTATTTCGGAGTCCTATGGTATTTGATGTTTAAAAGAAAAAAAAAAAGGAGTTCATTAGGTATCTTCAAGCACTAACCTTCAACCAAAAATAGTATTACATTGTGTAGAGCATTTGGGAATATTAGATCCAGAGTAACTTGGAAAATTAAAACCATGGCTGCTGTGAAGCATTTATTCTAATACAGCACAAGTAGTTTAAAATACAGTTGTTTCTGGGTTCAGTTTTGAAAATGTGAAGTGATTAAAAAAACCCCACTGAATTCAGTACAGAAACAGTTATTCCATTCCCTCTGGAGCCAATCTGCTGTGTAACACAGCTCCTTTTGACTTTTACTATCTGTGGGTTTTAATGTAGGTGGAAAACTTGCCACAAAATAATAATCGGATAGTACTCGACATTTTTTAAAAATGTTTTTTTCCCCCACCAGATTTTCAGCCTACACAGTGAAGTTATGTACTTGTATCATGCGAAAATGTAATTTAGGAAAGCAGGAATTTACTGAGTATAAGGTCTCAAATAGCAGAAGGAAATACAGTCTCAGTATTGGGCCTTTATAAAAGGAAAAAATGTTAGTAATCTCTTACTCAGTTATTTCTTGAATATTTGCAAATTCAAATAAAACAGAATGTACTGTGTGGATCTATTTTTCAGTAAAAATTAGTAGGTACCAAATTTATAGATGAAGCAGTATAGAAGTAGAAGCTTTGCTTATCTACACAGAGAAAAGTCATTTTTATGTCCATGGATAATAAATAGGATCTAAAATAGGGAGTGGTACAAAATTGGTGTAATTGGCACAAAGTAAAGTGTTTTTACTCCCCTCTCTTTAATGACTGCAGTGCTCAAGATATTTTTTAAATGTAAAACAAAACAAGAGGAATCCAATTTAGAAAAATCCATATGTATTTAAATGTAAGGTTTTAAAACAGTATTTTGAGGGAGGGTATTTTTTTTAAACCAATAGCATTATTTTAGAAAAGTATCGGAACTTATTTCTGTGGAGTATCCAGCTAGTTCTAGTTTGGGTTTGCATGTGTTTTACTTCAGATTCCTCCTTCTTGACTGTGTAAAAAGCTTCATTTGTTTCTTAAACTTCAGGCTGACTATTCATTTCATAGGGTGATGGGGATACCCTTAAGCTTGTGCAAGATAAATAGATTTACTCTAGTCATTATTAAGTTTTTTTATGTGTAATAGATGAGGAGTCTGTGATGATGGTTACTGAATCTGCATGCTTCTGTAGATCTACTTAATGGTACTTTGTCTCATTAGGCCAGCATGCTCACAAGCTGTCTGCATAGAATAGTAAATAGTTCTTGAATTACGAGTACAGGTAAATAAAAGAATGGGTATAGAACGTTGTGTCGTGATTTGGTTGTTTCAAGGAGTTGAAAGCAACTGCTGTGCTGCAGACACTTTGAGGAGTGGAGTGCGTCACTGCGTCTTGCTACTGTTTCAGCCTTGTCGCGAAGGTAACATGGAGTTCATTGCATTCATGATTGCTCTAAAACCCCTGAAGTTAACCTCACCTCTTGTGAGAGAAAATGCTAGAAGAAGCAACTGTATAGCCTCAGGTTGCATGTGCCTGTAATCATTACTTAGCGTCTATCACACACCATGAGAACTGGCTGCTCTCATAGCTCCAAAGTACAGTGACAGCAGCAATTTTTTCCAGTCGCTGATACCAGGGATTTCTGTTAGCAGAAAATGGGTACATCTCCCACTACTACTGCTAGTAGCATATTCTGGCCAAGTCGCATGAATTCAACTCCCAGATATTGCCCAAAAGAGCAGAATAGAAGTAGATTTTCATAATATTGTCAAGTTTATCTTGGGAACTGAATTTAAAATGCTTCATTAAAACTCCTGTTAACATATCTGTTGGGATGTCTTCAGGTTTATTTTCAACTCAGAGCATTCTAATACGGTGAGTTTATTTGAGTTTCTGGTTTATTGGGGATATTCAATTCTTTCTTGCAAGGACACCTTGCTAATTCCTTGGAATTTTTTAAAAGTATTATTTTAGACAGCAGTATGCTTTCTGGTTTGTATTTGAACTATCTCATATGCCTAACATCTTTGTCAGTTCTTTGGTTTATTTGAACTGCCTTGGTATCAGACTCTTGATAAAAGTTGCATGCAAGAACTGTAAGGCCATGTTTTCTGTCTCGAACCCTCCCTGGAGCTGAGATAGAGCACAAGTTTGAAGACAGGTTGGTGGCAGCTCTTGATGTTAAACAGTGCAGCTGTCATTTGCCAGAAATGATAGTAGACAAGCTACTGGCACTTGCTCTTTTGTCCCCTGGAAGTGTTAAAGCAAGCAAGCCTCCAAGAGAGAACTTTCTGGAAAACATGGGAAGAGTAACTGAGAAAAGGAGAAGTATATTCAGTATGTCCAGCTCCAAAGTTACAGCTCAGCAGGAGGAAGTAACTGGAGGTGCTAAAACCAGCTCAGCTTCCTAAATGGGACTAGATCAGGACCTTGAAAGAGAATTGGCTGTTTGTCAAGTACTGTAATTTCTCCCCTTGTAAAGTCATACTTCTTTCTGAATTGTTGATAACTGATCACACAATTCCAGAGTTGCCAGTTTGAATGCAGAGGAAGCAGTGAGAAAAACACGGCCCTCGGAAAAAGAACAGCATCCTATTGGCAGGAACCTGCAGGTTTCAGCAGGTCTTCATCAAGGTTGTCTGGAAGCATCACGCAAGCTTCAGCCTCATTCCTCTGCAGAAGGAATTTGGGGAGTTTGTTGCATTTTGTTGGTTTGTTGTATTTGTCTTAAGTTCTCAAGAAAGAATATTTCTCTGATGGGGAAGACAGTTTTGGAGAGAAGAATTTTCTGTCAGAAGTTTCCTCATTGAGTTTGTTGAATAAAAGAGTAAAACCAAAAAAAAGTTGTATTACTATCTTTTTCTTCCCAAACTGCCTTCTACTAGCTATAGAGATATTACTTTGTATTGGTTTAAAAGAAATATGGTAGCTCTAAATGAAACTTTCAATTTAAATAAAAGAAGGCATTAGCAAACAATGAAAAAATTTGTCTAGCTTGGTGTCACCATGGTTTTTGGGAGATAAAGAAGACAAATAGATGCTAAGTAGAATGCAAAACTAATCCCAAAGAGTACAGCTATTCATCATTCTTCAGGTTTTACAGCTGGCTTGGTAAGTGGCAATTCAGGTAAGTTAAATGAGGTCTTCAGTATTCTTCAAACATTTACAAAACACATCCTTTTCTTTTAGAATAGCTATCCCTCCAGTAAGCGAAAAAGCAAAAATGGATCTGGCTATTTATTTTTGTCCAGAGCTACTCTTTTAAATCAAATGAAAGGTACATCTTCTGCTCTTTCTCTGGAAAAAATTGTGTGAGTTCTTTAAAATGTATATCAGAAGAAGGAAAAATTCTGAATTTCTGAATTTCTTTAGAAGTACACACAGCCAATTTTAGAATACAAGAGTGACTCTTTATATGAATCTGATGTATTTCCCTGACTTTTGCTCTTTGGCTGGTTCTTAATAGCTTCTAGTAGACACTGTAATGTTGTACTTCTACCTTGATCTTGATATCTTAATTGTTTTAAATGGAAAAATGCTTCAAATGCTGTGAATGGCACAGTGGGAAGCAGATGAAACTCTTTCACTGACATTTTTCCAAATAAAATTTCCAAATAACAGTACCATTTTTTTCCACATGCTGTACTGAAAAGTATATAATGCTCTTCTAAACCTTCTCCTGCCACAGAAAACCTTCAGGGAGCTCTTTTGTGTTGTGAGTTGGCGTTGAGGCCCCCTGGCATCCGTGGATGTGGTGGGGGCTGGAGGGATGCTGATCAGCAGTGAAAGATGCCCGGGTCAGCCGGCATCTGGGAGCTGTGGCAGAGCTATCCTGTGATCCAGGTGTGCTGAGGTGCTGGGATCAGACAGGTACAGGTAAAACATTTCCTCCAAGGAGACTGAGCATTTGTTCTGTTCCCCGATACATTTTATTTGGAGATGGAGAAATGAACACAAAGAGCCTGTAGCCAAGAAACTAGTATCAAAGGAAAGTAATAATGCGTTCCTTGAAGAGCGGTAAGAGAAGTTTGTTGTTGGAAAGATTCCAGGAATTTTGGGAAATAGTAATTTAAAATAATAATTCTTACATATTTAGGGAGGAAAAGCACTAAATAACTCTTTGAGTTATTCATTTGAAAAAATACTGCACGAAACAATAGAAGTTTTGCTCTTTAATATAAGAAGACCTTAATTGGAAAGCTAAGAATGGCATTGAGAAGTTAAGGATCAGAAGCATGTACATGCTCATGCACACAGTTGTATATTATACATAAATACCTAGAAGGCACTGTAGAATAAGTGTGTATATATGGATTTATTGAAGCATTAAGTGAAACTTAAATAAGGACAATTTGTGATGGCATCCTTTGGGCAAATGTAACTGCTAGTAGAGAACTATGTGCAGTTTATGCTTTAAAACAGGTGGAAAATCTCTGTATAGATGATACAGAATTCTCTGCATTAAACTCAAGCCTGAATGTTTACTGCTGTTTGTGGAATTCAACCATGATGAATAACTGACTGTTCTGTCCTTAAGGATTTTACATGGAAGTGCATGGAGAGAAAATGTCTTTGGGCAAACCCAATAGATATTAATACTTAAATAGTATTTAAACAATGTGATCTTACTTAAATTAAAACTGTCATATATACTCAAGACAAATAATTATATTCAGTACAAGGTAAAATTTTATCACTTTTTTGAGGGAGGGTGGATAGAGAAGGATTTCTCTCTATTAATTTCATTTAGTATAGGAGAATGGCTGGAGTAAAGTATCAGTACAGGAGGAAAAGATTTTACATTTTCATTTCTTTGTGTTTTGATATGTAAAACTTGCGGTTTGTGTTGCAAAAAACTTATCTGTGATTGTCAATGAAGACAAAAATAGCTGTATGAAACAATGTGCTTTTTCTTTCTGATTTTGAATCCAAGCAAATTTGCCTTTAAAAGTATCAGAAGGTATTAGTGGTGGTAAGAGGAATGGTGATTTTAGTTAAAGAACCACTTTCATATAAGAATAACTGTCTAAAACTAGCACATGTGTACTAAACAGGCTTTGGAAATCACTGGACATTGAAAAAATGGTCAAACCATTTGTGAGCAAAACCTCCCTGAAAGGCTCAGATGCTTTTAGAACTTAACATTGGTATTTATGCTGTAGCTCATGGCAGGTTTTTTTCCATTTTAAGCTCTGTCCAGGAGCTATTAATTTAGTTGTGAGAAATTGCTTCAAGCTGCAAAGCTGCGATTTTATTTTTTTTTAAACAGTACATCAAGGTAGAAAACCAACAGAAATTGGTTCATCAGGTTTGGAGTTTCAGGAATGTTACAAAAGCCGCTGACATCAGGAAATTATAAAAGCCTCGTTGAAAGTCAATACGATCAGGCATTTAAAAGATTTGAGTTCAGACCTGTTACAAATGAACAGATTAAAAATATTTTTAACTAAAAATTAGGTAATATGTTTTTAAAGATTGCAGCTAAATCTGTGACGCAAATGCTACACTACAAAAAATGTATTCTAGGGTCAAAATGTGAGGTGCTACACTGCTTGCTCAGCACGAGAGGGAAACAAATAGGAAAGACGAATTAGCTTTACATTAGTAGTCCAAGAGTCCAGGTAAACTGTTCCAGTGTACTTTACTTATGGTTTACAGTGTGTTGCTATGGACTTGGAAGAGTATGAACTGATTTTTCTTGTGATTGCTTTATAATCAGCCTTCTAACTTGTTCTGAATCAATTTCGCACTGATCACTTACCATACAGACGGATGAGTCTTGTAGAAGGATATGAGTTGATCAGAATTTTTTTCCCCTCCTAAAAAATAAATAGTGGTTTGCTTGGACTCATTTTCCATATCTGTGCGTTTCACTATGACCAGTAAATTTCTGCTTCCTTTCGCTGTGGTTTCCAGCAGTAGTGTATGCTTTATCCTGCCTTGAATTATTGGATGAGTAGTTGGATTTCCTTCTCTTGCCCTGTGGAAGAAATAGGAGCGTGGTCAGCACATACCATCCATGTCTGTGTAGAAATCCCTCATCTTGGTTGCAGTTCCTGCCAGCAGTGCAGCCTCCCGCTCTCCACAGAGAGCTTTCCTCCTGTGAGCCCCACAGCCCTCTTCGCTGTAGCACCAGGATGATTTTCACCTGTTGGCTTTAGTGCGGTCAGTGGAGAACGGCATGATACCCTCTCTGTGTTCATTTGTGTACAATGCTCATGCCATAAGGGACGCAAGTGCTTGTTCAGCCATTCTCCACTTCTGGGCAGTGGAAGAAGTGAGTCCTTTGTTTGAAGGATTATACAGTAGCTAAAGAAACGTGTATTTCAGTGGTATTTCCTTTTTTAGCTTATATTTGTTCAGGAAGATTTAAATCCTGCTCAAAGAGTGGGCTTGAAGCGTGGGAGGTTGCCTTGCCTGCCTTCAGGTACCAGAAAGCGGGCTCGTCTGCCTGCTGGGCTGGGGCTGCCTGGCAGCCTCCTCTGGGGCGTGTGTGGCTTCCCTGCGCTGCTCCTGATGAGGTGTCTCCTCTCAGCTGTGGGGTGGAGATGCTGCAGCCATTGTTCAAATAGGAAAGTCAGCTTCCTACCTGAAATGATGCGCTGTGAGCACTCCTCCCCTGTAACCTCATATAAGGAGAAGAGGAAAATGTAGGATAAAGGAGGAGAGGCGTGAGGAATTCAACAAGGCTGAGTGGTGAAGGATTGCAAAGTCAGATAATGCAGATGAAAGCATATGAGGGAAGACTGGAGCAGAAGGGAAGCAAAGCCGTTTTCACAAGGGTCTCTCTTTCTCTGCTTGCGCCACACTAACATCCAAAAACATCTCGATAATCTTATATGCAACTTTAATTGTCACAAATATTCAGTTGCAATACTGGTTCACAGTTGGGGGTTTTGAAAGACCACCTGAGCTGGATACTCCGTTGTTTTTAACACCATGTTTAAAAAGCCAAGGAAATGGATACCTTCCAAAGGATTAATATTCTAACTAGAGGCAAGGGGAGTAATCTGTGCGTGAACTCATGAATGCCACTCAATGCTGCAGTGTTTTGTCTTTTGGAAGGTGTTGATTGTATCAAGTCACATAAGCCAGTTTAACATTGTTCTTCTAAATCCTATTTACACAAGGGTTTGGATAAATCCATCATCATCTCCGTGTTGCTGTTGTCACTATTTTTTAGGCAGCAGGCACTGTGTTGACTCATGAACGTAGTCCCTGCTGCAGCATGGCCCCTTAAGGTTTATGCTGTGCTATAAAAAGCCTTTTCCCTATTTCTCCAAGTGTGCTGTAGTGCACAGTGCTACAGTTTCTGAAGCAGATAACACAACTGGTAAGAGGTGTTGTGTAAGACTTCAGTAAGTATTCCAGAAATAGCAATTCTTTTGATGCAGATAGGTCTTCCCAGTGGGACCCTGGAGCTCTGGAGGCACTGCTTGGGTTGCTCTTGCAGATGCTGTTCAGCTGGCACGGCTGGAAGGAGCTGCTTCTTCTCTCCCTTCACTTTGGCAGTCCTTTCAGTCTATCTGTTTAGGGCTGCAGTTGCATGCTCTTAGCTCCCCAGGCAGACCTGAGCCACTGAACTCACCTGAAAAGAAGTGACCTTGCAAAAAGAGGAGTTAGTTACTACAGGCACTTGGAGATTGGTTTACCTGGCACAAAGCAGCAAATTCCTGCTGTCTCAGGCTTTTGGATGATTCTTAACATCCAGAGCACAAGTGCAGAAATCAGGTGGTGTTTCTGCTCTATCTGCCGGAAACACACAGGATCAGATGCTGCCAGTATTAAAATCACAGTCCCTTTTCAGGAAATCTGACTCGGTATCTTTCCAGGCCACCAAATGCTATTTAAAGAACAAGCAGACAGGGAAAAAAAAAAGACCAAAATACTACAGAAATTAACAATATCCTGAGTTAAAAGTAAAGCTAGCAATCTTCAAGCTTGTATGAATTGAAGTAAAACAGTGATTTTGAAAGCTGTGCTAGAATTCATTCCCTCAAGATGTGTCTGTGGATTTCCTTCCATAAATGTTTTATACATAGTAGATACTTCCACAGCTTCACATTTTTCTGTAAAGTCCTCAGAAGGTAGGAGTGATATCAGTATAACTGAAGATGTTAAGGGATTCCTCTGTAGAATTTCCTTTTATCTAACCAAGCCCCCTCTACCTCAGAAGATGGCTTGGTAGCTTTAATTGTTTTCTTTACAGCCTTTCCATGAGATCTATGGACTTGACAAAACTAGTAGGGAAGAGGAGTGTGGAGTGTATCTATTGATGTGTTATCAATATAGGGAGTCTTGTTTTGTTTTGCTTTTTGCAGTCTTTTCACAAACATCAGAGCAGAAGCCAAATACAGGATGTACAGGAAGCACAAAAAATAGTTTCTTTTTGTTAGAGATTGCCCTTAGTAAATTGTCACAGTAAGTTTTCCTAGTTGCTTTTGCAATGAGGTTTAACTAATCAGTAAGGCTCTTAAACTTCTGAACATGAAATTTCAATGCATTGTATGGCAATTAGCTTGTAAAAAATGCCTTTCAAGAACAGCAGCAGAGGTCATGGCATGCTCCTTTTCTGAGTGTGTTAAGGAAGAACATCAAATATATGTGAAATTCATTGAAGATTTTCAAATAAATAAAAAAGAATCCACTCTGCTTGGGAAAATACAGGACTCGTGCATAGCCAAACCAGGTCTGTAAGATCTTGAAGGTACATTGTATGGCAAGTAAACTCTCCCAAATGGTTAATTCTGTTTTTTACTGGAAAGTGATTTTCTAAATTAGCTTTCAAGTGTGTTACTGTTATTTCATTGACATAATGAGAGGTGCGAGATTTGCCTGCACTGAAGTACACATAGCTCAGAATTGTAATTAATTTAGGAATGGACTTAAGCAACTCCCAAAACTGGTATGTTAATTAAAACATTTGAAAAATAAAAGCCATTTTAGTGACTGTTTTCATAGTTTTGCTTCCGAGTGCTAATGTGATTGCTATAATCTAGTGACAGCTGTCACAAAGAATTAATTATTATTTGTCTTTATTCAGTATTTCTAGTGTGTAAGTTGCTTGTTAGTATAATTACTCCTGTTTATAGATTCCATTTGCCTTCCTGCCAAAGATTTAGTGGCATATTTTATTTTGGCAATTTTATATCAGTCTTTTGCATCTTTACCTGATGTCTTGGTTGTCTTATTGTCTCCTTAAATGCACATATAGTTCATTGTTAAAGATTTTGAGATGTCTTTACTGGTTTGCTTCCTTCTGTTGTGCGTTAAGCTTCCTTGTTCTTTTTTTATCTACCTTAAAAGTCCAGTTATATCCCTTATCCTTCTCTGGCATGTGTTTCTGGTTTTGTGATTTTTTTTTTATGGTGGCTGACAATAGAAGGAAAGAAAATGTGAGGCGTGTAGCTTTGCCTCAGCCAGCCAACCCTTCAGCAGTTTTGCAGCACTTACAGTAATACAAATGTGGGCTGCTTCTAGACATTTTAGCATGTCTGTCAGCTGGGGTAGTGGGATGTTTACTGCGTGACTATACTGGCTTCAAACAACAAAGATTTTAGAAGAAGGGTGGGTAGGAGAAACGGTGACTAGAGATACAGCACTTGTCAGCTACTTGAGGCTTACTGTGTTCATGGGAGTCATCAGGATTTTATAAATTAGAGCACTCTGCTGAGATACTGAACTGCAGGTGGAAAATTAGAGCCAGTAAAACTACTTCGATGGAACAAAATTAACTGCTCTTCTGAGTTAAAGTATTCCTAATTGTGGAAAGCCCTTCATGGTGGCATCATTGGTGTCCTGGTGTGTAGAGGAGGGTCAGGATTACCACCTTGATACAGGTCTTTGTTGCAGCAGACACTTGCAAAATATCTTTGTTCAACCTTATGTGTTGCTGCTGCTAAGATTGAATGGCACATTAATGGAGACCTTTTATTTAAAACCAATTGCTTCTCATTGCAATATGGGTAAGTCTGGCCGGTATTCCAGGGACTGAAGTCAAGGTCCATTTCTAGGGTGGCAGCCAGCAGCATGGCATCCAGACATGTTCCTCAGCAGCATCTCTGACAGGGAGCTGCTCTCCCTGCATGAATAAAATCATTAAAAGTGAAGAGGCAGAAAGAAACTGGACTGTGGGAAAGGGATGAGGAGAAGACAGAGCATAAGGTGAAACAATGGGGGAACTGTGGCTGTCTTGCTGAAATTGCTCTTCCTAATTGTGGTCCTTCCCACACTGGAGTGTGAGACTGGCAGGATCCTTGCAGTCTGTGATATGATTTCTAGTTTGGAGGATTTGGTTGCTTTGATATTAAGTGAAATTCTCAATGAAGTGCAGTTAATGTATATGGCAAGATTTAGTGGTTCATTACATGAGAGAGGTTTCCTTTTAACTTTGTATTTTTTTTAAATAGTGAACTATCTTTCATCAAATCTCCGAGACTGAGTATCTATTACTGCACTTGAAGGGGAATCAATGGACTTCCTTCTCTATGCTCAGGGGAGAAAAACATTCTGAAGTTGAGGTCTAATTTAGAATAAACACATTAAAAACAGAAAGAAATTAAGCGAGCTTTCTGTACTGGGAAGTCTCTCACTGACTTGGAACGGAAGCTGAATTGAATTCTTAGCAGGGGAGAAAATGTACTTTACAGGTGTCCTGTCTGCCTGATTTCCCAAATTCTCTTTCATAAGGAGTTTTTTTGCCTCCTTTGGCCAGCAGCCCTTGGTCTTCCACAGCCTCCCTGCCCAGGAGTGCAAGCCCTGTACTCACTCCACAGTTTGTAAGGATAGGCTTCCTTCTGTGTGAAAGGGCTGGTAATGCATATGGGAAATTTTCAGTAAAGTTTTGCCGTTGTTCATGTATATGTTTTGTGAAGTAGCAGCAATGCCCTTATTTTTGTTGCTCAGTGCTGTAATTTTTCTGGACCTCATAACTGGCTATTCCTTGGATTTAATTGTAATGTAATCTATCCATTTAAAATACCTTGACTGCTGTTTACTTCTGTATTGTGAATGTTAATTCTGATGTGCAGAGCTCGCTATTGTCCCTTAAGAAGAGGAAATGAGTCCATGCAGGCTCTCCTTTGCATGCCATATATTCAAACGATTTTAAAAGAGCTTGTGATGAGCCTGTCACCACAGTGTACCACCTAAGACTAACCTCCCTTTGCTCTGCCAGGAAGGATCCTTGCAACTTGACAAGGTATCCTAGAAGTCCCTATTATGGTTTTTTTTTTTTACTTTTTGTTGCAAATAACAGCTACATTTTTCTGGTCATGGCACATGCTATGTAAATAGGTCTAGCAAGATTATCACAGAATTGAGGGTTTAACAGTGTTACACTTGCAGTTTGCTTTCACATTCCTTTATATGTTTGCTGGTGCTGTGATAGCCACTTTTATTTGGTCATAGGCAGTACAGCTACAGATCAGCTAGATGTTTTATTTCTGTTCATACATACAGTTATGACTGTGTCCATGCACCCAGTTATGACTATATTCATCTTAGATGGATTTGTTATTTAGATGGTAGCTCCTGTTGTGAGTATTGAGCCGAGTCTTTAACATGGTTGTGCAGATGTCCCTTGGTGATGCTCTGCCAGGGTGATGTACTCAGGATCTATTTCATTGCCTTTAATGAAAACTATGGGAAAGATTAATTGAATAAAACCCCAGATGGCATTCCATTAAACTGGATGCCACCAATTTACAATAACAGAGTTGGGATTTTTTTGGTTTTGTAACCTTTTGATCTCTGAAGACTGTTTCATTTAAAACAAGAGTCCCAGGCTACCCTAAATGTTGAAGCAAAATCAGAGTAGCAATACTACAGGTACAGGAAGGGGGAAGAAAATTAATCCTGCAGTGAAACATTGTTTTCAGATTTTAAAAGTCCCTGGGAAAATACAACCTTGGGACAACATTTCTCAAGTTTGCTCTAATATTAGTCATAATTTATTTGTGTTTGAATTTATAATAAATTAATTTAAAATCTTAAGAACATTAAAGAAAGTTACAAATACTGTCATTTTCATACATTATTTAAATATGCATATAGCAATACAAATGTCAAAGCATACAGGCACTTTAGCCTGCTTGCAATAAATGTTTCAGTTTCTGTTTAGCAACAAGGTGAACACAAGAATGTATATTAAATTATATAATAAGTGAATAAACAAGAATTTATTATATTTGGGTCCTCCAGTGATCTTAAAATGTAATTTTAAAAGTTTGATGAATAAAACATTTATAAACTCGAAACATAAAAGCAGCAAAGCATTTGTTTTTGTTTTTTTTTTAACAATAGCTATCTCACATGAATACAAGGAATCTACATTAATAATCCTTTCTTAAAAGCACATGATGAGTAAGTATCAACATGTATGCCCTTGCTTGCTTTCTGGCAGATTACCTGTGCCTAGGTTTTATTTGTGTATTACAGAGGATATTTATGTACTTGTCTGTAGCAGGAACTTCTGTAATATTTTTATCATGGTACCTAAGAAGTTTGGTAGACGTAGACTTCAAAACCAGAATTATCTGGTCCTGAAATGGGGGAAATGGAGAATGAGTAAGATCAAGATCAGATTCCTCTTGTATTACTACTAAGAATTTGTTTTTATGGTTAGTTATTTTAATAATTAAGGGACTCATGCTAGCTTTAGAATTCTATTTTCAATTACAATTCCCAGTAAGATTTTTCATGTAAGCTTGCTTTTCCTCTCACAGACGAGTTCCTAAAGCCCTTCTCCACTGTCCTGCAGGCAGCACTGGACCGACAGTCAGCACAGACTTGGGTGAAGGAGAGGGAGTTCAAAGAACAGCTATTAATCTGTCTAATGAATAAAATCCTTTGTAAGCACCATAACATTTTGAAAGAGAGTGAGTTCCTGCATACTCAACAGATCTGATTACCCTGTGACAATTACAGTAGACTATTGTAGAGAGTGAAAAGTCCTTTAGAGACACTGAAGCATATAATAATGCACTGGCAGTCGGCTTTAGTTTGTTTCAGTTCAAGGTTAGGCTTTATGGCACCTCTTTCTTCTGCATATGTTCAGCTCTTCTTTTATCTTATAGAGCTTTTATGGAAGTTAATTGCATTTGATCTTACTTTCTGTCCCGCACATCCCTTGTTATTACAAGCCTTAAGTAGACTTTTGTACGTCTTTGTTTCCTTTAAATGATCGTACTCTGATGTCTGTAGAAACATTTCTCCACAAAGCTGTATCTGCCCTATGAAACTGAGCATGGTGTGAATGCTGGGATGCAGTCATTCCTACTGTTGAATTGCTGGGGTTACTTATATACTACTATAGATACAGCCTGCAATCTCAGCCCTTTTGTGAGTATCAGCTCTGGTAACGAACAGTGGCATCTCAGGTCACCAGCCCATGTTGGCAGTGATTTTTGAGAGCTGAGAGGTAGGGGAAGGGGCTCATGTGTCTGGCCCAGAAAGGGGTATTGATAGAGAAGGATACAAAGGAAGCTTTTTGAGAGTTGTCTTAAGGAAGGGGGGTTCACATAACAACTGATGAAGTGAAAATGGATGGATGCTGTCCTTTGTCCCATCACTGTCTTTCCTGACAGTCTCGTGTTTAGACCGGAGAGGGACCTCACAAATCTTCTCCCGTCTCCACCTTCTGTCTCTCATCCTTGCCTTGGGCTGGTGATGGTGTAGGAACACAGCGCTGGCCATGCTGGCTGCAGTTTCAGCACTGGTGCCAGAACTGCAGCACCATGAGAAGCTCGTGTCAGGCTTGCAGGTTTGCTTCCAGTCTTCTGTTATTACTTCAGCAAGGACAGCATACCATCATAAGTATACAGAATTTTGGATAAAATGCAAAACTTCCACTAATGGATCTGAATCTCAGTTGCTGCACAAGGACTTCCACTGCACTTTGGTTTAGCAACGTGTCTGGGACAGAAGGTCACAAGATCCAGAGTAGCAGCTTTAATTAACTCTAATCGAGGTTATTTTTGTTGCTTGGTATCTGCGCAGGACAGTGGATACTTTTTAACAAAATGAAAGAGGTTTTGTTTATTATTCTGAAATTAAGTTCAGGCATACAACAAACTTTGTACAAGAACTTTTTGAAATATACACTTTTCATAGCTTGGCAGAAAAAAGTAGGAACACTGCAGATTGGAGAATTGACAGATACAGTGTGAGGACCTGTTTTTTTTAAGAGTCTAATGTTTTGTGCTTTTCCCATCTATCTTGATTGAAGAATTTACAGATACAGTGTGAGGACCTGTTTTTTTTAAGAGTCTAATGTTTTGTACTTTTCCCATCTATCTTGAGAGGAGTCTTTTCTGCACAAGGAGAGGATTTTCTCCAAGACGTAGCAGTCGATAGAGCTGTGATAATGCAAGGAGCAGAAATGCCGTGCCAAGGGGAAAGTGTAAAGTGTACGAGCACTTAACCAGGCTGTGCTGCGCAAAGGACTTTTCATGCTGAAACACATGCAAACACTGGAAAATTTGGAAAGGTTGCATTTGCACTTTTGTAGATGTTTTAAGCAGAAAAGTCAGTCTGTAAGACAAAATATTGTTTAGGGACAATCCTTCCCAATATGAGATTAAAGAGACTGTTCTAAAACTGTTTTTAAAAATGCTGTGTAGTATTTTATTCTGTCTTTTGATTCAATGTCCAATTTTTATTTTATAGTCTTCACTTTCCTTTGTACTTCCCCTCAGTGTTTATCCCACTATCCACTGTGAATATCGTACTCAGGCTGAATGGGTATTGCTAGCATTTTTCTTTGCTTTTGAGTCATTTTCTGAATAGACCAGTGAAAGTGATTTAAAGCTCATGTTTTTCTTATGCGCTCCTTGGGAAAAGTGCATCAATGATGATGCAAAGTAAATGCTTAAAATTTTATGCGAAACACTTGACTCCCCCCCCCCAAGTGTCTCCTGACGTCAGGCTGTGATGGTAGTAGCCAGCCACAGTAACATTTGAAAGGGCACAGTGTTTCTCTGAGCAGCGATAATGTAAAATGCAGATTAGGAGACTGTAGAAGGGTAATCAAGAACACTGCCATCAGCCACAACCTCACATATCCCTGGTCTCCCACACAGCCAGGGGAAAAGAGGAAGGAATACTTGCACAGGGTAATTAAGAAAAACAGTGACCTGAATTCTTGTCTTTTGTCCTCTCTGTGTGTAAAGACACAGAAAAAATGTGAGAAACTCCTTCTTTCCATTTCTTGACAAAACTTGATCTACAGCTTCAACTTACTTGAATCTGTCATAAGAAATAGTGCTAATTAATTGTAAGCAATGTCTCACTGCCCTGTGTTTAAGAAAGGAAGGCAAAACAGACAAACCTTTACTTAGTTACTGACATTGAGCTTTCAATCATTAATATTCCTGCAATCTACTCGTCTGTTAATGTTTAGGAGAGTACCTCCTAAAGAGATTATCCGCTTCTTTCTGTTTATAGCTGGATTACAAATCATTAGCAATCTTTAAATTCCTGAGTATAAGGAAGTGCAATGAGAACTGTGTACAGACATGATATTTGATTCTGTTTGTGGGAAGAACTAAGTTGCTAAGCCACTTAGGTACTCAACAGATGGAGGGAGAGTAGGTTAAGCCATTCCTGATATATCGTAGCCTTTCACTGAACAAATAGGGTTCACTTTGGACTAAAGATAGGCTTTTGTTTGTTATGTGTCTGATTAGATGACAGTAACCTACAGGACACAATTACAAATTTTTCTAGTGCTAATCAGCCTTCTGATTTGGGCAATATGCTGTCTGGAATGTTAAATGTTCTTTGCGTGAAGCCTTAATGTGTTTTTTTGAAACATAAAATTCCCCCCATTTCCCATGTTTTTCATTGTCATTTTCAGGTACATTTTAATAATTACACCACTCTCTAAAACTGTATTTTAATTCTGGCAATATCTATACAAAACTTAAAAACATGTTCCAAATACTGCTTTCTTAAATAGAATTTCCAGCAAAAAGAATCATCCAAAAGAAAATTTCATGGAAGATTGTCTTTTTATTAGTAGTCCCATTTCTATAACCTTTAAGTTAGAGATGGCATGCTGAGTTTTTATACAGGCTTCAGATGTTTCAGAAATAAATCATAAAATCTTCCCTAAGACAGAGTTTAGGTTTCCTGATACATGTTGTTGAAGAGTTGTGCTTAATTCTTGTGTTTCAGGAACTACTTGTGTCTTGCAGGATGCTGTTCAAAAAGAGACAAGGTTCTGTGATTAGGAATCTGTCATTACATCGCATTAAAGCTACCCTATCACAATAAGGGATTGTCCAAGGGCTCACAGGAGGAAAAGTGGGTCAAATAATAGTTGATGAGTTCCATTCATCACAGCATTAAATGTTTTTGACAGATGTGCGTTTTTAGTCGCTTTAGGACATACTGTTTATCATTGAATGTAGTGCAGGAACTATGCGTGGAAGTTGGTGCACAGCAGTGGAAAGAGAAAATAAAATAAAAAATGGATAGGTATGAAGTTTCTTTAATGAGAAATAATAACAACATTTACTTTAATGAGAAAGTGTCAGAGAGAATTACACTGTTCTGTGCAGAGAATGCCTCTTCTCTTCCTTGCAGCCTTTCATGAAGCTTAAAATTTCTTCTTATAGAAGAACTTCAGCTATTGACGGTATAAAATTATTTCTCCATTTGCACCAATATGATATTTACAGTCTGATTGCCTCGTTTCCCTCACGATTAAGGTACTTGTATATCTAAATTTTTCTGTTTGCTAACAAGTCTCTAACAGAGAAGGCCAGTACTAATGGGTTAAAAACAAGCAGTTTCAGGAGAACCTCCCCACTGCAGAACAAGGGCCAAAATGTATGTGAATTTTGAGAAACAGGGCAAAGGGTTGAGCTTTTTGTCAGATTCACCAGCCTGATTGCAGGGGCAGGGAAGAAGCTGAAGGGGCACGGTGGTGGAGAGGTGATAAGGGAGGTAGGAACTGGGTGATAAAAACTTGCAGAATGTAATTATCCTTTACTCCTAGGAAACACTTGAGAACAGTGTTTTAAAATTTTCACTTGGGGATTTCTCTCAATCTTGATCACCAGTGTTCTATTAAATGCTTATTACCTGATGCACTGACACAGAATTTTCCTGTGCTCATGCACAGGAGCATGGAATGGTGTCACAGCAGATGAGCTCAGAAGGGATGTGAGGACATCTTATCCAGCCCTCACTCAGAGCAGGTGGAGGCAGCCCAATTTGCTCAGGTCTCAGCCCATTCCAATTGTCCATCTTCCCAAAGCCGGGGAGATTCTGCAGTCTTTCTGGATGCCCTGTTCCCACATTTGGGCATTGTCACAGGGAGAACCTTTCTTACTTGTAACAGAAATTTCTTGCATGCTGCCTTATGTCTGTGGCTTCTTGTCCTTTCCCTTGGGAGCCCCAATCCCTCTCTAATCCTGCTGTAAGGCAGCTGAAGGTGGTGCTGAGGTCTGCCCTTGCCTGCTGTCACCCGTGGCTTGGTACGGAGGTAATCCCATGCGTGGGAGGGATGGGGTGCTGGGAGACACCAGCCACAGACCTTTCAGCACAGCTGCTGGGCTGACCTGCTGGGAGTTCACTGTGCTCGTTGGAGAGATCGTTCTTTTCCATCTTGGAATCTGCATGGACAGTCTGGGAAGTTCTTTAAATTGTCACATCCTAGGTAAAAAAACCCAGCCAAACAAACAAAGCAAAACAAACAACAACAACAAACTGTAACCAAAACCTTAAAAAAACCCCAAAAACCTACAGGAAGTCCTCTGAGTATAGCATCTTTTCTTTTAGATACATTACTGATTTATTAGTCTTTTTATCCAAATTTTCCTTCATTTTAGCTATATTTATATGTGGCTTATTTAAATATTTATTAGTAAGGTGTCTAATATATGAATAGTAACTATCAAGATAAAATGTTAAATATTTATCCATAATGCATAAATTTACAAAATTGAAGTTAAAGCACAAATATAAATATACCTATACAATTTTGAACTATTCTAGAGATTAATACAAGAAACCTGTATTATTTTTACATAGATTCAGTATGCATTTTTTCACAAAGTTTCATTTGTTAAGGGAGATTATTTTTTAAGTTTAACGTGATGAATGTAGTTTTCCTTCTTCCACTTAACGAATATGCTACTTCATAGGTTATAATGTGAGATAACTGGCAAACACAAAATCACAATCAAAATTTGGTTGATGCCATAAACAGTTACACAGATTGCCATAGGCTCCTCTCTGGTAAGTAAAGGTGATATGGTGTTTTTAACATACCAAATAAATCAATCATTGCATTAGGATTAGCTAATGTCTCATGCCTAAGAAAAGGATACAGATAGTGCAATGTTAACTCAATCCTGCTGCCTTCTTTTCTTCCATAAAACTGTGTCAAGGGAGATTTATCCAGCTTTACCTTGGAGAAGCATATTGAGAGATGGATACTAGAGCTCTGAATTATTTTGCCACATGAAGGCTAAATAACTTTTCTATAAATAACTGACAATGACAATGCTGAGGTTATTTTTCCATAATGTATGAATGTTTAATTATGTCTTGAAAAAATGTTTTTATTGAAAATTA
Organism: Callaeas wilsoni; assembly: GCA_013398955.1. Taxonomy (NCBI): domain Eukaryota; kingdom Metazoa; phylum Chordata; class Aves; order Passeriformes; family Callaeidae; genus Callaeas; species Callaeas wilsoni. Next base: position 2,651 of record VWPU01003584.1, on the reverse strand, counting down.
GTAGAGAAAAGACGGAGTAATGTGATACTAGAAGTATATTTTGAATAATACTTTGAAATAGAGATCATCTTAGTGTTCAGTTTGCTGTGCAGACACATGAAATTAAAGGATTGCATCACCCCCTGGTTTTTGCCTGTTCTCTAAAAGTCTCTGAATAAGGAATGGGAGTGCAGGGCTCAGAATATGAGAGTTGTTTGCTGGTCAGCATTTAAACTTCTGCTCTCTGAATGACTTCTGGGAATTAGTTTCCACTTATGACTGTGATAATACTACTGTTTAAATAGTTGAGAAATTAAGTTCGTTTCTCCTGTAATATATAAATGCATATATAACGTATACAGAATGTACAAGCATAGTTGCTTAAATGATGATCTTGTAAAACCGTTTTGCACTTCATTGTTTTTGAGAATCAGAACTATTTATATTGAAGTTATTCTTTGGTTGCTTTCAAAAGTCTGCATTATGGAATCTAGCCATGCAGGTTTTTTTACAGCTGTGTGCAATAAACCGACTTGCCAGAGTAAGTAAAAGCAAAATAACAAAGGGTAGGAATATGTGATTAAAATATAAATTCAATTCTCTGGATACAGTATGCAGCTATTTAATTAAGAGATTATCTGGATAACTGAAGAACAGAAATAGCATCTGTTCTAAATTGCCTCAATGAATATTAACTTCTGTTAAGAGAGAAGAGTTTAAAAAAATGAAATGTAGACGAGGCAAGAATATGTTCTTGTGTCAGACTGTAGATGAGGAAATCACATGATTCTTTATAAAAAGGCTGACTTTTTCCTCTTACTTATTGATGAAGAGAATGAGCAGTGGCGTAGCGTTGTTTAATTTATCTTTGTGTTAAAAATACAGAAAAGAATTCTTAATTAGCACTCACTGATAGTTTCAGGAGTATTTTATTTGTCATGGTCCTTTTGCATGCTTGGGTCATGTGGCAAGACAGCAGAAAGGAGTTTGTTGAGATCTTTGTACCTCTTTTGTTTGTGTACCAACATTTTTTCCTTCCCTGAGCATCACTGCCTTTTCTTTGCGGTTCATATATTAGCAATTGAGAAATTCATGAGCCAGCAAAGTCCAGTTATACTTCAGAAGAGATATTCTTCGGAAAGAGGTACAGCTATGCCTTATCTGGAAACCTGTGGAGTAGTTTTGGTGCTGGTGGTGAACCTTTGGAAGAACCTCAAAATTTTCCAATTCAGTGTTTACCCGTGATTCCAGAATAAGAAAAAAAAAATCCATCAATTTAGCAGGAATTTTCAGCCTCTGGATATTGGCCTAATACTGATGGTGTTGAAATGAATTGTAGTAGTCTCTGTGACATGTTTGGAAAGCAGCTTTGAGTGCCTTTAAACTTGCCTTGATGTTAATGGGTTTTCAGAGGATTGAGCTTGTTTCAGTGTGCCTGCGTAAGTACAGCGGCACAAGAGTATTTTAGATGGGGAAAAAATGATACTCTGAATGTCTCCTTACACTCTCATTGCTACATCTGGACTAGTTTCTGTATTTTACTCAGCCGTTGAGAACCCCAAGGGCTGTAAATAGCAGTGATTCAGTGATGTTCTGTCAAATATCCGATTCCCATTATAATTTTTTATGGACAAAGAGGAAATGGGCCTGGAACTGTGTGGGTGGAAAATCCATATGAGCTGAATAGGATTTTTTTAAACCAATTGCTTGGTAGTATCACATCTCCCTGATCTATTGTTTCTTCTCATTCAATTTGTTTCCTTAAAAGATATGTCTAGGTTGGCTAATGAATAGTCTCATTCATTTAGTTACAGTCTTTTTGTATACTTTTTGCTGGGTAAGCAAAATGAATTGAGAAGCAGCAAAACAGCAACAAAAGGAGGTATCAGATCTATGAATTCTTGCCTCTTTCACCCATTCCTACTAACCTGTTTGTCCATTTCCTTACCAATCAGTGTGCTCATGACATCCTCTGGAGACGATTCTGGGCCCCTTCAGCTAAGCATGGAGCTCTTAAATATCTTCCTGTTTGTCGGCTTTCCCTCAGCAAAAGCTTATTGATTCCAAATTCCTGTAAATTTTTTAACTTAGTATGCACCACCAACAATTTGCTTTTAAATTTGCTTTTTAAATTTGGACCTTGTTTCTGGTAATTCATTCTTTTGCCTTGTACTTCCAATGGTGTCTTTTTTGTAGACACCTCACTGCACCTTGCATCTTCAGGCTGCTTACAGTTCTTAAGAGGGATTTGGAGGAACAGGTGAAGAATTGTTCACTTCTCACAGTCTTTTTTATGTTTGGGAGGTCCCATAGACCAAAAGGGGGTATTACATGATTTGTGTGTATTTGCCTATAGTTAAGCAGTAGTTTAGGTTATGCTGGAACACAGTGGATGGGTATCATCAAACCGAGAATCTCTCAGTTTTCCTTGGTGGCTTCCAAAAACCCTTTTCTTTGTAGCTGATTTTTCTTTAGTTGTCTTTATTTGAAAGAACTTTATTTGAAAGAACTTTATTTGAAACAAGTTGTCTTTATTTGAAAGAACTTTTTAGACTTAGTTGACACCAAATTTACGTACCAGAGGTGTCTGGCACTTTTAGTTTTGTTTTTATCAAAACTGAACCTATATCAACTATATATCATATAATGTATATATATGAGATATATATATA
>VWPU01003583.1:0-38172 GCA_013398955.1 Callaeas wilsoni | reverse complement strand
TTTGGGCTGTGTAGGTTTAGCTAGAGAGCTCTGCCTGGGTGCAGCATACCTCGTGCTTTGGCTATAAAGTGGTTGAGAAGGGCAGGAAGGTGCTTGTCTGAAGCGAGGAGAGCCCTTCAGCTTGCTTGGCATCGTGGTTTTGGTGAGTAAGGGAAAACTGGCGGATGACCTGAGCGGAACCGGGAAGCAAGCAGGCAAGAGCAGGTCTCAGGGAGGTGAAGCAGCTGGGTCAATGTCCTGCAGGGGCAGGTGATGTGACAGTCACTGACCATTGCCTTTTGTGGCGGGCTGAGTCACACTGCTGCTGTTTGCTACAAGCTGAGAGCTCCTGTGCTCCTGTAATTGGAGCGTGCCCGAGCCCTGAACTGGCTGGGCTGGGAGCACAGCACCCAGCCCCATCCAGGTGCTCCTGGAGCTCCTTGCAGGGACAGCTGAGACCTGCCCGACCTGAAACTCCTCAGAGGTGGAGCTTTGTCAGCACTTGGGTGCAGAGCAGCTCCCTGGAGCACACGCGTGGCTCGGCCTCTCATTAGCTCCCAGCTCACTGCCTCGCCCGGTGTGCCCAGACCTGGAGAGGAGACAGACATTAAAGCCTCAGAGCAGGCTCTGGCATTCCTTTCCTGTGATTTGTGTATTTCAGTATGATTTGGGTACATTCTTTGTTAGGAGTTTTTGCTTGCAACTGAAGCCAGGGGAAAACCCGGGATGTTTATTTGGGTCTAAGCAGAGCTTTGGTTGCACAGGATTTGCCTTTCTGTAGTGCTGGCTCAGGCTGTGTTGATCCCTCCTCACCCCTCCTGCAAAGCCTGTCTTCACACAATGGAGATTATTACACATTTTTGCTCTTTTCACCAGTTTTGTGTGTCTCCTCTGTAGCTGTACAGGGGCTTAGTGCCTTGCTGTCGAAGCATAGGCCTTTGAAGGAGATGCCGAGATAGGAATTACGAGCCCTTCCCCATTCACTGCTCACCTTCTTTTGTTAACTTGCAATCATCGTATTTTAAAAATCTTATTGAAGCAATTAACACAAGCCCTGAAAACCCTGAAATGTCAACTCCCCGCTTGGTTTGTGACACACCTGCCTGTCTGTCTGCCCTCAGGTATTGTGCTGGTGGCCATCAACCCCTATGAGCAGCTGCCCATCTACGAGCAGGATGTCATCTACGCCTACAGCGGCCAGAACATGGGGGACATGGACCCCCACATCTTCGCCGTGGCCGAGGAAGCCTACAAGCAGATGGCCAGGTCAGTGGGGCCCAGCCACAGGGGTTTGGGACAAAAGTGGGCAAAGACGCCATTAAATACTCCAGATACTCAATGAAAGCAAAGTCGTGAAAGAGAGTGTGCTGGAGGCCAGGTATTTCTGATTAATTCTGCTTAATGACTTCGCCCTGTTATTGCACCCAGACTGCTGGGCTGTTGGGGATCCCTGTGGTCCTCAGGAACTCAGGGGTTTTGTGGGGGATCCCTCTCTTGTTGCTGCTTGGATGGGTTTCCTGGAAGAAATTCAAACTGCTCTGCAAATGTCATGTTTAATAGCTTAGAGGAAAACACACTTCAGATAATTTGGTGAGAAAATCAAACTAAATCCAGAAGCTAATGTTAGTTGTCGTTTTATGGAGACATTGTGGTTCTGAGTTAGGAGGTGACTGACAGATCCTTGGAGATATTTATGGATCCCCAAAGCAGTGTCTTCACCAGATGGATATGATAAGAGTTTTACTTTATTTATTTCCTTGCTTGTTGTGTTGCTGAGGGCAAATGTAGGATTTTGTTCTTAACAAATATGTCATGATCCAAAAGAGAATCTGAGAGAAAACTGAAAAGTGTTGTACCAGGGATCATTTGTTTATAGCTGTCAGGACTCACACAGTGTGTTTATGTTTGCTTGTGGATTAGCTGAGATTTTTGTACAGCCCTGGCTTTTAATAGCAAGAGTAAGCACTGAACCATTTTCCAAGGGTTTCAACCTGCTTTCTGCTGTGTTTGGGTTTCAGTGGTGAGTTAGGATGCATTTCAAATCAGAAATGGGCCAGAGTTCAATCCAGAAATGCGTCTGGAGGAGCCCTGCCATGGCCAGAGATTGGATGGATTGTACCCAAACTGAGTCCAGCCTGCAGTTCACTCCTGCAAGTGCTTGTGCTTTGGGCAAAACTGCTTTGAGAAGAGTTCAGGAAGCTTTGGGCAGCTGCCTGTAGAAAGAGGAAGGCTTGGGATTTTGTCCTTGCGTGATTCCAGGCTGAGCAGCAAGCTGCATGGTTCTTTTTAGAAGATACCAGGGTTTTGCTGATCAGTGTGGACAGGACCCATGGGTTTTCCAGGGCAAGTGTTTGGAAATACAAGGCAGCAACTTGCTTTTCTGCTGAAGTTTGTGCTGGGGGAGACACACAGTTCTCCCACATCCCTGAGTAATTTTGCAGGCAGTGGGCTAACAGCTCTAGCCAACAATGCTTGTCTCTGTTTTCATCCTTATCAGAATAAAGCTACTTTTGACAGCAACTCATAACTGATAAGTGCTGTCTCTGGGTGGTTCAGACTGCTCTGTTTTCAAGGGGACAAGAAAATAACCACCTTCAGAGCTCTTAAGCAAGGTGCTCACTGCTCAGCGTTCCTCTGGCACGCTCTGTTTTGGGCTGTTATTATGGTAATTGCAGGCTTGGGTACAAAAGAGGGTTTCAGACGGGGCTGAGAGGAGATTGGGACATGGATTATAGGAATCTACCTGGTTATTTGAAATGTGCCTTAAGATGTAGCACAGGGAGTTTTAAATCTGAGCGCTCCCGGGTGGGTGTTGTGTTCCTGGCAGTTTGATCCGAGCTTTTCCCTCCATGGTGCTCCAGGGAGAGTGGTGGAGCTGTTGGAGCAGGGTGTATGTATGGCATAGCCCCTAGGTGATGAATAGAGGGCATTGAACACGACTTCTTTTTGCCCCTTTTTCAGCTGAAATGCTGACTCTGTGGGATGCCTCATGTCTGCAGCTCAGCTTTAGTCCGTTGGGGTGAGGTGGGATGTTGCTTGTTAAAGCTAAATTGGTGCAAAAACATCACTTGTTCTGCAGTTCAGCTTTTAAAAAATTGGATTATGTCGGGTGCATCCTTTTAGATCAGGAATAAAACTCAGGCCTGCCGTCTCAGGTCAAACTTGCAAGGTGATTGAGAGCAGGAAAACAGTCTGGCCTGTCTTCTGGGTTTTTGAATATTTTATCTCCGTTAGTGGCCCAGAGCACACAGGGAAAGTGCAGTGGAGGGGATTGAATGGGATTGAGTGGATGGCAAGGGAAAGGGCCACAAAATCTAAGACTCTCTGTTAAATGAGAAAAATTGGAAGTAATCAGGTTTTTATTTCTCTGAGCTTCCAGTGTGCCATGGCCATGCAGACACAGGGTGCCAGGACAGGGCATAAGGCAGTCAGTGGGTACAAGTGTTAGTGACGTGCTCCTGTGCTTTCTCACTGCCTCAGTGCCCAAGAGATGGGACTGGAGGCACCTTCACAGTGTGGCATCACTGTTTGCTTTTGTCCTGTCATCAGAAAATGCCAATTTAAAGGGAAAAAACAAACAAAAAAACGCAACAAAACCCCAAAACCGTGGGTGGGCTGTACAAGGGGGCTGCAGAGGGTATGTAACAACACCTGATCCCTTTTTTGAGTCAAAATTATTCATAAAGTGCCTGGACACCTACAGTGGGTTCAGTAAAACTCCCCTTTAAATATGAGCTTTTCACTAAAAGGGTGTTTTTGCACCACTTGCATGTGAAACAGCTTAAAAAAAAAAAACCCGCAAGTGATTAAAATTCATATGTGACATCCTCTAATTTTTACAGTGACCAGCTCTTTAGAAACTCCCCAGATACCCAATGTGGGACTAAACACACTCGGTGCAAAGCAATAGTGTTGTTTTAAACAAAATGAGGAGCATGGAGATAATTTGCTCCGAGTGCTGCTGCTGGAGGTGGTGGAGTCAAGCGTTGGGATGGTGGAAGGACGGACCATTTAGTGACTGTTAGTGGCCGTGGGGTCGGAAGCAGTGAGTGCCTTAGGACACGGATTGCCTGCAGGGCAGTGCAGGCACCTCCCTGCGGAAGGTGTTTGCCCTCCTGGGAGGGCAATCTGAAAACTGTGCCATGGTCACACGGGGAGCCAGCACAGCCGCTGATGCCCTGGCTGATTCTTGCTTTTCTCGCAGAGGAACAAAAGATCCCTTGTGTGCCCACATCCCGGCTCTAATTTCTGTGTGTGTCATCGCTCTGGGCAGGAGCCTGGAGTCTGGCAAAAATTCCCTCTTGGAAACCTGCATTTCTGCTGCAGTCAGCCTGACCTGAGCAGCACGTGTTTCACACTGCTCTGTGCCCACACTGCCGAGGCCACGCGTCCCGTGCTGGGGACAGCTCTGGGCCCCTCAGGACAAGAGAGACATGGAGGGGCTGGAGCGTGTCCAGGGAAGGGAACGGAGCTGGGGAAGGGGCTGGAGCCCCAGGAGCGGCTGAGGGAGCTGGGCAAGGGGCTCAGGCTGGAGAAAAGGAGGCGCGGGGGGGCCGTGTGGCTCTGCACAACTCCCCGACAGGAGGGGACAGCCGGGGGGGCATCAGCTTCTCCTTCTCGGGGAATAGAGATGGGAGGAGAGGGAACGGCCTCAGGCTGTGCCAGGGCAGGGTCAGGTTGGAATTTCTCCATGGAAAGGGTCGTCAGGCCTTAGAAGGAGCTGCCCAGGGAGGTGCTGCAGTCCCCATCTCTGGAGGTGTCCAAGGAAGGCCTGGAGGTGGCACTCAGTGCTCTGGGCTGGGGACACGGTGGGCATTGGGCACAGCTTGGACTCGGTGATCTTGGGAGGGCTTTTCCAACCTTAGAGATTCCATGATTCATGCTCTGACCCCTGTCCCTCTCTATAAATGTGACCCACTAGTTGTTGCCAGCTCCATGGAGGGAGTTTGGATGGTGTCGGTGCAACACCAGCTTCCCCCTCCCAGCCTTTGGGAGCTTTAGGTATATTTTTAGTTAGATATTCCCCTTCTTGTCTGCAGCTCCATTTTAGTTCTTCCCAGCTTGACTTGTCAGTATGGTCACCATGTTTTCATGTGATGGTGGGCTGAGTCTATTAGGAACATCAGTGCAGTGGATATATTTGTGTGACTTTTCTGTACTTGGCCCTTGTCTCTTCCTTTTGTACCTGTTGGGTTCATTCTGGGCACAGGCCAGGAGTTGGTAGTCCAAGTAAGGCTTCTTAATGCTTTTTGGGTTTGGTGAGGTTTTTTTTCAAGGTGGTTTTTGTTTTGTTTTGCTTTTGTTGTTGTTGTTCTGTGGGTTTTTTGGTGGATTTTTATTTATTTATTTAAATAAAAATAATTTACTTACTGAACAGCACTAGGTGAGAGAGGCATGTGCTGTGGGCAATGGAGCAGAAGAGTGGGCCCTCCAAAGGCTGTCAAACATGCCTCAAAAGCAGGAAGCAGGTACCAGACGTGATCTTTGCTCAAATCATAAATCACATACTGAGGGTATTTTCAACACTTTCTGTGTGTTTTCCATTTCTCTGAGTCTCGCCGTGGTAGGAGCACTGTCTCCCTTGTGTGGGCCTCTGCGCTGGTGTGACATGGCAGCAGCCCACGTCAGATAATGAGCACAAAGAAAGTCCAGGGTTCAGCTCTTACCGTGGCAAAGATCTTGGGTAATAATGGACTTGTGAAAGCCTCCTGAGAAGTGCATGGACTGGGTCAGGTGCCATGGGCTTTATTCTCTGGTGCTTCCATCAGGCTGGTGCTTTCATCCCTGCAAAGCTGTTCCGTGTGGCCAGGCGGAAATATCTTGGATGTGTTTCACGTGCAACTGCTAAATTTGAATTGGAGAACGTTGTGATGTTCTGCCAGGAGCATGGAAGGGCTCTGCAGACCTTACCTGACCCTTGCAGAGTCAGTGGGAAGGCAATTGTCCTGGTGACCTGTTGGTTAGACTGGAGTTTCCTCCTTCCCAGCATGAGGATCTGCTCACAGTGTTGTTGATAGTTCTTGCAGAAGAAATAGAGTAAGAAATGCAGGAGTGATTTGATGGATGAGTTCAACTTCTGCATATCTTTTCTGAACTGCAGCTCAAACCAGGTGGTGTCTGCAGTTCAAACCAGGCTCAGCATCTGAATTGAACTGTAAATTGTATGGAAATAGGGTGTCTCCTCTCTCCAGCCCCACTGCCCACACGCTGTTTCTGTCACCGAGTGCTCAAACGCTTGGACTGCAGACAGGTAACTCTATTTAGCAGTGGCTTTCCATTTTTATTGGAAGTTAGTGCAGCCAGGCTTTGCACTGCACTGTCAAAATCACTGCTCCCTGCAGCTGCAGGGGAAGTGTCTGTGTCCTGCAGAGAGACAGGTGCCACTGGGGCTGCCTGAGGTGACCGCTGCTCTCTTTCCTGCTGTGGGGGGCAATGCTGGAGCTGCAAGGGAGCCGAAATTGCAGCAACAACCCTGCACACAACCAGATAGACTCAGGGAGCGGTGTGGGCACGGTGGGGGATGTCCTTTCATAGCACTTCAGATTTCAAGCTTTTACAGGAGGATTTAAAGCTGTACAAAGAGAGAGCGGATAGGAGTTAAAAGAGAGATTAACCCCCGACAGAGATGCAAGAGGAATCAGACTGGCACAGTAAATAAGGCTGAATCCTGTGTTATATTAAGGGCAGGGAAGGGTTTAGTCTCCAGGGGAATGAGACTGGGTCGGGAGTTTGCATGGAGCTATGGGGCTGAGCTGTGCTGCAGCTCACCAGGGCTGTGCAGCAGGGATCGTCCCAAAAATAAAGCTCTGGTCTAAAAAGGGGACCGGCAGAAAAATAACTCGAGAGCATTGAATTTAGGAAGGTGCAAAACTGAGGGGGTTCTCTTCTGCTTAGAGTTAAAAGTGGGATAGGGATAGGGGGAGGAGGTTTTGCAAGAGCTGTCCCATAAATGTGCTGGTGCTCGTGTAAGACCTCAGGGATTGCTTTTCTTCTTCCAAGGTGATACACAGAAAAAAAAAATAATTGGGAGATACTCCAAGAAATGTTTCCCAAGGACTGGAGGAGAGACCCTCTGGTCTTTCTTTCTGTGGGAGAGGACAGAGATGCTCTGGGGATAAGTGGCCAACTAATGAACTTTTTTTTAAATGTAATTTTTTTTTTCCTTTTTGGCAATTTAGAATAAGGACTGTGCTGTTTGTTAGCAGATTTAATAATAAATGAGACATCCCTTGACATCCCCATTTATGATAGAAAAATCATAAATACTCATAAATGAGACAGAACTGGCATGGGAAAGCTTAAGGTAGAGAAAGGCCAGTGCCTGACTGAGAGTAATGAGAGTGTGTGTGTGTGTGTGTGAAATATCACTGACCAGGAAAGAGGGATAATAGCCTACATCAAACATGTAATTACTGCTGTGATGCAGGAGAACTGCTGGAGCTCTGAGGGGACAAAGCTGTAACACCAAGTATCATTAAATACTCAAAACAGTGTTTATGAGCAGCATGGTTACATCAGAGCCCAAAGACTTGTGTTTGGCCTTGCCCACCTCCCAGTCACTGCTTGCCACCCCACATCCTCAGTGAACTTCTGGGGATGGAGAATGCAGAGCGTGGTTTCTGAAAATCCCTTTCTGGGGTTTTCCTAATGTTCATCAACTGTAATTAATCAGATGGTCATGCGAGAGTTTTCCAAGCAGCAGTGGCTTAGGATGGTGAAGGTGATACAGTCACTCAGAAGGACCTTCTCTCTGGGAGTGGCATGGGGTGGAAAAGTAACTGCATTGTCCTCCTGATGCTCCAAAGCTGATCTGTTGAGACAGCATCCCACCATTCCTTCCTGTGCGTGGTGCTTTTTGGGAGGACGCAGTCCCAGGCCTCCTCCCTCTGCAGTTCTCCAGCAGCTTGCAGGTGGCCTGGGCCAGAGCCAGGGATACTCTGTGGTGCGATCCCGGCACAGAAAAGAGCATCAGGGTGCCAGAGAGCTAAGGAAACTGGCCGGGTGCGTGTTTTGCTCTCGTTGGGAACAACACACAAAAGAATTGCTGACCTCGTTTCCGTGAGGCTGAGGAGCTTGTGTTCCTCCCCAACGGGGTGTGCAAGCCATCAGTCCTGTGAGAAGGTCATCCCGGCTGCAGACAGCTCAGCATTTCGCAGAAACTTAGAGCTCTGAGGATTTTCTGTGCTGTTGGAGGGGCGTTTCCAGCCGGCTGCACAAAGTGTTGGGGGGAGAAGGGGCATTAATGGGCCGGGGCCTGGGGCAGTCCTGCTGCTCCCGCGGGGCGAGCGCCTGGAGTGCTGGAGCACTGCAGGAAAGTGCTCTGATCTCTGTAGAGACGCCGTGATCTGCTTCCTGGGGTTCGATCTCGGTGTCAGGAACGTGAATTGATGAGTGTTAAATCGTGTGGTACAGAGGGAGCAGCCCTGTGCCACCGAGCTGGCAGCAGCTGCCGCGCAGGAGAAGGTTGATGCTGCACCTTGCCTGGTCTCCAGGCATTGTGGTGCGTGCTCATCCTTGCCCATTCTGGGCCAAACTGCTGCTTTTAAGCTTTTTCCCAGCAACTGAGACAGTGAAGGGCATGTTTTCTCTCCGGCTCCTTGCTGAGACCCAGGGGTGTGTGAGCAAATTGGCTCCAAAGCTGTGCAGGGTGGGCCCCGGAGAAAGCATCACCCCCGATGCATCTCAGAATCATAGAATATGCTGAGCTGGAAGGGACCCATCAGGATCATGGAGTTCAGCTCAAGTCCACCTCTTCGGAATCCAACTCCTTCTTTGTGACCAGAATGTATTTTGAAGCTCTGATGTGGGTGTCGATTGTTGGTGGAAACAATATTATTTTCCCCCACTGGTATGTGCCACTGTGTCAAAAGTTATCCCTATAAAAAAGAAGTTATCTATGTTAAATGTAGTTCTCTGTGTAAATAAAAGGACCAAAAAAAGGTTGTATAGGGTAATCCATCCATTTATGAAAGGTACAGTGTAAAAAACGACCCAAATGAACATGTAGCACATGGAAAGCTGTCCTTATAGTGCTGCTGGCTTCAGCAGCTGCAGCACAAAATGTGCATTTGCAGCTGATGTTTGAAAATGCAAACAGAAAACAAGTCCTTAAACACTCTTGTTAGACTGGATGCAACATACCTTCTTGGGTTTCTCTGCAGGAAAAGTGTAACTGGCCCTAAGTTGTGGTTTTCTGTTTGCCTTGAGTGACAATGCCAGGAACTCTAAAAGCCCAAATTAGAGCCAAAAAATAAAAGAAGCTGCTGCCACTCTCAACAGTGATGCTGCTGGAATCCAAATTCTGGTTATCCCACAGAGATGGGAACAACTCCTGGCTCCAGAAGCCATTTCAGAGATGGCTTTTCTCTGTGTTACAACGCTGCAGCACTCTGTGCAACTTCTGTTTATTCGTTTGAAAGCAGAGTTGGACGGTCTCAGTTTTTCATCACTGTCATTAGCACTTGAGAGATACAATCCAGTGGTAATTAAATTATTGCATTTTTTGTATTTCTAACAACACAATGCAGTAGCTATGCTCATTCTTAGCCTTTGCAGCACTGTCAATAAAGAAATGCATTGGGGCTTCTGTGGGTGTTCTCGTGGTCAGGCTCAATTCAAACTGCAGTACTTAAAGGATTTTTAATCTTCAGATTGCTTTATGAACACTAATCCTCCAAGCAACCTGAAAGAAGTAGGTTAAATATGATTTCCATGGTGGAGAGACTTATTGACTCGTTCCACGACACAAAGAATTAGTGTCAGATCTGGGATTAAAGCTGGAGTGACCCCTGACAATTATTCACAGGGTCTGGTTCTGCCTTCATTTATTGCAGATCCTTTTCCCTCTTGGAGAAGCTGTGTTTTTAGTGCAACTGGTTTTGCTCCTGCTGCAGAGACCAGGATGAAGTCGTGCAGTTAAGCTGCTTGTGCCAGTGGTGATTTTCTGAACGGATGATTATGAAAACAAATCCTAGGTGTTCCAGGTCCCTTCTCAAGGGTCTGAATTATTGCTTTAAAGAAAGCTGACTTTGGAAAAATTCTGTCTGGTGATATATGTCTGGAGAACAGTTGGGGCATATTTGTCTTCAAGTGCTGTTTTCAAGCAGTGTTGCTGAAGGCTGAAGGTGTAAATATCTGCACTGATGCATTCCCTTGTCTCTTCTGTCTCAGGCAGAGGGGTGGCGAGAACCATCCCTGGGTTCAAACCCTTTTTGATTGCTGTGGCTCACCCATCCCCTTTTCTGAAGTGAGGATTTTCCAGGGATGTTCTGCCCTGGTTTAATTAGGTAAAGTGATGGGAACTGCATGTGGAAACCGAGCAGTGCCGCACCTCTGATTGTTCTGATGCAGCTGGAGAGCTGTGTCCAGTTGGGCAGCTTGGGGTGTGGATGCTTCTCCACACCTTTCCCAGGCTGTTTGGAGGCTCCTCTGAGGGCAGCAATGTTCTCTGCATTGCTGCGGATGAGGGACTGACTATTTAAACAGGCAAGGAAATATGTTCACTTGATGTAAAGGCTGGTAATTAGCAGCCAGTGCTAATCAGTGAAGGAATCAGAAGTGCCCTTTCTCTTCATAGCCAACTGACTTTTTTTTGCCTTGGGCAGCACCTTTAGATGTTGCATTTAAAAAACGGTATCTAGACTTTTAGAGTAGATATAAGGAAAGAATTTTTACGGGTTGCTCAGAGAAGCTGTGGCTGCCTCATCCTGGGGGTGTCCAAGGCTGAGTTGGATGGGGCTTGGAGCAACCTGGGATAATGGAAGGTGTCCCTGTTCATGGCCTTTACTAGATGGTGTTTAAAGGTCCTTGCCAACCCTAGCAATTCTATGATTCCATGATATTTTTCATGTGTTGTAAAAGCACCAGTGACTCCCTTCCTGGTTTTGCTGGGCTGGGCATGTCAGCCGTCTCTTGCTGGGTGTGTGGCCAGGGGTAAGAGCCTTGATGGCTAATTGCAAGAAGAGAGGTGTGTTACCCACCTCCAAAGCACCTCGGGAGGTGCTGTTGCCTCTTGCAGCACAGAAACAGTTCTGGATTTTGGTCTGGTTGGAGTTCTGCTCCCTGATGGTTTTGTTTGCCTCTCTAATGGGTGGGGGCTGTAGCCCAGATCGTGGTGTTGGTTTTCCAGCCTGAGCATCACGTGAGCTGTGTGTCATGGGGAGAGCAGCCCTGATGCACTTTGTAGCATCATAATGAGCTGTGGTGGCAGCCCTAAGGTGCACAGGAGCCCCCCCAGCCCCAGGAGGAGATGGGAGAGCAGTGCCATGCTGCAGCAGAGGCAGTGTTCACCCATAATGCTTCATTTTATCCAGCTTTTATTTCTATAATAATTTTCTTCCGTGCTGGCGCTGCCAAAATTGAATGTATTTTAAGCAGCCGTGTTGCACACTGTGCCTGCACAGTGGCCAAACATTTCAGTATATTTTATTCCACACTGAACACAAACACCTCCTCCCTGGCTTTAACCATTTCTGCTGCCTGAGCATCCTGTTTGCTGCCAGCTGCTCCGTGGGGTTCATCGATCTTCCCCTGCTGGCACCAGCAGTTGGTTAACTTGTACACTGAAGAAGAAAAAGGCTCTGCAGCCTTTGTTCCTGAAGGCTTTTATTCCTGAAGCTGGAAAATAAATATCTGAACATGCATTATCCACCAAAAAAACCCGGAAGAGACACATTACTGGAAATGCAAGAGGTTGAGTGGCCTGCTAAGAGCCGCTTTCTTTTCATTTTATGTTATTAATATAATCCGAAAGTTTTTTGTGCCATAGAGAGCTCACCTGGCCCATTTCTAATTGCAGCACGTCAACCATTAGGGCAAATTCTTGAGAAACTCTGGAAAAATGGGACCTGGCAGAGTGGCTGCAATAGCAGTAAATTGTGTTGGCCGTGGTTTTATCACCAGGCTCAGCGTCTTTAGCAAATGTCTGTTTAAAAAGAGACAAGCCAGAGGGGGGAATAAAGCACTCAGAATGCCACTTAAAGGCATTTTTGTGATGGGATTTGAAGCCCAGGGGAACTGTGGGTCTGGTTTGGTCCTTGCCTGGGCTCCCAGGTGGGTTGGTCTCTGCCTTTTCTGGCCTGGCCCACTGCAATAATTGATAATAGAGAAGTTATGAAAGGGGTCAAAATTGGTAACAAGAAGTCATAATTGTGAATCTTAAATAGAAGAAAATGGGTTACCAAATATTACCTGGCAGCAGTGCTGTCTGGATGCCAAGTAATGCATCTTTGTGAGATTTTGGCCTCATTTAGCTGAAGACTCAGTCCCAGACTGGTGGAGCTTTTATCTTACGGCTTTAAGAGAAAAGTGGCAGGAAATGTTATCTGAAACGTGCCACTTGGGCCATACCTGTCATGCAGAGCCGGGTGGGAAACAATAATTCCGTAACTTTTAGGCAAGTGTAGCTCTAAGCCATGCCAGCTTTGCATTTGCAGAGCTCCTTTTGCAGGGATTTTGGTTGTCACCTCTCTCTTCTGCTTCTCCCTCGCCTCTGACCAAGGACAGCCTGTTCATCCACACTTGCAGCCCATGCCAAAGCCTCTGTCTGCCCCTTCCTTGGCAGCTTACAGGAGTTTTGTCTGTTGGATCCTGCTGATGGCCAGTGTGGGATTTCACTGATGGAGCTCAGCAGGAGGTTATCCACGAGTCACTGAACCATGGATCCATTAAGGCTGGAAAAGGCCTCCAAGATCAAGTCCAGCTGTCAGCCAGCACCACCAGCACGTTCACCATAACAGTGTCCTCAAATGCCACATCCACGCTTTGTTCGAGCACTTCCAGGCATGGGGATTCCATCACTTCCCAGCAGCCTGTGTGCTGGGGCTTGACAGCCCTTTCCATGAAAAACATTTTCCAGATATCCAATCTAAGCCTTCTGTGGCACAGCTTGAGGCCATTTCCTCTCGTCCTTTCACTTGTTACCGGGAAGGACAGGCTGACAACCCACCTCACTGAAGGTGATCAAAGCATGGGGGAAGCTTCAATCAGAGTCCAATCGCAGGTAAACCATGACAGCTGTGAGTTCATCCAGCTCCCTTCTGGGGCTGGTGCTGAGTTTCCCTTCCTCTCTGTGGAGCTGGCACTGTTTTTGCTCTGCTGGCTGCCCGTGCCTGGTGGCTCGTGCTGCCAGGAGAGGTTTGTTGCACACCAGTGCAACAGGTCCAAAGGTGTGAGACCGGCACACTGGCAGCCCCGTGCCTGGATCCTGCCAGCTGGCTGTGGGAGAGCCTCGCTGGCTTTGCCAAGGCCGGCTGAGGGCACGGCGCTGTGACTTAGCAAGACCAGGCTGTCCCCACCTGGGATGAGTCACTGGGAACATGGGCTCTGGGAGGCTGGCTGCCTGGCTGAGGGCGTGCTCCACTCACAGCCCGTATTTCTGCACTGCTGCCTGTTTGCTGGGGTGGTTGGAGGCTCCTCTTGCCTTCCTGTTCGTTGGTACCCAGGAGAACTAGCTGGCCAGGGGGTGGATTAAGATACACTTCATGAACTGGTGTCTGAAAAATAGAGAGAGCTGGAAATTAGCTTGTCAGTCCTCTGCTGCTGAAAGCATCTCAAAGTCATGGTTTGCACCAGAATGTTACACGTGACTTGGCTGAGGTTTTTTTCTCAAACCAATTACGTTGAGCCTAGAAGGAATTAAGATGTTCATGCCTGACAGTGAAGGGAAGTAATGGGATGGTGTGTCTTTGCTGGAAGTGCAGAAGTGGTGTATGGCAATCATTTAGCCTCTGTCCTCATCTGGTACAAACTTGAACTGAGTATCTTAAATTGAAATGTGTTTTGATGGTGTTTCCTGATGTCAAGAGAACTGCAAGGTATAAATTTATTGTTGTACTTGTGTATGGGATTTTCTGTGCCTGCTTTCAGCTGTGATTCATGAAAGCCAGGGCAGAGTCTGGGAAGCTTAAGTTGATCTTACTTAAAAACACACTCAATTATGTCCTTACAGCTTACCCAAGAGCTCGGGTATTTTGGGAGCTTATAGCAAATCCTGCAGTGAAAACTCTGCCCTCCTCAAAGTCTGCAGCCAAATTGCAGAGGTGCTGGGTTTGCTGTGTGCTGATGATGCCCCAGGGAGCGAATCCCACTGCAGCAGAGGCGCTTGGTCCTGGAGCCAGAAAATCTTCTCCTGGACGGATGTAGTTCTGAAAATGAGCTCCTCTTACTGCCTTGGCCCTTTCTTTGCCTTGCAGCTCGAGCACGTTAAACAGATTAATTATTGAGATGTATCTGGTGGGTACCGTGCTGGGAAGGACTGGCTATTTCATGGTGACTTGTGCAACGGGTTTTGTGTGAATGATTAATTTTGCAAGTGGAAAAAGGCATTTGGCTGAGTTTGTGCTCTGTGCAAGGCTCAAGAGCTGCACGAGATGGTGCACCCTCAGCTTCTCCATGAAAAGTCTCATGCCCTGGAGCTATCTGGTGCAGTACCTCTGCATTTCAGATCAGTGGCCTCACAATGTCGCTGGATTCAGGGATGAGTAGCTGGTGTGAGTCTAATGTCAGAGACGTGCTTTGTATTGTTGTTGTCAAAGTTTTAACCAGATGCTGGGAGTTGTGTGAAAATACTGATACTCATATAATTGCATAGAGAATCAAGTGACTTCTTCTGTGTCCTAATTTTAGGGTGCTTGATTTTACAGCTTCAGTATTTTTAACGCGTTTTCGGTGTAGAAGAGTCTTTCTGAGTAACTATGTTTTAAAAGCAAGTTTCACAAGTTGACTGTGTTTTAATGAGCAAAATCTCAAATGCTTGAGTGAAGGAGTTGGGGGGGGAAAATTAAATATACAGTATTAGGAGCTGATATTCAGCCAACGCCTGTTAATAGCTCTCCAGACAAATGTCCAGCAGCAGAGGCTGGGTGTTGTGGTGTGTAAGAAATGGGATTCTCAGGGTGAAGGAGGCAGCTGTGCTTCATTCAGGGGCTCAGTTCCCACTGTCTCTGCAGGCCTCTGAAGATGTTCTGGAGATGTTCAGTGTCCTTTTCTGTTTTCTCTGGGAATTGTCACAGCTGTGTATTATTCACTGTTGCTTTTGTAGTCCAGAAGAAATTCGGTGTCCGTAATGTGGATGGCGACAGGGTAAGGGATCAGTGACATGGGAACAGGCTGCAAACAGCTGACAAGAAAACGGATTAACTTACAGGATTTTAACTTTTATTAACTTTGCTGCTCTGTCTCCCCAGGGATGAGAAGAACCAGTCCATCATCGTGAGCGGGGAGTCGGGGGCAGGCAAGACGGTCTCTGCCAAATACGCCATGCGCTTCTTCGCCACCGTCGGGGGCTCCGCCAGCGAGACCAACATCGAAGCCAAAGTCCTGGCCTCCAGCCCCATCATGGAGGTAAAAGCTGCACCCTTTCCTCTGTGTTTCTTGCACTGATCACTGTGTCTCTCCGTAAGTCACAAGTACAGTGAGAACCCCTGGGGGCTTGCGAGACAGGTCGGATTTACAGCATAACAGCATCCTGGAGCTGGTCTGAAATGCAGAAATGCACTGACAGCCTTCCCTCAATTGCACCTGCATTTGATCATCTTAAAGCTGTGCCTGAGCATCCCCAGCGCAGCTCCAGGAGCTGGGCTTTGATGGGGTTCCAGAGTGGAGAGCCCAAGCAGTGCAGCCAGCACCGTTAGTGTTTTATCATCTTCTTCCTCCTTTGTCACTGCACAATGTCCCCTAATCTCCTACTTTTATTGTACAAATATAGAATAGAAAAGAAAGGGATTAATCTGTTTGAGATATTTCAATGCATTTTTATTTTTGTTAGTTTTCTGTTGCTATCAATCATGTATCAGCCTCTTCCCCCAGGCAACAGCAACAGGATGAAAAGACATAGTCTTAAGCTGTGCCAGGGGAGGTTTAGGTTGGACATTAGAAGGAATTTCTTCATGGAAAGAGTGGTCAGGCACTGGAAGAGGCTGCCCAGAGAGATGGTGGAGTCCCTATCCCTGGAGGTGTCCAGGGAAGGCCTGGAGGTGGCACTCAGTGCTCTGGGCTGGGTCACAAGGTGGGGATTGGGCACAGGTTGGCCTCAATGGTCTGGGAGGGATTTTCCAACCTAATTGATTTGTGGCAGGGGAATAACGAGTCTTATAGGGAAAACCCTGCTCTGAAGGAAAAAAATTCGTTTTATAAATACAGAAGAAAGGGAAAAAGCAGCTTTGTTTCCTTTTGCTGAGGCCAGATGCTGAAAATAAATATCTGAGTGCCCAAATCCCACTTTCCAAACAGATTTTGGAGTCATGAAGTGCATTCAGTTACTTTGGGCTTTTCCAAAGTCCATGAAGCACTTCAGACTTGTGTGACTTTCTTTTCAAGGCAGGCACCAGCAGTGGTGCTTTAGTGGAGTGTGGTGTTGTCCTGTTCTTAACCTTAGGCTTGGCTCAACCTTTAGGGAGGCTTCCCATCACAGTGTCCCGTGCCAAATTGTGTGATAGACACGGAGGTGGTGGCTCATCCAGAGTGAGACACGGCCTGACAGGCAGCACGTGTGGTCTGACACCCTGCTGCCCGATGGGGGTGAGCTGGAGTGTCCAAACCAGTGATGGTGCAGGTGAGCTGTGAGAAAAACCAGCAGGTCTGTGGCTGATGGGCAAAACTCACTGATTTTCTGCAGGTTTACTCCTGCTACACCTGCTAGTTTACTCCTTTCCTCACCCATCTCCTCTGCCTCTGTGAAATGTAGCTGCAATACCAGGGGGGCACTTAAAACCATCCAAGAAAAAAAATTCATAGTGCACACTATTCTTCTATATGACCCCAGAATTTTATTGCTCTAATTTTCCTGCCTGTGTTCAGTTCTGGCTGTAATTTCTAAGTGCTGAGGCCAGGCAACCTGCCTGTCTTTATTGGAAATTGATGAGAACATTGCCTATGCTGAAAAAAAAACATGAAAGAAAACTGCTTGGTTTGCAGAAAAAACCTGAGTTAAGTGGGCTTATGGGGGGAAGGAGACCCATCCAGGGAAACTGCTGGTGTTGACTCTGAACCAAGGTGGGGACATCCTATGAGGCAGAACAGGAATGTTGAGGCTGTTGGGATGTAGATGATTTAATTACTATACAAATACTCGTTGCTGTTTATATGTGTTTTTCTTCCATAAAAACCCTGGAGACACCACATTTTGAGTGAAGAGTCCTCCCCGAAGTCACATTGTTCCTTTGCCTTCTGCATCTGGGAAGGGGTTTTCTTCAAATCCTCCTGTGACTGTTTATATAACACTGATTGCAAATTGAAGTGTTTAAAAAAAATTCAAAAATTCAATTAAAATTTAGTGTTTAATTTTGTTTGTTTTATGCAGGCCATTGGAAATGCTAAAACAACAAGGAATGATAACAGCAGCCGCTTTGGGAAATACATTCAGATTGGCTTTGATAAAAGATACCACATCATTGGTGCCAACATGAGGACGTATCTGCTGGAAAAATCTCGGGTTGTATTTCAGGTGAGGAGCTGTGAGGCTTTTTCCTGTTTTTCTTTTGGGTGATGTATTCCAGGAATTCAATAGTCTGGGTCTTTTCTGTGGATTGAAAAAAAAAAAAAATTAAATCTGTTCACAAATAGAACCACAGAATCATTTATGTTGGAAGTGACCTGTAAGACCATCGACTCCAGCTGTCCCCCCAGCATTGCCAAACCCATCACAGAATCATCATCATGGAATGGTTTGGGCTGGAAGGGACCTTAAAGATCACCTCATTCCACCCTGTGCCATGGGCAGGGACACCTTCCACTATCCCAAGGTGCTCCAAGCCTTGTCCCACCTGGCCTTGGACACTTCCAGGGAACCAGGAGCGGCCACAGCTGCTCTCGGCACCCTGTGCCAGGGCCCCACCACCCTCACAGCCATGGTTTTTTGCCTGATACCTAACCCAAACCAGCTCTCTGTCAATGGGAAGCCATTCCCCCTTGTCCTGTCCCTCCATGCTCTTGTACGAAGTCCCTCTCCATCTTCCTTGTGATCACATCCCCAAGTGCCACATCCAGATGGCTTTTAAACCTCTCTACAGATGGGGACTCTACCACTGCCCTGGGCAGCTGGGCCAGGGCTGGACAGCCCTTTCCATGGAGCAATTGTTCCTAATATCCAACCTAAACCTCCCCTGGCACAGCTTGAGGCCGTTTCTTCTCGTCCTGTTGCTGTCCTGGCAGACACAGCTTCCAGATGTGTCTTTCAGACTCAGTCTTGGAGTTCTTTATGATTCCACCCTGATGACCCTGATCCTGGGCTAAGGTGTACCTGGGAGACTTGGTTGATAAAGAGCCAGGGAGAACAAATTGCGGGCAACAGTGTTCAGTTCTGAAGATGGAGGAGGGACAGGAGAAAGGCTGAGCAGCTGATGTCTCTGCCACAGCACATCCCTTGGGTTTCTTGTTCAGGCTCAGGAGAGGCTTTCTTGGCTTGCGCTTGGGATGTAGCTCAGAAGCACCTGCAAAAATTTTGTCCCTACACAAAAAAAGAGTGCCCCAAATACAAAAATCCTAAAAAATTTACAACTTTGAGATGCCATGAAGAGTAAACCACCTTCTTTTATATTACTGTGCGTTGGCAACTCAGTGCTTGCTGCCTCATTTAGCCTGGTTATTCCAGAGAGGGGTAAGATGTGGAAGGTAATACAGAATTATTTACTTTCTTTGCCAGATGGGCAGCGTGCGTTGGACAGGCTGGGCACCTCCTTTCTCCCAGGTGGTAGGGAAAACACCTTGTGTTGGTGTCACTGATGGGGTCTCAGTGGTGGGAAGCAGGGGATGGGACCGGGGTGGCCCTGGGCTCAGGGGGCACCGTTCTGAGGGTGGGAGCACTGCTGTGACCTCTCTGTGCCTCTGGTAACTCGGCGTTTCCCCACAGGCAGAGGACGAGCGCAACTACCACATCTTCTATCAGCTCTGTGCCTCCTCAAGCCTTCCCGAATTCAAAGACCTTGGACTCAGTAAGTGCTGGCACATCCCTGTGCGCTGGTGGCTGCTGCCTGGGTCTGGTGGCAGCAGGAGAACGTGGCAGGGTTGGAAATGCGGGGCACTGGTGAGGGCGAGGAGGGGAGGGAGATGAGCTTGAAGGGCTTCTGCTCCTGGGTGGAGCACAGGTTTGCTCCCCCCATCACCAGCGATGTGGCAGCGTGGGTGAGGGTGGTGAGGCCCTGGCACAGGTTTCCCAGAGGAGCTGTGGCTGCCCCTGGATCCCTGGCAGTGTCCGGGGCTGGGTTGGATGGGGCTTGGAGCAACCTGGGATGGTGGAAGGTGTCCCTTTAAGGTCCCTTCCAACCCAAACCATTCTGGGATTCCGTGATTTTGTAAAAATGGGCAGCAGAGCTGCAGTGAAACTACATGCTGTGGTAGATGCCAGCTGCTGCAGGGAGATCAGGTGTTAATATTGTACCAAGCCTGCATAAGGCGGGTATTTTAAATCAAATGTGAGTGTGGCCTGATCTGGCCAGTGTCTTGGCAGGAGTGTTTGTGTCCTTTGAATTCATTATGTTTTGTTTTTTGTTTTTTAATGGCTAACTCCTGGAATGGGTTGGGTTTTTTCCCCAGGATCTCTCTAGAACATCTGATTCAGAGGGTTTGCACTTGCAGCAGGGAGTGCACGGATGTATTTTAAATATTCTTTTATCTTGAATATTTGCTGTTGCTTAGAGAGAAAAGCAAGGCTTCAGCCAGGCGTTTTACCTAGTTTAAATAGTGAACAAGGAAGGTTCTGATACCCATCATAGGGTCTTGCAGAAGTTTCCATCCAGACTACAGAGGAATGGCAGATGAAGAGAGGGGATTTCAGTTTCTAGGTAGTTTTCAGCTTGTCTTAATGACCTTTTGGGTCACTGTAGGTACATTGCCCACACACAGCACATCACTTTGACCACTTTCAAGAGTTTCTGCCGTGGTTATGTGCTTCATTTTTAAAAACATACCCTGGGTAACGATGATGTCTGCTGGCATCTTAAAATTCAGACACAAATTATTTCAGCTCTGTCTGGGAGATGAGTTGACGTGTGAGAGCTCCAGCTGGGAAACCACTGCTCTCTTCTTGGGAACATGTGGATCAGGGGAAATACCAGTCTTACTCATCACAGCTCTCTAAAAGCATCATCTGTGTTTGTGGTGACTGGTAGGAGTGGGGGCTGAGAGGCCTTTGCTGTCCTGGTGCATCACCCAGGACGTGTTTGTGCTGTTGTGACTGTGGCTCTCAAATTCAGCATCTCAGGGATGAATGTGTAATGGCAGCAGCTGGCAGTGCAGGAGGAGTGGGTGCCAGGGCCATTAGCCTGCAAGGAAGCCTTCTTGAGTCGTTTCTAATCAAAGTTTGGTGTCAGTGCGTGCCAGTCTCCAGCTGCTCTTTGTGGCAGTTTGCTGTGTCACAGCATGCACAGGTATCCACTGGGTGCTGGAAAAGAAGCAGTTCTTTCCAAAGGTGAAGGTGTGTCTCCTTGGCGTTTCCTGCCCTCTCACCTTGCAATAGCTGAAAAATGTGTCCCCAAAATGTTGTGGTGGCTGTCAGATGGGGGGCTGCTCACAGGCTCGGTGGGGACAGGGATGTGGGTCCGTGAGCTGCTCCTGTCGGTGTGACACAGGCTCTGCCTTGGCCTGTGGAGTTGCTGGTGCTGGGCAGTGGTGTGTGACTGCAGAGGTGCACAATTCACTTATTTTTCTTTCTTTTTAGTGATGTTTTTAATTTCCATCTTTTCCTTGGATTTACTGGCTTTCTTGGAGATGACTAGTCAGAACTCAGATTTATTTCCTCGTGTGAGCTGTACTTACCTGTCAACCTTGTCTTCTCAAGGCTTATACAAAACAAGAGGTGTCTTGATGTGAAAATCCACTTTTTATTGCTCATGGAGCAGGATATATATTTTTCCATCTAAAAAACTGGAGCTGTTGGTTCTCCTTTGGGTCTTGCACATACAAGAAATTGTTATTTCCTTTTATGTTGCAAGATACTGGGAAACAAAAAGAGTCTCTAAACATGCATGAGCCCAGCAGAGCAAACCAGTGTTCACTTCAGTCAGAGTGATCCTAAAGGCTTAATTTTAAACTAGAAAGTAAATATTTGACTTTAAATGGTGATGTGCAATGCAAGTGCCTTTTGAAGTGTGGTGTCTAGCTTAATGATGCCTGGGCAGTGGTGCAAGGCAGGAATGCGTTTTATTTGTTTCCAGTGAATCAAAGGGTTTGTCTGGTTGTTAAGATAGTTATGGAGATTTTGAAATACAGAGATTGGAGTCAGTTATACCAGGGATGACTCGAGGCAGAAACGGATCCCAGTGTGAATGTTTAAAATGGAAAGCTGGTGTCCTGGTGCCATCAGCCACCACCAGCCCTGGCTGCATCTTGCAGGGTGATGTGCAGCAGTACCAAGCTGTGACTGTGATGCGCTCCACCAAGGGCTGGCTGAGCTCCTGTTGTGCTGGGGGGCCAGGAGGGACATTGTCTGCCTGACCCCAATCAGCGTTTTCCGCCCCTTGTTCCCGATGCTCCAGCAATGAGCGGAATTACCGAAACCTCTGGGTCGCAGGGCTTTGTATGCCAAAACGAATTAAATGTTTTTCTTTACAGCCTGAAAGTACAGCTAATGCAGAAGCCTGTGGGAGGCCTGGGGAGGGATGGGGAGCTTTTGGTGGCAATTTGAGTGAAAAAAAAGTGCAGATTGCAGTGATTTTAAAGGTTATCACTAGGCTGGTATGGAACACACAGTAGGCTTTTTCTCTATATTCATGATGCTTGGGAAATATGTTTGTGTGTGTTAATGAGTGGGTTTTGTCAAATGACTCCTACTCAGTTCAAAACAGGCTGAGGCTGGTGCTGAGAGCTGATTCTGGGTGGGGTGGGGAGGCTGTCCAGGGGCTGGGCTCCCCCAGCCCTCGCAGGGGACAAGCTCTGGCTCTGCCAGGGCTCAGCCAGCAGCCTTGGGCACACATCTTACTGCCCTGGGCCTCATGTGGGGCCTCGTTTTAAGGAGGGGAATTACATGTTCAGCTTTCTTAAGTGGACATAAATCCCGCGATCTCTTCTTGCTGTATTTGCGTTGGAAATGCCTCTCAGTCTCCACAGGATTTATAGGTGTCATCCTGGAGTAACTTTGCTAAGCACAGATGTTTAAGTGGTGTGATGCAGGCACTGTGAGCAATTTTCCATTCCCTTTCCTCCAGAGGCTTAAGGCTTTATGTAGAAAAGGTGTTAAAATACCCGAATCAGTCATGGGTATGTAAAACAGGATAAGGAATTACTGAAAGCAGTCACCTCAGTGTTTGAAATGGTCTTCCCCCATGCGGTGGAGCTGTTACTAGAACCCCAAACACAGCACAGCGCTGCCCTGACTGAACTTGCTGTGCGTGAGGAAGAGGTTTCGTCGCTGCAAGAAGCAGCTACAGCCGCTTACCAAGGTTCTACTTCATCTATTCCTAAGCAAAGTGTGGTTCAAAGGAGATGGGTGCCCTTCAGGGATGGGGGACAGGGAGCATCCCAGTGCATGTTCTGGGGAGTGGCTGCAGTGGGGGAGTGCTGCTTGCTGATGAATTTTTCCTCTTGCTTCTCTCCTAGCATGTGCCGAAGACTTTTTCTACGCTTCTCAGGGAGGTGACACGACCATCGATGGCGTGGACGATGCTGATGACTTTGAGAAAACCAGGCATGCCTTCACCCTGCTTGGTAAGGGGTTGCTCTGCTTGAAGCCTGCCCAGCAGAAGTTTCTGGGAATTGTTTTCAGTAATTTGCCTGAATTATAACGTTCCTGTTGACCTAGTTGGCTTTACTTTGTTCTTGAGTAGGAGCTACAGAAGTGTTTGTAGCAGCTGTGTGTGAAGCAGCAGTGAAATGGAGAGGGGCACGGAATTTAAGAGAAGCTTAAACCATTCTGAAGTCAAAGCAGGGCTGCAGTATTGACTTGCTATTTTTTACCCTGTTTACAAGCAAAAAATAGCAAGTCAAAGCAGGGCTGCAGTATTGACTTGCTATTTTTTACCCTGTTTACAAGCAAGAGAAGAGCTATTACTCTGCAGTTCAGTCTGTGTTGTGGTTGAGGGTGATGTCACTTCTTGGATCACAGCATTGTACTGAGTAGCTGATTCCTGGAAATAATGAGCTGAGTACATCCCTGCTGTGCAGGGTCCACTTCTACAGGGCAGCTGCAGAAGCTGTGGCTGTGACCAGCCCCGTGCCAGCTGCAGGGGAGCAGAGCTGTACCCTGCCTGCAGCAGGGCTCTTTGAAAGGAAGCACAATCTGGAAGGGAAAACTTGCCCAGTTTGTTTGTACTTATCTGAAACCAAGTTTATAAATCCTGGTTGGTGTCGGTGCCTCTTGGTTCCATTTCACAGGCTGGGAGAGGAGCTTGTGATGTTCACAGCTGGCTGTGAAATCCCCTGACCAGCTGTGCCTGCAGTGAGCGTGGGAACTCACTACAAGCTGTAGAACTGCAAGTGTTTCCCCAAAATTTGTCATCTTTGTGTTTTAGATGGGCCTCACATCTTTCTCTTTGGGATCTTTACCCTCCTTTGGGGTCTTTACCCTCCTCTTGTTCAGCTTGTGTGACTTCTGTTAACTACTCAAAAAATGTGATTCCTGGTTGCTCCAAACTTGCCCACAGGACTATAATCCCCAGATAACTCTCTCTCCATCTCCTTGGCATGTGTAGTCTCTCTTTGGTCCCCTTCTCTGGCTCCCCAAGCAGCTCCTCTGCCTCCTTGTGGGTCCCTGGGAAGCACTGTGAGAGCATCTTCCTCTGGAGCCAGTTTGGTGATGATTTTCTGTTCTTCAGGTGCTCCTCTGTCTCTGCTTTTCCTCATTTTCCTTCAGTGTTTCCCAGCTCTGCTTCTGTTCAGGGCCTGGTGAAATTGCTGCTGCAGTTTCCAGTCTTGCCTTTCTGGGTGTAACAAGAAGTCAAATTTGTCTGCAAATCCCCAATCCTAGCCAGGCTTAACTCCAGTTAAGAGTTCCAAGTAAGAGCAGAGCATTGCTCCTTTTAGTAACCTTGAAACATTTCTCACTGTGCTGATAACAGAAGAGTCCCAAGAGAGAGAAAGG
The DNA here is from genome assembly GCA_013398955.1 of Callaeas wilsoni. Classification (NCBI taxonomy): domain Eukaryota; kingdom Metazoa; phylum Chordata; class Aves; order Passeriformes; family Callaeidae; genus Callaeas; species Callaeas wilsoni. The sequence continues at coordinate 14,183 of VWPU01003583.1, read as the reverse complement.
GAAGCTCTGGATAATTCAGAAACCAGCAGGTGATGTCTCAGACCTTGGGTGGATAATTAGGACACCAGCCCTGAGCACAAAAGGGACACAGAAGCCCAGCTGGGATGTTAAAAAAATGCAAGACACAGCAAGAAGGCCATGTGCAGGCTGCTGCTGAGCAAAGCTCCTGCTGGGAATGCCCGTAAATCCTGCCAGAAAAATAGATAAAGCAATATATAAATACAATATATAAAGCAATAACATCTTATACCCCCAGTAAAGACCCACCACACATAGCTCTTGTCAAGACACTGGGGATGTTAAGACAGAGCTCCACATCACCTCTCTGGTGACTCGCTGCATCCAGCTGTACCACCAGCGTGGAGGCGTTGTGCAGGGCTTTAATTTTCCCTTCTTTTTGTGGGACGTTGGCAGTAAGTTGTAATTTCTGTGCTTTGGTTGTCAGCAGACTGTGATCACAGACAAGCAACTGCTTGTTCTGTGAAAGCTGCAGAGCCCCTGTAACTCTGATCCTGCTTGATCCCTGTGGAGCAGCATCCCTGGTTTTGTGTGTATTAAACCCATCTGTGTTAAAATTGAGAGTTCATGGTGTATTTATTGGAAGAAGCCTCGTGATTCTGAAAACCAATTGCCTCGGAAGGAAATCGAACACTGCGAGCGCCTTCAAATAAGTTTAAAATTGTGTTTCATTTTCTGTTGTGACAATCAGCTGTCAATTGTTCCCGTAGGAGTGAAGGAGTCTCATCAGATGACCATTTTTAGGATAATTGCTGCCATTCTGCACCTGGGGAACTTGGAAATCCAAGGGGAACGAGACGGGGAAGCCTGCAGTGTGTCGGTAGGTCACCCTCAGGAGTGGGCACGTGGGGAGCTTGGTGTGCTCAGGAGTCAGGCCATGTTCACGTGCTGAGCTTCACAGCAGTGTCCTTTGGTAGAAAGCCCTTTTCCTCCTTGTTTTCTTTGCCTTTTTCAAAACACATCACAAGTTGCTTTGTTTGTCCTGGGAGACAATGCATTATTCCTCCTCTCTAGCCAGCCTGCAAGCAAGATCCTTCAAAGATTGCTTACCACCTTACATCTCAACCCACCTTTAACTCTTCCAGCTTCCTTAGGACGCTCAGTGCAGGGTGTTGGGGAATGGTGACACTGACGGTGGCACCAGCACAAGTGGGGTGCTTTACAACCACTTTCCTCCAGGCAAAGCCATGGAGCTTCTGCTTGTAATGTGGCCAGAGGAGCACTGCACAGTTAATTAGCAAAAATAAATAACACTAAAGATGCCTTAGAGGCGATTTTTCTGTTTCTGTGTTTGTTCAGAGGTGGGGAAAAATAAAGCAATTATGTGAAAAACAGTGTCCTGTAAATTATCATTGCATCCCAGGCTGGGTCGTTTGTTCCTAATTAAAGTATTAAAAGGGTTCTGCACACACTTTAGTGTTACCCTTGAGATAATGTGCTGTTCAGTGAGTTAGATGCTGAGGGTAATTTAGCTGATATTTGGCAACATTGGATATGTGAAAGCCTCCTCCTTCAACAATGCTGAGTTCTGTTAATGACGTTCATGTTGTCTAATTACCTTCAAATGTAATTGCAAGGTATTAATCAATTCTGTTACAACCTTGACTCTGTGGTCAAAAAGGTATCGTAGCAATAAAACATCCTAGGATTCTTGTAAAATGCATTTTTTTCTGCATCCCCAAACCCATCCAGCATTTCTAACTAACTGACCCATCCAGCATTTCTAACTAACTGACCCCCCCAGCATTTCTAACTGACCCACCCAGCATTTCTAACTAACTGACCTATCCAGCATTTCTAACTACCTGACCTATCCAGCATTTCTAACTACCTGACCTATCCAGCATTTCTAACTACCTGACCTATCCAGCATTTCTAACTACCTGACCTATCCAGCATTTCTAACTACCTGACCTATCCAGCATTTCTAACTACCTGACCTATCCAGCATTTCTAACTACCTGACCTATCCAGCATTTCTAACTACCTGACCCATCCAGCATTTCTAACTAACAGACCCCCCCAGCATTTCTAACTGACCCACCCAGCATTTCTAACTTTCTAACATTACCAAACTGGAAACAATTTACTTCCTCTAGATGTGTATTATTACACAGAGGAAGGGGAAATTGTTTTCTCATTGTCCAAAAGGCAGTGCCTGCTGTCTGACCATACCAGAGACTCAGAACTGCTTTGTCTTAATTTGAGAGGGGCAGAAATACATGGCACTAGAGAAAATGAAGTTCACATTTCATTTTATTAATTGTGCAAAGCCTAAGCCCTTCTGGTGATGCGGGATTTATAACTTTGTATTCAGAATGGAGTTATTTTGTAGAAGGCATGGTGTCATGGCATACCCTAAGCTTTAGTTTGAGGCATAATCAGGGCTGCTCTGGCAGTGTAGTTGCAGCTCAAGGAGGAGTGAAGTGGAGAATACTTTTTCCTCTGGAAATCTGCTCTTTGTGAAGTCTGAGAGCTCAAGAGTAACCAGAGCAGAGCCAAGCCTTGGTACCACCACCCAGAGCTCTGTGTGAGCTGTCCCAGCCCTGTCCACGAGGACGAGCCCAGCTGGATGGGTGTCACTGCTTTCCCCTTCCTGTCCCCCACAGGGAGACACAGCTTGCCCTAGACAGTCATAAAAAGCTGCTGTTCTTGCGCAGATCTGTGAACTTGGGTGTTAAAATGCCAGTTTGGGGTGTCACCAACCTGCTGACTTTGCTTCTGGTCCCCCCACCCAGAGCGAGGACGAGCACCTGAGCAACTTCTGCGGCCTGCTGGGCGTGGAGCACAGCCAGATGCAGCACTGGCTCTGCCACCGCAAGCTCGTCACCACGGCTGAGACCTACGTCAAGAGCATGTCCCTGCACCAGGTGGTGAACGCCAGGAACGCCCTGGCCAAGCACATCTATGCCCAGCTCTTCAACTGGATCGTGCAGCACATCAACAAGGCCTTGCACACCACTGTGAAGCAGCACTCCTTCATCGGCGTGCTCGACATCTATGGGTAGGCACCTTCTCAGCTGCCCAGGCTGCTCAATGAGTCCTTTATAATTTGTCTTCCCCTTCTTGCAAGGCACACTTGGCCTTGGCTGGTGGCAGGTGATGGGAATAATAGAAAGGAACACAAAAAAGTACTGCGTAGTTTGCAGTTTTGATCCTCCTTCAGGCTGTGCAGCCTTCCCCCCGAAATGGTGTGCACAGGTCTGTGTGAGCACCGCGTTCTGGGATTTACCTCCCACGCCCTTCCCATCTGGGGTTTCTGTCTCCTGTGCTGTTTAAAACAACCTTAAAGATGAGCTGGGGTAAAGGTGCCACTGTGGAGTGCCTGGTCTTGCTGTGGGGTTTGGGGACACTGCTTTGCTCCTTCAGCTGTGAAGCTGCAGCTGCCGAGCCCTGGTGCAGTGAGAGCTTTCAGAGGAGCTTGGGAACCTGTGGTGGGGATGGAAGGTGCAAAAAGCTCTTGCAAGGCTTGCAGCCTGCGCCCTCAGGGGCAATGAGCCGCTTTAAAATTCTTCTGGGTACCAGTCACTGCCTGGCCTGTGATGCTGGCACTTGAGTGGTGGTAGAAGAGGGATGTGAGAGTTGTCTGAGTTCACTTTGGTTGAAGTGCTGCGAAGAAGCAGAACATGGAAGAGGAAGGAAGCGATTCTGTCAGTGGTGGGGTGGAAAAGAAAAGAGGTCTTGTGGGTTTGGGTTTTACCCTCCATTTTTTCAAGACCATTCTTTTTCTGTCTCTCTGAACAGCAGGGGCAAGGGAGAAGTCCCAGGTTGCCCAGACAGGTCCATGCAGCAGGTCTATGCAAGGCCAGGTTGGATGGCACTTGGAGCAGCCTGGTCTAGTGGAAGCTGTCCCTGCATGTGGGGACTGGATGGCCTTAAAAGGTCCCTTGCAACCCAAAACCATTCTGGGGTTCTGTGGTTCTCAGTGGGACAGCAGTGATCTCCTCTTCTCCCTTAATACATTCAGTTGCTGAATTGCTCCTGTTTCACAGGGAAAGGTGGAATGCACGAGTTGCAGCTGCTCCAGGAGCCAGTCCCTAACCCAGGGCAGTTGCTGTGCTTGCTCAGTGCCAAAGCCTGTGTCCTCTGAGGCTCTGTCAGCTCTAGGAGAATCTCAAGTTCAGAATGAAATCCTGCCAAAGCAGTTTTGGATCAGAGCAAAAACACAGCATGATTTTAGGGCTAAAACACCTACACAATTGCTGGAACTGGATCTTGTGTATAAACCCTCCCATGAGGTTTCTACAGCTACTGGTGTTTGGGATGTTGATTTTGACGTCTGCTGGACAACCACAGCAGCAGAAAGGATGCCAGAAAGTGCTGGAGCACCGGTGCAGCACCACTGTCTGCTGATCTGCATCAATAACTGCTGTCATGTGACAAGGTTTGCAGGAACACTGCTGTCAAGGATGATAACTATACATTTCTGTTTGGTTTGGGATTTCAGTGGGATAGCTTGAGGTGATGAGGTGTGCTCTCTCTGGTTTTCAAGTTTCTGGGCTCTCTTGTGTAGATAGCACAGGACCTGGAAGATCTTAAACATGGCACAGTCTGTTTGAAAGGCTCTATGAGACAGAGAAGCTGTTTCCCATCACTGTCCCTACAAACAGAAATTTCTGCAGGCTGGGGTAAGATAAATAAAGCTTTGAGATGAAGCCCTGTGGGTGATGGTGGATCCATACAGAAAATTGGATGCCTGAGTTAGAGGATCAGACTTTCAGAAATCTGAATGAAAGGAGACTTGAGGATAAGGCTCATGAAAGATTAAGGTTGGCTTGAAAATCTGTTAGTGTGGAAGAAAAACCTCCTTCAGCCACCGGTCCGTGCGTCACGTCCAGTGCATGGGCCAGCAGATGCTTTCACAGCCCTGGTGACACCACAAGGACCTGCGGGTCCTATTAAAGAGGCAGATTTGCAGGAGAAGGTGTCATGTTCTTGGCTGAAATGCTTGTGAGAGTCTGGTGTCCTAAAATGACCATAAATCCCTTTTGTAAATGGATATTGCTGTCTAAATGCTGAGTAATTAACAATGCAGGGAATTTGCGTGATGATAACCTGACTCCGCTGTCCTTTAAAGTGCTTTGGTTCTCCTAACTCATGGCTTTTTTGAGTTTTTAATGCATTTTTCTAACTATCGGAATTTTTTTTTCCCCAAATGGATGCTGTTTTTTTCCTTTCCTTTGGGAGAGGGATCGAACTGGAAAGGCAGAGAGCCTGCAGCCAGCCTCACAGCACGTCCCTGGCATCCTGGGAGCTTCTCCGTGCCAGTGCTCTGGGGGGAGGACTGTCCCCATGGGTGGGATTTCTAGGGATGCGATCCAAGCAGAGCATGCAGAAGCTGTAGGGTTTTTCTTCCAACTCTGTAATGCTCGACTTTGCATCCTTAATTCCCTGTTAACACTGAGGTGAGAGGGTGCAGCATGGAAAGCCTTTCTGTATTTATTGAAATGGTGTTATTTGCTGTAGCAGGAATACTGCAGTCTGTCAGAGGAGTGGATTCATGTGGTACTCCTCGACTTGGTGGGGACGGCTTGTTCCCCCTCTTGTTTGCCATGTGAAGTGTGAACACCCAGCTGTGTGCTGGACTTATTCATGAACTTTAAATATTTTAATACAAACCTTGGTGCTGCAGACGACTTGGGAGATACCAGCCACACAGCAGAGTGGGGAGCAGCAGAAAAACCAAAATACAGCATTTGCCCCTTGAAAATCTGCTCACAAGAGCTGTCCCCAAGCTGGATGTGCCTTCTGGGGAGCCACAGCAATGGGCTGGAGTGCTGAATATGCTTATTCTTTCCACCAAGATGCAGTGCACTTAAAATGAACAGAAACCAAACAGGTGCTGTTTTGCTTTCCCCATCAGGATGTTGCCTCAGTGCAGTCACTCTGAGCAGGGAGGGCCTCCTGGCGAGCACGCACGTAGGGCTGACGAGTAATCTGCTTTGTCAATTAGCAAATTGTGCTAGTAGAGTCCCTTAATTAGCAACTTTGTGAGATCTCCCTTGGAGCTGGAGTGGTACAGCAGCTCTGCCCCTGGCTGGCACTCGCTGGGAGGGTTCATAAATCACATCTGGTGTCTCGGAAGGGGAGAAGTTTCTACTCCACTTTCTTTTCCTCATGTACTCCCACCCTCGTTGCCTTTTCCCACCTAGCTCACTGTGCCTCTCCATCTCTGTTTTAATTAAATCTTTTCTTGCCCTGTTGCTATGGTCGTGAGCCTGCAGAAGCTGGTATTTCCAGAGAGTCCCGGGGATGCCACATCCCTTGAGTTGCAAGAGCTAGAGGCGCTGATTTGCTCAGCCGCGCAGCCGAGATCGAGTACCATGGGAGCTCTTCAGGGCCACATTCATCACGGAGGCCACGCCACGTGTTTGATGTGAACGTCCCAGACACCAGATTCTGTTGCTTTAAAGACTGCAAAGCCCAGCTTCTGTGTAGGGGATGGATTTAACATCCTCTGCTTGGCACAGGTGGCACCAGCTCCGGGGGCAGTGCCAGGGCAGGAAAAAGGAAAGCAGTCCCAGGTTTCCTCAAGGACTGTGGGGGTGATAAAAGCACAAAACCAGCTCATTTCTCCCATTCCCCTTTTTCTTTTGCCTTTTAGCATAGCATTTCCCCAGGGACATTTTGTGTGGTGATGGTATTGTCACCTGGAAGTACCCGGGGAATAACTGCATCAGCTGGGTAACAGCAGGGTGGTCCTCAGGAAGCGGCAGAAGTATTGATTATTTTGAGGAAGAGAAGTTGGAAAGAAAGGGCTTCATTTATTCAGTGTTTTAAGACTGTTTGCCAGCTCCTACAGTGCCTATTACCCGAACAATTATTTAGTCACATATTTATCGTTGCGGCAGCTTACTCATTGAGCACAGGAAGCCTTCCCACACCTCCCCTTGGTTTAATCCTTACAGTCATGTGTCAAAGACTTTTTTTTCCCTTCCCCCTTCCAACTGTGCCTTAAAAATAGAAATATAAAACACATAATTCCCAGTGGTAGCTCAAGATACCCTCTTTGGGTTTTAAGAGCAAGCCTGGCTCCCTGTGCCTGTCCCTGGATGTTGCATGCTTCAGCCTCAGGGGCTCTATTGGCTCCCTGCTCCTTACCTGTAGTTTGTGTTACTAAAACTACATATTTTTTCCTTTCTAATTGTGACTAGGAAGCCATTTTTGGGCTTGGTTTGGAGCTGATCTCTGGGAGGGTAGGATAATGTTTTATGTGGGGAGCTGTGGAAGTCCTGGTGAAAAGGTGGATCACTGAGTTCAGCATCAAGGTCCCTCTAAGGTTCCTCTAAGGAACATGGAATTGGAGCTGAAATCCTCATTTTTGCCCTTCTCCCTTCCAGAAGTTGCTTACTCACGTGTGTCTAATTTTTGTGCTAACAGGGATGCAGTACAGAAGCTATAATTACAAATTTAATACCTTCTTTTTCTGCTCTATTAAATTCCATTAAAAATAGCATGTTGGGTCTTTTAAGACAGCAGCTACCGTTTCTTCATCACCTTTGCGGTGAATGTGTTTGGACTTAATATTTCATAATATTTTTCCCCAGGAGAGGCAGTTACATTTCTTGTCTCAGACAGAGCTGATGGGCAGGAAGCTGCAGTTGTGCCAAATGTCTCATTCGTGCGTAGCAGGAGGGACCTCTTGAATCCCTCGAGTTGTGCCAAGGAAAGATAGATGTTTTGAGGAAAAAAGTGTAGATCTGGGATAGGAGGAATGGAAGGGACAGTTGAATAGCTGGTGTTCCCCATCACACAGATGACACCGTTGAAGGAAAAATAAATTTAAGAAAAAGAAGATTTAGAGGCAAAGCGACGCCTAATGCTGATTTATTCATTGCTTTGCAGGTTTGAAACTTTTGAAGTGAATAGCTTTGAACAGTTCTGTATCAACTATGCCAACGAAAAGCTCCAGCAGCAGTTCAACTCGGTAAGGTCAGCTTGGAAATGTTCCATAAAACTGGGCAGAAACTGTAATGAGGCAGGATTGTTGTGTGTCTGGCTTCTGCCTAATGGCATTTACCTGCAGCCTGGACAGATCATGTGGATCCTTGGGATGCCTCTCTCCCAGACATTTCACTGCAATGGTTCTAGATATTCCTATCAAGGGGGAAAATGTTGCTTAGTTGATGTATAAACTTGATCCTGGGGGAATGTATTTGCATGTGGTTTGTGCAAAGGCTCACAGATTGCTCAGAATGAGCACCTGAGCAACCTGGCTTATATAAATATGAGTATGAATAAGTATGTAATTTGCCATTTTCTTGGTGCTGATTCAGTCCTAAAACAAAACCTGGATGGTCTCATGCTGATCCAGTGTGAATTAAAATAAGTTATGGGTGTGGAAACCTTCCCATTAAGAATGGCTTAAACCTGTGAGATGAAAACTCTGTATTAAATAACAAGATTGGATACATTCCCCACTTTTCACTTGGACATGCCTGAGAAAACCCAGAAATTTTCCTATTTTATTAGAAACAAGCATTTACCTGCACAGGAAATGGAACCAGTAAGGGGTTGTGTTCTGCTTCGGTTGTAAGTAGGGAAAAAATTACTATGAATTTCAGGATACAGGAGAAAACTTGTTAAATTTGAGCATTTAAATACTGCGGATTAGTTTGGCCCTTTGAAACGATATCATATGCACGGACATGAACATTTGCAGTCTATCTAATGCATCGGATAGATCACTGCTGCTAAAAATGAAAAGTAAATTATGGATTGTATTTGCACTATTCATATCTTACTTGGTATGTCTGACTATCACTTCTGAAGCTTATAAATTCAGACTCCAAGATGACATGTTTGAAGAGATTTTAAAAAGCTATCTTTGAAGGAAAAAGAGTGCATTTGAAAAATCATTTTTTAATATGCTTTAGAGTATCTCAGAAATAGCCAGAGACAATTTATCTGCTTGGGCGGAGGTCTGAGATACGTGAGCCATGCAAAGATTTTTGTACTGTAAGTTTTTTTAAATAAGAATTTTCAATAGAAGTGTCCCTGAGTCAGTCAGATGCTGCTGCTGATATCTCTCCTAGGATGATGGGTGCTCTTTGTGAAGCCCTGCTCGCAGATGGGGACATGAGCTCTCAGCCCTGGCTGGGCTCCCAGCTTGTGAACCTGCTTCAGGTCACTGCTTTAATCAGCAGAGCAATAAAGCAGAGAAGGGTTTTTGTCAGCCCAAGAGATATATGTGTCATTGCCGCATCAGTATGTGGCTTCCACCTCGACGCAGTGACAGCTTCAGTCATTTTGTAGTGAAAGTCATTTAAAGCCTTATTTTCCCGTGCGCCGTGGTTTCCCAGTGTAATGGTTTTATTTTCCTGGCCAGGAGCTAGGCTGTGTAAATGGCAGAGCCTGTGCTGGCTGTACGTGAGGGCACCTCGAGCCTCTATGGCTTCTGGGTGTGCTCATGGAATGCTGAGCTCCAGCAGGGACAAGGGGAGGGGGCTGTGCTCTGCTGGCTGGGGTCACACTCAGTGACTCTGCTTTCTCCCACTCCCAGCACGTGTTTAAGCTGGAGCAAGAAGAGTACATGAAGGAGGGAATCCCATGGACTCTCATAGACTTCTACGACAACCAGCCCTGCATAGACCTCATAGAGGCCAAGCTTGGGATCCTGGACCTGCTGGATGAAGAGTGCAAGGTAAAGAGGACCTCCCACCTTTTTCTGGTGTTTTTGTTTTGTAAAAGATCAAAGAATGGGCTTTAACCTGTAGTGCCTTGCAAGTGGGTAGACATCTCCTTTCATGTGTGTCGCTGCTGTGCTCGTGGCGGGAGTAGGCTTGAGCTGGCATTTGGTTTGGTTTGGAGCGCTTCAGAGCCCCCTTGGCAAGTGTTTGCTCCAAACCTGGGGACCTGCACTCACCATGTGCAGCCGGTGCTTGTGTGTCTGGCCTGGCTGTACTGAGGAGTAGCCATTGAGTGGGACCTGATGTCTTTGGCATTGCCCAGGCGCTGGAGCTTCTCTCAAGCCTTACTTCGTCTTAGGGGAGACCTGAGTCCTCTTGCAACAGCTCTTTAAGGTAAAGCTCATTGCATTTAGTGTGCAGTCTTCAGGGAGTTGTAATGTTGGAGAGCAGTTTGCTCTCTTTTGCCCTTTCTCTCTTGTACTGGCCAAAGTGAAATTTTGTTTGAAAGATGAGAAGGAAAGCCAGAGTGGCAAACCTTAATGACAATCCGTAAGAAAGGTTGGACTCCTTGTTCACACGTTGTTCAGTCATGAATAATCAAATATACCTGGGAACAAGGAATGTCAGAGAACATATTTCCTTGGGGAGTTGGGATGCCTGTTTTGAAGGTCTTTGGTGCTGGAGATGTCCTGTTGGAACGGGGTGGGGACTGCCTTCCTGCTGGATGTGGCTGCCTTGAGGAACCTCAGCCTCGTGTTGCTGTGGGGTGACCCAGGTTGTCCTCAGGAAGGGTTTCCATCGAGACTTGGATGTATTTTGTGCCAGGAAGTGACTTTCTGAGTGTGGGAGGGCTCTGAGTGTGTTTGAACAAGGGCAGGGAGGAGTGAGGCAAAGTGTTGGGAGAGCTGAAGTAGGTAAGGGGCCCTCAGCAGCATAGCCAAAGTGATAAGAAGGACCCAGGGGATTCTTGTTGTGTCTGTTGGATCCATGAGTACAGGACAGATCTGGTGGCTCAAGAGCACGAGTGTCGTATTGCATCAAAGGGAAAGGGTTTGGATCCATTATTTAGACTAGTTTCCCTGGACAAGGATGTAGGACCTGTCTTTGTCTGGAAGAGGGGTGACCTGTCAAGTGTTTGCTGTCCTCCACGTACCAGGGCTGCCTCCCCAGGCGGGATGGGGCTGTCCCAGCGTGCACATCCACAAACTCAGCCCTGGTCTGGGCTATGGACACTCTGGCTATGTCTTTGGGATGAGCCAGATTTGGGGCTTTGCCCTTTTCAAATCTGCTCTCAGGAAATCTCCTTAAAAATGAGAACGAATTAGACTTAATTTGATGTCCTTAAAAATAGTATCTCAGCCTGTGCTGGCTCGGAAGGAGGTCAGATTATTTGCTTGATATTCAGCACCATTTCATCTGGTCTCTGTGCTATTAAGCCCGTTAAATTTTGCAGGCTCAAACTGTCTCCTGGATGCTGTGGGGACCGTAAGGGAAGTTTCCCTGGTGTTGGGAGTAACACCCTTGGCCCCTCTCTGGAGCACCTGGCATTGGTTGCTGCTGGTGGCATGGCTGGTGGTGACATTGCAGCTCCCATGTACCGGCAGCGGATCTGCCTGGTACTACTTTTTTCATCCATACTTATTTTTTGACAAAAAAAAACCAACAAAAACAAACAAACAAACAAAACCCCCAAAAACCCACAAGATCTATTTCCTCCCCCTTCTCATCAAATGCCAATTATCTGGGTGTTTACCTGTCAGTGGAGGATGCTGTCATTTGTCACAGGCCCTTATTACCGGCCCTGTAATCGCCTCTTTTATAAGAACCTGCAAGTGTTCTCCAGATTTATGAAAATTTCAGCAAAACCTGTCAACTGAAAGCAGCAGTTTATGGATGAAAACCTTCACCCCCACGGTAGTGTTTCACCTCCTGGGGTGGGACCACAATAGGGTAATTACATGCCACCTCGTTAGAACGTACAGCAGTGGATAAAAACACTCTGGGACATGAAACGGCGTCAGGGGATTATTTGGTACATAATGAAGCATTAGTGCAAATGCAGAGGGTTTGTCACTAATGTTCTTGCTTCACAGTATGGGTTTTTTTTAATCCTTAATGTGTGGTTGGGGAGGAGGTGGCTGGGTAGGTGCTGAGGCAGTGTAGGTCATAGGAGAATCTTGTTGCTGTTTAGGGAAAAATTGATGTAAGAATTGGCAGTGAAAGAGAGGGGTCTTGAACTGAGATTGGAGTGTTAAGGACTAAACCTGTCTCATGAAAGCTAATGAGAAAAACTCTTGTTCTTAAAGCAGACTTTAGGATATAGAATCATGGAATCACAGAATCACGGAACGGTTTGGGCTGGACCTTAAAGATCATCCTGCTCCACCTCTTCCACTATCCCAGGTTGCTCCAAGCCCTGTCCAGCCTGGCCTTGGACACTTCGTGGGCTGGGGTAGCCACAGCTTCTCTGGGCAACCTCTGCCAGGGCCTCAGCACCTTCACAGGGAACAATTCCTTCCCAATATCTCATCTGACCCTGTCCTCTGTCAATGGGAAGCCATTCCCCCTTGTCCTGTCACTCCATGTCTTTGTGAAAAATCCCTCTCCAGGAGGGACATGTTTATGTTTGGGTTTTTTTAAACAGCTTTGAAATCATAGGAGTTGTAAGCTGTTGTAGAATTATTAAGGTTGGAGGTGGCTTCTGGAGATCATTTGGTCCTGTATCTGTTAGATCCTTGGTCTGCCCAGGAACCCTTATAATCTCTCTGGACTGTGACCTGTGTCCTCTGCTAAGACACCCTGGAGTCCTTGAAGAGCCTTTTCCCCATTTCTGCACTGGAACTTCACCTGCCTGGATCTGTAGCTTTTAGGACCTCTTGATTTTGCTCTGATGCCAGAGGAACAGCGAGAGTTCACGTCCCCTGTTCAGAAAAGGCCTTGGCCAGAAATCAAGGCCATCATGACAGTGGGATGCTAATGTGCTCTAGCACAAACTGATGAGCCCAAAGAAGTGGGAAAGGGCAGAAGGGCGTCTAGGAGAACCCTCTGGTGAGCTGTGAAGGGTGGATGCAGTCACTGTGGGGCCAAGGGAGAAATATCTGGGAAAAGAGTAGAGCGTATCAGAAGAAATGAAGGATGGAGGCTGTCTTTTCTAAATCCGGTTGTGGGAAGATTGCCTGGATGTCTGGAATGGATTTAGGGTATAGCTGCACTTGTGGAGGGAGTTACTTTGGTGGAGGGAACAGCGCACTTTGGAAGGTTTTGAATGCTTTGAGTTCTGAGGAAACAGGTGGAGTGACTTGCACTCTCTGAAGAGCAGCAGCCAGTTCGGGTTGGTTTTTCAAGAGATTTAAGTTATCCTTAGAGGAAACAGAAAACCCTCAGAAATGCAGTCGAGCCTCTGTCAAAGCTGAGTGAACTGTCTTGCTTTTCAGGCTGAAACCGCGTGCCATGTGGGAGTGCTGCCTGTCTTCCAGATACTTCCCAAGTGCCTTGGACAATGTTCTCCGGCATGTGGGATTTTTGGGGCTGTCCTGTGCAGGGCCAGGCATTCGACACTGTTGGTCCTTGTGGGTCCCTTCCAGCTCAGGATATTCTGTGGTTCTGTGGTTCTGTTTGGGAGTACAGTCAGAGGTTGCTGTGGATGCCCAGGTTTCTCCCTAAGGTGTCCTGCTATCTCACTGTTTCCTTGCTTTCACCTAGGCTGTTGGCATGGGAGTGGGTACGAAAAAATTAATGAAAAAACAAGTGTCCATTTCCATTAAGTGCGTTCGAAAAGGTTCAATCGAGAGCAGCCTGATTGGAAGGGTTCACGTGTCAATGTTGACATCGTTGTCCAAGATTCGTGAGGGATCCTTCTGCTGCAGAGCAGCCTGACCCTGAGGCTGCCAAAGGGGGATGTGTCTCACCAAACCCACGAACTTCTTCATGTTCCTGAACTCCTTTGTGGCTCCATTCTGTGTTTCACGGCACGTTGCCACTGTGTTATGCTGCTAATGTGCCAAATGCATTTTCTAACGCTGTTCAGAAGATGCTCTTTAACCTTTGCTGTGTCCTTCTGTCAAGTGCCAGGAACGCTGTACTCTGCTTCTGGCCGACTGGTTTTCCATCCTGCTTGTCTCCGTGCATTGCTGTGAACTTGGGGATCTGAGCAAATGTGTTTTCCTTGTCTGGACTCATTAGTTTTTTGAACATCAGAAATTAGCACATGGCCTCCCTGTCCGGGGCGATTTCTGCTCCACGAGCAGATACACAGAGGTTGGACCCCTGCGCTTTCCTCTTGGGCGGGCCGCCCGATCCGCAGGCAGAACAGCCTTCCCTACGTCAGGCTGTCAGCTCTGATGACTTTAAAGTCAGGCACATCACTTGCAGTGGAACGTGTTTCAGGAGTGCAGAAACAGCCCAGGCTCTTTTCAGGCTTTATCTTATATTGGAGTGCTAAGGAGTAAAGAAATAAAATGTGAATAGTTCCCACTGTGTTTTCAGACGGTTGACTTTTAGATCATTAGGTTTGAATCACAGAATCTCTGAATGATT